>CM076682.1:17553339-17970839 GCA_038501925.1 Xenopus petersii
ATCTACGGCTCACCTGATAACGGAAATGACCTTGGTGTATATACTCCAGGTCCATCACTTTCAGGCCCATTCCACTCAGAATAGTTAAATCAGTACAACATGAAGCAATAAACGTTTGCGCTCACCAATATCGGTAGGTGGCTTGGGTGCTACACCCCAAACCTGTAGATTGGAGTGGCAATGCAGAAATAGACGAAATGAGCATGCACTCCTAAACCAACCGGTGAAGATAAAACTTGACTTCATGCGGTCTTAGCAATATGGTACAAAGTCAAGTTTTATCTTCACCGGCTGGTTCATGAGGGCATGCTCATTTCATTTATTTCTGAATTAAATATAGACAAGGAACCAATTCATTCAAGTAGGGTTAGTATGGATAAGAACAGAAAAACCATACCTGAATTATTAGAAGTTTAAAGTTCCAATAACAGCTGGAAGGTCTAAAAAATGCACAGTTTTGCCTTGAGGCTTCCTGCATTGCCTTGGCCCAATTCTCTTGAAATCTGGCTCTATAGCTTTGTTCCTATATTTCTAGAACAGATGATGAACTGAACTTTATAATTTCCAAGTTAGGCATTATGCACAATATATCTGACCGAGTGAAAATGAAGTGCATTAGCCACAAATATTATTTAAACGAATCCCACTAATAGTCTTCTATCTTGAATGTGCTTTGCATTACAAGAGGCTCATAGAAAATTGCAAATATCTCTATTACTCTTCTGCTCACAAATACAGAAGGGAAGCAAGAAGAGGGCTAATGAACCACATAGAAAAACATAGGGACAATAGCAGAATATTTGCCTGGGGTTTAGAAAGGCTTAAATGCACTACTGCAAGCTCTGTGGCCAACTTCTAAAATGGCACATGAACATTGTCATTATAGCGTTATCAGTGATGTGATTGCTTTGTTTCGCAAGCCTCTTTTGCTAGATATTATAGATATTAAATTGCCATTTTGTGGCCAATGATCAAGGCCTGCAGATGACCAAAGTCAGCAAAAGAAGACCATGTTTATGGCAGGCTAATGCTTCCAGGACCCTTAGCTCTTTTGTTTTAGTTGGGACCGGTTATTTGTGAATTGTTTTAGCAACACAACTGCCAAAATCAATGGAATTGTCAAGGCTGGCCACTGGTGAATAACTGGCAGGATTGAGCCTATGTGCTGTTTAACCCAGGTAATAAATATATTTAACTTGACGAAAGGCAGGGAACATGTTGCTATAAAGAAAGGCAATTTAATGATGAAATTAGGAAACAGCACAATAGATATAGTGTTAGTAAAATTAAATATACCAGGCTTGCAGACCACAAACAATAACAAGTCCATAAAACTGGTAGAAGGTCTAGGCAGGCAGATAGTAAGGCTGTCCAATAGGCAGGCAAAGGTCAATGGCAGGCAGCAGGCAAGAAAAGTCCAGTAAATAGGCTGAGGTAAATTATGTACCAGGAGATCAAACAGTAATCTGCCAAGGATGGGGAGCACAGGAACAAGGGCACAGAACAGGGAACCAGGAAGGGACTTAGTATAAAGCCTCTTAATTGTCAAATTGAAGACACATAATATTTGAGAGACATAATGGATTGATATCAGGATAACTGACTAGAACTAATTCTATGAGTTCCCAGTAGCTCAGAAGATTAGTACGACACAATTCTGCAAGCTGTCCAGGGTTTGATTTCTGACAGTTTATGCAATCTATAATAAAGATGACTGGAAAATCCTAAAGGAGATTGATCAACAACCTCAAACTTATTCTGAAATGTATGCCAACATTTATATATTCATAATAGCTGCTGTTTCCTTTTAGTTACCCATTGGCAACCGGACCAGCCCAAGCTCTCCAGAAGTGTCCTTCAGCTTGATTCTTCACTGGTTTTCACTATCTGTGACTGGGTGGGCAATGTACTTGTTTGCGTAGGGACCCATATGGTTATTATGTCCCTATGGCTTTAAATCCCTACACTTCCTCACCTCCCTAGTTGCTGAGCAGATGCCCATGTATCTGGTTATAATTTACATATCCCAGTTATTCCCCAAGAGGGTTTATGACTACTTCCTGACACACTTTAATATGGTGCTTGGTTACAGGTGGATCTTACTCTTTGGCTTCTGGTTGCTGACCCAGCTGGATGTTTTCTCTGAACCTGTGTAAACCAAGGCCCAGTAAAGCCATTCTGCTCTAGAGGGACCAGAACCTCTATAAATAAGTTGGGGAGCAGAGAAATAGCGATAAGATACTACCTTTCAAAGTACTCTCTAGGAGAGTAAGACAGTGAGGGTAAATAGCAAGAGCAGCTTGTAGCAGGGAGTAGCTTCCCTAGACTTTAGGATGGCCTACAGTGAAGGGACTACAATGAATAGGGTGTCAGGTTTAGATTGTTCTCCCTGACTACTCCACTGTGTGGGATTCAGACCATAGTTACATAGTTACATAGTTAAATTGGGTTGAAAAAAGACAAAGTCCATCAAGTTCAACCCCTCCAAATGAAAACCCAGCATGTATGAGGTACTTCTGTCTGGAGGTGCTGTACTGCCTTGACTACATCCACAGGAACCACATTCAGCTGTCTCTGGTTTACTGTCCTAGCTTTCTGATCACCTATTCTGCATATTCCTCTTTGGACTGTACGTAACCCTATGGATCATTTGTCTCTGACAAATGAACAGTTCCTGTTCTGTTTTACTGAAAGAACCTCTTGGTCGTCTGTATTTCTCATTTAATTGCCTATGTAACCTATGGGTGCACTACACCACACCTTCATCTCTTCCACTTAGTGAAGGCCCTGCCTTAAGTGTTAGAGTCAAATGTAACCCATGCTCTATAGACATAGCTTGACATTAACCCCCTTGGTCTAATATAGCCCAAAATAGTTTTACATTTGGTTAGCAGTGTTATTTGTGACCCCAATGACGCCAGAATTATGGGGAAAACACTGAATTGTGGGTTAACAACATGACAATTGCCCTTGAAATTGCACTTTGTTTACTGCACTTGAGGACATGCATGTGCCTTTTTATGTTTTGGGCTTGTTAACCAGCTCAAGGTAGGTGAGGCCATTTATTAGTGAAGATCTGTGACTTCAAATATAATATATATATATATTAGATGGCAGATTTTCAGATTTGGGGTTTTTGCCCAAAAAGCTCGACCAGATAAATTTGAGGTTTAGTAAATAACCCACTCAAAAGATGACCTGACATCACAAAATAGGGAGCTGGTGTAGGCAATTTTGAAGGCCTGGATTATTACTGTAACAGGACTCCTGGACCTTTGGCTTGGTACATAAAGTTCAGTATGTTAAATATCATATTTTCCTTTAAGATTACCATTAACAAGAAAACATTAGCTGCCAAATCAGCCACTAAAACATCAGCAATGTATAGTGCTAATTTTGAAAGAATGACTAGATGAACAACTAATATAAAGCTAAGGATCAGCCAGGTATATACTAGGCAGGTTTTGACATCTCATCAGGCAAACAGTAGTTAGCCAGATCAAGCTTGTTTAACAACTTTTCCAAATCCTTCCGTAAAGGTATGGGATCTGTTATCCAGAAAGCTCTAAATTTACTCAATTTTATCCAAATAATCCAATTTTTTAAAAACGGTTTCCTTTTTTCTGTGTAATAATAAAACAGTACCTTCTACATGACTCAAACTAAGATATAATGAATCCTTATTGGAAGCAGAAGCAGCCTATTTGGGTTTATTTAATGTTTACATGATTTTTAGTAGACAATGTATGAAGATCCAAATTACAGAAAGATCCATTACCCGGAAAGCCCCAGGTCCAGAGCATTCTGGAAAATACCCATACCTGTAGTATAGTATGAGTAGATTACACAGTTATTTTTTCCATAACTGTCATTGGCTGTATTACATAAATCCAAATATGCAGATGATTCATAATATGCAGAATGCCTTTTGCCAATATAATTTAATATATAATGGAATTTTACTTAGAATCACATTTTTTTGCCTTATGCAAAAACAACAGTTTTTGGGTCGAGTTCCCCATTTAATGTACTAATTTGCTATAAGAAGTTTGTATATATATTTAACGTGCACCCATTTCTGGAATATCCTTTAGGCTTTTATTTCTATTTGGAATAATAATTTCATCACATTTTATAACTCTTCGAATACATCAGCATGGCAGGTACAAGTCCTATTATGAGATCATTTCTAGTCAATTTTACTTTTTTATTGGCTTGAAAATCTGCCATATTTTAATTAATCCATCAATCGCCCTTGCTTGTCAATCACTATGTGGGAAGCTGGAATAGTCTATAAAAAAATATAGGCAGTCATCGGGGCTGCTAGTTGCAACAGATGAGTTACATTTAGAGAAAAAAAAGGCAAGGAATTTATAGAACAGCCACATCATTAAATGATTAATATTCTGAGCTTAAATTGTCATTCCATTGTAACCATACTTTACAGCATAGTATGCGGCAGAACATCTTGTACGGCCATAATTCAGCCTTCAGTACAGATAGGAGGAATTACAGGTCAGGTATCCAGATATCTCCTTTACTATTTTGCCATATAATATAATAGAGTACAAGCAATAACAACTCTCATAGTTCAGACATCATGATATCAAGTCCAGGCCGACCCTTCATATATAAAATCATCACTTAGAATTTCCAAAGTATTTTTAAATAAAGCGAAATGCATAAAAAGCCAAACCATTGTTCTTTTTTTTGTTGTTGTTTTACTACATATATAATAAAAACCTTAGCGGCAAATTGATAAATATTTGAATATATACCAATTTGAGTTGTCATGAATCAGACAAAAATCTGAAAATATGAATGAAAAACTCGGCAACCTTATACAGAAGTCAATGGAAGGTTTATTTTTAACATTCAAGCTATTTTATAATTTCAGACTGAAAGCCCTATAAATGCCACTCTGATCCTTTTTCACTAGTGATGGGTGAATTTATTCGCCAGGCGTGAATTCATGGCGAATTTGCGCGAATGGCCGCCAGCGAGTAAATTCGCGAAACGCCCGCAAAAATTGGCCGGCGTCAATTTTTTTTTCGAAAAAATGGACGCCGGTGTCGTTTCGCGAATTTTTCGGCGCAAATCCGCCCATCACTATATTTCACCATTGTAACCATTGCTTGGTAAATTATTGTCAGATCCCTGTTTGTACTAAATTATTGTAAAGTACTGCATAACTTGCTGTTGCTATCCAGGTTTGGAATCTATTATCCGGAAACCTGTTATACAGAAAGCTCAGAATTACAGGATGGTTGTCTGCCTTGGGCTCCATTTTATCCAAATAATCCAGATTTTTAAAAATGATTTCCTTTTTCTCTGTAATAAAAAAACAGTAACTTGTACTCGATACAAATTAAGATATAATTAATCCTTATTGGAAGCAAAACCAGTCTATTGGGTTTATAGACTTAAAGGGCATATGAAGTCTAAAATAAAAGAAGGCTAGAAATGTTGTATTTTGTATACTAAATATAAACATGAACTTACTGCACCACAAGCCTAATCAAACAAATAACTTATGCCTTCAAAGTTGGCTACAGGGGGTCACCATCTTGTAACTTTGTTTTTGTAACTTATAGTTTTATTGAAATTTTTCAAAAAGAATAATAACAAAAAAGAAGAAAAAAAAAAAAAAAAAAGAAGCATTCAAAAAGAAAGAAAAGAAAAAGAAAATGAGTGGATCAGCAATATACAAAATAAGATACATGTAAAGACAAATGCAATACATCCATACACAAGAATAGATATATAGACGTGCCAACCAATGTTTACATATCGGACACAAACAGAGTACCAACATGATGACTAAATTGGAAAAAACAGACCGGTCAAGAGAATGTACAGAAAATGTATAGAACAGGGCTAGGGTCATAGACCAGGACTCCCCCGCCTGGTTTGGTTTCAATAATGAACAAGAGACTCTAGAACTAAGCTACATTCCGCAGGTCCCAAAGAGACCATATTTCCAGAAATTGCGGCATAGTGTTCCGGATGTAAGCAATCCTAGATTTGAAAGTCCTATTTGATTTTACTCTAGTAAGAACTTCAGCCAAGGTAGGTGGCTGAAACATCTTCCATTTCGCTGCGATTGCCTGGCGGGCCGCCGTCAGCATGTGGTTCACTAATTTCTGAGCTGTCCGTCGGATATTGGGAAACGGTTTCCCAAGAATAAAAGTAGGAATGTCCTGCACAACTGGCTGACCCAATACCAAGCTCAGTAGTTTCGTCACCTCTCCCCAAAAATGTTGTAAAATAGGACAAGACCAAAAAATATGTTGGAGCGAGCCTACCTCCCCACATCCTCTCCAACAGACATCCGGATGATCAGGAAAAAATTTGTGTAACTGTTGCGGGGTATGGTACCAGAACATCAATATCTTATAGATATTCTCCTTCTGTTTAACACATGTCACCATACTTTTAGCATTTTGCCAGATAGCGGACCAGTCTGCCTCAGGTAACGGCTGAGGTAAGATATTGTCCCATTTCAGCACATAAGAGTGGCGAGTCGGGTTCAGCTGTAGCATTTTATATATCCTAGATATCAAACCCTTTTGAGGGAGGCCAGTTTTGGCCACTTTCTCAAACTCGGTCAGGGCGGTATGTTGTGTACTGGTACCATACGAAGCAACAAAATGTCTGACCTGGAAATATTCAAATAGATGCAAACGAATGTGGGGGGCCCTCTTATTAAGATCAGCCAAGGATAGGATCCGGTTAGTTTTTGAGTCCAATAAATCATGGACAGTATACAGACAAGTTTCAGACCATCTAGAACAAAAATCCACTGAGCGACTGGGCGGAAAAAAGGCATTATTGAGATATATCGTGCCGAGGGGCCGATCGGAGGAAAGTTTAAATTTCCATCTAAGCCTATCCCATATCCGCAAAGTTAGTTGTGTAGAGGAAAGGAAGTCTTGCATGAACGGGGTAGGCCTAGACGGGTTCCAAATAAACGCATTTAAATGTCTTCTATCATGCCACTGGTTTTCTATTTGCCCCCAGGTGGTGCAGGGTACCCAATGTGACCATGCCAAGAGTTGCCTAATTTGCGAGGCCTCATAATATTTAGCAAAAGATGGAACTCCCAGGCCTCCCCTATCGGTTGGTGAAAGCATTACTGATTGCGATATCCGGTGTCTACGATAGTTCCAGATATATTGATGGCAGATAGTCTGGATTTCTTTAAGAACACCAGAAGGAACTGCTACTGGCAAGGTCTCAAACAAATATAAAAATTTGGGCAGGATACTCATTTTAATAGAAGCAATTTTACCAAACCAGGAGAGGGAGTGACCGGCCCATTTTGACAACAATTTCTTTGTCTGAAGTATCAAAGGCGCATAATTATGTTTAAATAAATCTTTGTAATGAGGAGTTATCTGAGTTCCCAAATACGTTATGGAAGACGACCTCCAATTGAAATGGAAATCTGCCTTCAGAGTATTCAAGCTAACCGGAGGGATATTCAAGGGCAAAGCCTCAGTTTTGCTCAAATTTAATTTATGGCCCGAAAGCGCCCCAAATTTTTCCAAGATCGTATATAAATTTGGAAGGGAGATGACCGGCCGGGTCAGCGTTAGTAATACATCATCAGCAAATAATGCAATTTTATAGTCACAGTTTTTAACAGAGATTCCCATAACATCCGGACTATTCCTGATATAGCTAGCCAACGGCTCAATGCTGAGTGCATAGAGAAGGGGGGACAAAGGGCAACCCTGTCGGGTCCCATTTTTGATCATAATAGGTTTGTCAGTCTGGCCAGGAAATTTCAGATAAGTCGTTGGGAAGCTATAGAGGCTTGTAAGAGCCGTCAGGAAGGGGCCGGACAAATTAAGATGCCGCAACAGAGAGAAAAGGTAAGGCCATCTCAGGCGATCAAACGCCTTCTCGGCATCTAAACTCAACACAAGCATTTGATCCTTACACTTATTGGCAATTTCAATAAGGTCAACCGTCCTGCGAACGTTATCACCAGCCTGCCGTCCTTGGATGAAACCCACCTGATCATTATGAATAATTCTAGGGAGGATCGGGGCCAACCGATTTGCCAATAATTTTGAAAAAAGTTTAAAATCGGAATTAAGCAAAGCAATAGGCCGGTAATTAGAACAAAACTGAGCATCCTTGCACTCCTTGGGAAGTAAAGTAAGATACGAGGTAAGGTCAGTAGGGGGTATCGGCATTCCCTGCAAATAGCTATTGAACAGAGGGACTAAGTATGGTACCAGGATATGTTTGTATAGCTTGTAATAACTATAGGGGAGGCCATCAGGGCCAGGGGCCTTTCCGTTAGGTAAGTGCTTCAAAGTTGAGAGAACTTCCTCAGCCGAGATAACCATATTAAGCTGTTCTAGGTCGGTAGCACTAAAATGGGGAATGTCGGTATGGAGCAAAAAATCAGACATAGTAGTTTGAAAAAGGGTCGGGTCTAAAGGAGGTAGATCGGCCTCTAAGTTATATAGTTTAGAATAAAAACTACGAAATTGGTCTCCAATCTGAGTTGGATTGTAAGTTAAATGGCCCGAATCAGTGTGTATAGAAGTAATCCGGGAACGTACAGCTTGTTCTCTCAATTTGTTGGCCAACAAGGTGTGCTGCTTATCCCCTTTCTCATAATAGGATTGCCTGGTCCATATAAGCGCTTTCTCAGCAGCCTGATGTTTAATGTCTGCTAATGCCTTCCTTTGGGCGATCAATTGAGTCAATAAGGAGTCAGTCTGATGTTCATGATATCGATGTTCCAAGTCCTGCAGGGATTTATAAGCAGAGACTTGAGCTTGGGAAAATTGTTTCTTCTTGTGTGAAGTAAGGGCAATAATATGACCTCTAATTGTCGCTTTGTGGGCTTCCCATAGGGTAGCCAGCGTGGACACTGAGCCAGCATTGAGCTGGAAATATTCCCTTAAGCATGTTTCTATAGAATGGAAAGCCTCAGGATCATGTAACAACGTTTCATTCAACCGCCAATGAGGGTCCTTAGGGGGCAATTCAGCTATGTGTAGGGTCAAGCTAATTGGAGCGTGGTCGGACCACATAATCGGTGCAATATCAGTGGTAAATTTTAAATGCAAACAAGGATGCGAAATAAATAAATAATCAATTTGGGTATGTACTTTGTGTGCAAAGGAATAAAAAGTATATTGGCGTTGGTTAGGGTGATCAATCCTCCAAGAATCAAAAAAAGAATTTTGACGTAGGAGTTTCCTAAACTCTACAGAAGGGACTGTACAGTATGGTCAAGGGAGGGGTGCGACCAATCTAAATGCTGCGAGTACACTAAATTAAAGTCTCCCCCAAACACCGTATACATCAGTGGGTCAAATAACTCAGTCCCTAAAAGTCGTTTCAGGAATCGAAGCTTGTTCGTATTAGGAACGTAAACATTAATCAGCTGTATAGGTAGATCAGCATATTTACCTTTCAGAATGATATAGTATCCCTCTGGGTCAGATAGAGATGTCTCCACCGCTAATGGGCAATCCTTATGGACCAATATGGCTACACCGGCTTTCTTAGTAGCACCAGAAGCATAATAAGCCGTGGGATAATGTTTTGAAAACAACCGCTGAGGACCTGTTTTTTGAAAATGAGTCTCCTGAATAAATGCTATGTCTGCGTGCAGGTCTTTCAGTTCCTTAAGTGCTAAATAGCGTTTCCCTATACTATTTAAACCTTTAACATTAATAGAAATGATCTTAGCCATTGGAAATACAAATCTCTATTGCAAATGTATGCACCCTGTGGAGGAAACCAATAGCCTCTAGTAAACCATGGTCCTTCGTCAGTAGGAGAACTCCATCATGACCCAGAGGGTAAACTTTCACAAAGATATCAAGCAAAACATTTGGCACACAAAAAAACAGTGTAAACATCAGAGATACAATATACATAAGTATGGCTGTAACTAAAGTAACAAACAATTGTAGCCTCCACTCAATTGGCAAAATAAAAAAATATGAGAGAAAAAAAAACAGAAAAACAAAAAGGGAGTCCCAAAAATAAAAAAGGGGAGTCCCAAAACAAAAAAAAACCAGAAAAACCTTCCAAGAAGAACCAGTGCATCGATATTGTCGTAGCGTTCCAGACCCATAAGGCAAAAGGAAAACTGAAGCACTGTTCGTAGAATAGGGGCCAGAACTAGCTGTATAGGTCAAAAAAAGGAAAAATAAAAAAACAAAAAAGAAGAACTATATCCTCTCAAAATGACCAGCAAGAGAGGAAAAGGGGGCACAAAAGGCTCCCCAAATGGGGGAAAGTGGTGTCACTCCTGAGTAGAGAACTGCCCTCCAATCCAGGGCCAGTGCCAGGACATGTAGGTAAACACAGGATAACTAGATCCATGGAAAAGGGTACCTTCTCTCTCAAATCAAGTTGGCGAAGGCGATAAAGCAAGCTTAGGAGCCCGAGGTGAGCTGGAGGCTTTGGACCACTGTGGGCTCAGAGGAGGACGGTCCTGGGTCGGTATCTCAGCTGGTGCATGATCTCCCGATTGGATGCCCAAATAGGCCAGAAACCTTTTCCCGTGACGAGGGTTGTGCAATGTATGGGTTTTTCCGTTGTGTGTAACCACCAATTTAAATGGGAAGCCCCATCGGTATGGGATCTTCTGGGCCCTCAGAGCCTGAGTTACAGGACGAAGCTCTCGCCTTTTAGCCAAAGTCATTGGCGATAGGTCAGCATAGACTTGGACCTTGATATTGCGAAAGTCAGCTGCTGTTATTGAGCGAGTCTTAGTCAAAAGTGCTTCCTTGCTCTCGTAATAGTGAAACTTGACTATCACATCCCGCGGGGGTTTAGTATCAGGAGGCCGTGCAGCCAACGACCTGTGTGCCCTGTCCAGGCGCCATAATTCTAGTGGAAGATCAGGACATAAGGACTTGAAAAAGTCTTGTAAAAAAAGGGGCAAATCCTCCGACCGAATAGTTTCGGGGATACCCCGAAACTGCAAGTTTTGTCTGCGAGAGCGATTCTCCAAATCCTCACAGTGGTTTTGTAGCGTAATAACTTCGTCCCTCAAGTAACTATTGTCTTCCTCCATATTTGCCAATCTCTGCGCCATATCGTCTGTAAATGTTTCCAATTTATCAGTACGTTCCCCCAATTCACCAATATCTCGCTGAAGATCCCTAACCGCTACAGAGACAGCCGTCTTCACAGCCTGCGTGATAGTATCGGTAAGCTTCACTTGTAATTGCGCTAGTTGCGTACGCAGTACCTGAGCAGTAAGCGGTTCGGCTCCGGGGTCACTATCTGGATCCTCCGGTTGTGGGGTAAGTTCAGTGGAGTCTTCTCCGTCATCCCACTGAAGGGCTTCTGGTGAAGGGGGAGAAAGAGACTGACCTTCCGACGGGTCTGACTGTTTCGGAGAGGAGGCAGCGCCATCTTGCTTCGCGCCTCTGGGCTCTAGGCCTGGCGTGCGATGCAAATAAGGAGAGATCGTCGTCTTCTTAGGCTCCTTTTGCTTCTTTTTGCCCATAATTCGGATGGGAAGGCTCCCCAAAGCAATGGAATCCCGAGCACCACTGGAACTATGCTAATAGAAAGCTAATGTTCGGGATTTGTTAAGTCCCAGCACGGAGCTCCTAGAAATGGCGTGCAGTCAGTCCCATGGTTGGCCACGCCCCCCCATCTTGTAACTTTGTTAAACATCTTTGCAAGACTAAGACTGTGCACATGCTCAGTGTGGTCTGGGCTGCTTAGGGATTGTCATAAACAAAGCTGCTTGAGTTCTGCATGGCTGGGAAGTAAGGCTCCCCCTGCTGTTCATAAGTATGATTGTTTCCCTGCTCAGCAGTTAGGGACCGTCTGACAATTCCTATTCACAGCAGTAAATGAAGGGAGAATTTCACTGCATACAGTCAGGTTTCTTATAAAAACGGTACACATTTTTTAATTAAAGTATATTGGAGATAGGTTTCTTTTTCATTGAAGAAAGTAAAAATGGGATTTTATTTTTTTGCCTTTACATGCCCTTTAAGGAATGAAATTTACTTTAATTATTGAAAAATCCGGAAAACCCCAGATCCCAAGCATTCTGGATAAAAGGTCTCATACCTGTATTAAAGAAATGATGATGATGATGATTATGATTAGCACCCCAATCTAGTTATATCCACCCCCCTAGGCTCCCAAAGGAAAACCCTGATCTCTAAATCTGTAGAGTGAAGGCTTAGTTGACATAGGCCAATCATTACTTATAGTAAAATTATCAGAATTCTTTGCAAATACACTGGATCCTTTTAATAGCAAATTAGATGAAAGAACATTAAGTTTTTTAATGAGTTTGATAATTAAATCTTTTAAATCTATTAACTTCTGAGCTGTGAATGTTCTAATTATGTAGCAATTAGTTGGCTTTTTATCACTTATCGGGATAAATCTACGGATAGACACAAGATTTTTCACATATATCTATTAGTCGCTTATATATATATATATATATATATATATATATATATATATATATATATATATTAACAAGGCTATGTTTTTTTTATTTTTTATTTTTTTTATTTTTGTTTTTTAAACCTGTATTTACTCCCTCATATTAATGCCTAAGTAAAAAATATATAAACAGTATTTTATGCTGGGCATTAATATTAGGAGGTAGTAACTACCGGACTATACATGGCAGCTAATACAATTCACCTTTATTCAGAAAAACAATTTTTTTGTGGGCCCTGAGGCTATGAATAGAAATATAGACATTTTACTTTCATAATGACTACATTTATGCAGGGTGGAGTACATTTGTAATAAGATACAAAAATTGACCTTTGAAGTCTTTTAAATATATTGACTGACCATGGCTAGACCTTTCATGAAAGATTGTGAATCAGTGTTTAATGTCAATCGACTCTTTATGTAGTATCAAAATATAATGAACACTTCATAGGGAATGCTTTTATATTCTCATTTGTCCTGGCCTTGGTTAAGCTTGCAGTGTAATTCCACACACTAGAATCCTACCGCAAAGTTTTTGGATTGTGGAAAGGAAACTATCAAGGATGAATTAGAGATCCAGGTTCAACAGCTCCATGATGGTGAGAACAGGGGGTTGTGAGTAACAATAAGTAGTAAGAGTGTAGAGAAAAAGCAGAAGAACAAAGGTCAAACACTCCAAGGAAAGTAGCCAGATCAGGCTGGGTCAGAGTCAAGCAAGGATCATGGCTGAGAAAACTGTCTGAAATCAAACCACAGGAAGCACCAAAGTAGGATCAGGAACTAAGGAGACAGCAAAAGTAGACTAAAGTAATCAAAAATAAACTAGAGTAATCAAGGCTAATGAAAAAGGTGCCTGCACAAGAACATCTGGGGGTATCAAAGAGTAAAGTTAGAGATTGCCACAGTCCTCTAGAGTGAAATTCTGCCACTCTCCATTTATTTCTATGGGATTTTGAAAGGCGTATTTATCAAAGGATGAACTTTCACTTACACCCATTGATAAATACTCTTTTAAAAATCCCATAGAAATTAATGGAGAGTGGCGGATTTTCACTCTAAAGGACTTTGGTGATCTCTAACTTCACTTTTGATAAATATACCCCCTAGTGTCAATGCACACTAGTCAACACATGTGCACAAATGCTCAGAGATCCTTTGGGAGATGCCTGCAACTGAATGTGTGCATGTAAGAAATCATCATCAAGGAGGTGCACAAGCCAAGGACTGAGCGGACAAGCAAGTGACCTGAGAGAAACCCAGACAAACAAGGAGAACTTACAAACACCATGGAAATTAATTTCAATTTGGAACTGAATCCGGGAACAAAGGGATTAATGCAAACTACTGTGGTTTCAGATTAACCTGAATCAATAAGATGAAGGTTCTGGCTTACACAGATATCTGTCAAAAACAAGGTTGTTTTTTATATAAACATAGTGTGTGTGTGTAAAAAAAAAAAAAAAAAAAAAAAAAAATATATATATATATATATATATACCTGTATATAAGCAAAAAGAAGACCAGCAACACCGAGATAACTTGTAGAATGCTCAAAGTTATGTACCCGTCCCGAGGCATGTTCCAAAGGTGGAGTGCTGCCCCTACAAAGATATATATATATGTATATATATATATATATATATATATATATATATATATATATATATATATATATATAAACAAAAAGCAAAAAAAGAGCTGTTCGCACACCAATAGATAGCAATATACCAGGTGCTGCCACAATGTCGAATATTTAACAGTCCATGGATAGTTAGCAGCGCACACTGGAATTTTTTAAAAAAAATTATTTATTTATTAAATTTTAAAAGAGCATAATACATGCATCGACGTTTCGGTCCTGGTCTTGATAACGGTTCAAGACCAGGGCCGAAACGTCGATGCATGTATTATGCTCTTTTAAAATTTAATAAATAAATTAATTTTTTTTAAAAATTCCAGTGTGCGCTGCTAACTATCCATGGACTGTATATATATATATATATATATATAAAAACAACCTTGTTTTTGGCAGATATCTGTATATATACACACACACAATAAAGTAATCATTAGAGACTAGAATAACAATATGTATATAGTTTTCTAAATTTTCTTTTGGAACATTTTCTCCTTGTTTCTTTTGGAACATTTTCTCCTTGCTTTTAATAAACATAGAGGACATAAAGAATCTGCGATTCCCCTTTCTTCATGTTAAGTTATATATATTATTCTGTCTGGAATCTTGTAAGGGGGTACACAGAATATTTGGTGTGAATGTTACTGTTAATGTACTGGAATGTGTGAGAGTGATGTGAAGTAAATTTGTTAATGTTATATATCTGTGGTTAGAACAAAATTAATGGGAATAATTGTAATGTGTTAAAATGGACACTTAGGGGCCGATTCACGAAGGGTCGAATATCGAGGGTTAATTAACCCTCGATATTCGACTGGGAATTTAAATCCTTCGAATTCGAATATCGAATTAGAAGGATTTAGCGCTAAAAATTCGATCGAACGATCGAAGGATTTTTCATTCGATTGAACGATTAAATCCTTCGAATCGAACGATTCGAAGGATTTTAATTCAACGATCGAAGGAAAATCCTTTGATCAAAAAAACACAGGCAAGCCTATGGGGACCTTCCCCATAGGCTAACATTGACTTCGGTAGCTTTTAGCTGCCGAAGTAGGGGGTCGAAGTTTTTCTTAAAGGGACAGTACTTCGACTATCGAATGGTCGAATAGTCGAACGATTTTTACTTCTAATCGTTCGAATCGTTCGAATTCGATCGAATTCGATCGAATTTAACCAATTCGATGGTCGAAGTACCCAAAAAATACTTCGAAATTCGAATTTTTTTTTATTCGAACCCTTCACCCGAATTTCGTGAATCGGCCCCTAAGTAGCAATAGTGTTAAAGGACCAGTAACATCAAAATTTTTTTTTAAAAAATTAGTTAGTATACAACGAAAAATAAACACCAAGACAAATAAAACTTTTAAATTGCAAAACCTTTATTAAGAAATAACTTACTGAAACTCCACTTCCTGTTCTCTTCAGAAATGGCGAAAAGGCCATCCATCCAGCGGTGCTCGATTTCTCCTCCCTGGCTGTATTCTGCATTGAAGGGAGAAGAGGATGGAGTGTGATGGGGCCGCTGTGTTGTATTCTGCAAATAATCTTCACAGCATTGGCAGTAACAGCGATACGTGGAAAGTGTATTTTCTATGCCAGATATGATGGCCAATGCTGTGCTCTTTGCCACTATATCACTACAACCTAGTACGGAAATTTGAATTGCGCTGTACCTAGCATCTCGGCGGAACTGAGCGAGTCTGCGTTGAAGAGTGGGGCTGGGGAGCTCTGTGAAATTCGGGGATTGCTTGAGCGTGTGACCCTGACTTGAAAGATAATGTGTTGTCGCGCAAAGCCCCCCCCACCCGCACGTTTGTATGGGAGCTTCCGTGCCGGTATTTCGATCTGCCACCCTGCCCGCGTCTCCAGCCTGACACCCGTGCATTTCTCTAATGTCGCCTGTCCCTATGTGCCAGAGGGGGGTGTTCGTGAGTAATGGAGCGCAGCATTGGCCATCATATCTGCCATAGAAAATACACTTTTCTATCGCTGTATCTGTGCTTGTCGCTGAGCGTGACGGGGCTGCTGTTCTTCTGCAAATAATCCTCACAGCATTGGCAGTAACAGCGATACAAGCGCAGATACAGCGATAGAAAAGTGTATTTTCTATGCCAGATATGATGGCAGACTCGCTCAGTTCCGCCGAGATGCTAGGTACAGCGCAACTCAAATTTCCGTACTAGGTTGTAGTGATATAGTGGCAAAGAGCACAGCATTGGCCATCATATCTGGCATAGAAAATACACTTTCCACGTATCGCTGTTACTGCCAATGCGGTGAGGATTATTTGCAGAATACAACACAGCGGCCCCGTCACACTCCATCCTCTTCTCCCTTCAATGCAGAATACAGCCAGGGAGGAGAAATCGAGCACCGCTGGATGGATGGTCGCCTTTTCGCCGTTTCTGAAGAGAACAGGAAGTGGAGTTTCAGTAAGTTATTTCTTAATAAAGGTTTTGCAATTTAAAAGTTTTATTTGTCTTGGTGTTTATTTTTCGTTGTATACTAACTAATTTTTTAAAAAAAAATTTTGATGTTACTGGTCCTTTAAAGCAATGCAAGTTTAGTTGTAGTTTACACCCCAGCCACTAGAGGGAAATAGAGTGCGCAGGGAGGACACACCCAGGGCATGGTTTTTCTTCTCCTGGATATTGGCTGGACAGGATCAGGTCTTTAGTAAGAAGTAATAGGTACTTCAGCTAGATAGGGTGATAGCTAGCATGGGCAGCTCAGACCCCAAGGAGGTAGTGTGCTAGGGGGCATGCCTAAGCCAAGATAGGGAAGAAGTGACAGTTTAGGGCCAGTGGGAAAATCCTGAAGCAGGGACCAGAAAAATTCATATAGGTAGTAGGGCAGAGGGGCATAGAACGTATGCTGGACTGCTAGGACCAGAAGGTGGCACACAGGAAAATTCCTATCCGCAGTAGGACAGGGGGCATAGAGCATATTCTGGGCTGCTAGGATCGGAAGGTGGAGCAAGGTCCTGGAAAGTGATGTGTCTATGGAAACTGGGGTTGTATTTTTCATTAGTGGAATGCTTTATATGGCTGTGATGAGTATGTCTGAAAAATGAATATGTATAAATCTTTGTGTGCCGACGATGTGAATGCCCGACTAATAAATCACATTTTCTTCTACCAATTGGTTTTGGACTCCTGCACTTTAAGTCTAAACTCTTGGGATTAGTTTTACAATCTTGCTTGTAAATTTCCCTACCAAAAAGGCCTTCCAACAGAAAAAAGCACAAAGCAATTTGAAGGTGCAGTTATGGTCTACACAAATCTACTCCAGAGCCTCATCATCATCATAATACATATTTAGTTTACTTGGAACATGAAATCAACATTAATAGTTCATTTGCAGTCTCTGGAATTATAGCGATCACAACTTAAATGTGCTGCTATCATTTCCATCTGCTTTATAAAATGTGATGTGTAGAGATAAATATAAATTGGAACCTTCTCTTCCTGTCTTCAAAAATGTAATGTTTATAGAGGGGTTCCATGTTTGTTCAATCCATGTATTAAAGTATATTTATATTATATTGTGTAATATATGGCACAGTTTTAACACAATACACGCACAGCATATATGCAGATATGGAATTCGTTATCCAGAAACCCATTATCCTGAAAGCTCCAAATCACGTGAAGGTCATTTCCCATAGATCTCATTTTAATAAAATAAATCTAATTTTCAAAAAATTATTCCCTTTTTATTTGTAATACCTGGTACTGGATCCCAACTAATATTAATCCTTACTGGAGGTAAAACAATCTTATTGGCTTTAATTAATATTTGAATGATTTTTAGTAGTCCTAAGGTATGGGGATCTAAATTATGGAAAAATCCCTTATCTGGAAACCCCCAGGTCCTAAGCATTCTGGTTAACAAGTTCCAAGTAACAATTGGAATTGGGAATACTTTTGACCAGTTTCATTGTATAATGGTATAATGGCCAAGTGGTGACAATCAAGCCGCATAAAGTATTTTTTTAGGGGTTCACCACTTTTTGGATTGATTAGGTGGTTTGATAAGTTCTCCCAGTTTTGCCACCACAACTTTTTCTGCATTGCTTAATGAGTCCTTGCCCAAACAGTGTGACCACTTCTAGAAAATCCAGGATGGCATTAATTTAATAGAATCAACTTTCCTTGATTTTCCAAGTGTAAAAATAAAGTCGCTCTAAACCTACCCACTTATATTAGGTGATTCTGAAATCTGTGTTAAACGAAATATTTCAAAACTGTACCCCTTAAGCAGCAGCTGTCCTAAAGTCTGTGGATGCCAAGCTTTGCCGTACTTCAGAAGCAGATGAGGATAGCAGATTGGACATCTGCCCATAATGCTAGAGTGCATTGTTAATTAGATGTTGCTGTAATTCTCCATCTTTATTCCATAATTCTATCAGTTTAATGTAAAAAAGTTTCAAATAATGTTGCCCTTCTAAAATGAGACGAATCTCCAGCTTAACAAAACTGTTAAAAAAAACATTTCTTAGAAGACATTTCAATATTAATTTTTTTACTAGAATAAATCTGAACGATGTCAGCAGGGTTAAGTGATATGAAAAAAAATTCCCACTGCTGAAACGCATATAAAATGCATTTTGGGATACATATTCAAAGTATAGATTTCATCAGGGAATGATTAAATTTTAAAGGAAGCATATTTTTTGAAAGATATATTCCATGGTACAAAATTACTATCTAAGGGCTAACCATGAATATCCTCCTCCTCAAGGTTTCATAATTATTACCAGCATTGACAAGTTTTGTGGCTCTAATAAATTCTAAAACTATTTCTATTGTCTGGATTGTTCTGATGTGCTGGTAGAGGAAAAAATAATTAAAATCCCTTTGTCATCTCTAATTCAAGTGAAATAATGTGATCCAGGAGTTGATGTCTAACATTTTCCTCATTTGGTTGCAGATTTGTTCTAAGGATTAGTTTATGTCAAACAGTTTGAGGTCTTAAATATCAACCATGTTTCTCATTATCAGCCATCAAGATGTTTCACATTTGTTCCTGCATTGTTATCCCTTATTCAGAATTAAAACAACAAATCTGCATCTTAATTTGGGTCATGAATGCAGAAAATCACTCAGTGTTTTTTTTCATGTTCTAATGGGAACAAAGAGTAAAGTATTTGGTGAAGCTTAATCACGTTCGTGCTAGTCTAATATTAAAAATTCTAATGCTGCAAATATTATTTTATATTTTGTTTGATTTAAAAGCACTAACAACAAAACTGGAACTTTAAAAAATACTTTATTTTACCAAATAGTTTTAAATATCTTGAGTTTTTTTTATTAATGTCTATTTTTTGCATTTTAGTCTCTAATACCTATATATTATTTATCATCTATAAATCCATCTCTCTCTCTCTCTTATTTGAGAGAGGAGCAAAGCTAACGGTTCTGGACAAGCAAAGGGGCACGATCGTCTCACCAGGATACTGGAATGGAAGAACACCTCAGGAGGGCAGGCCAGACAACACAGCATGGAGCAGGCAGGCCGGGCCAGCACAACAGAGGTAGAATAATCAGACAGGCCGGAATCAGGATTGGTGAGCGTAGAATAGTTTGACAGGCTTGAATCAGGATAGGAGAATGTAGAATAGTCAGACAGACAGACAGACAAAAGTCAGCTTGGAGAGGTCAGAATAAACAGGCAGGCAATGGTCAGATTGGAAAATTCAGGATAGTCAGGCAAAGCAAGGGTCAAAACACAGAAGATCAATCAGGATTCAAATAGGATAGCATCCAGGAACAAGCTAAATTGAACCTAACAATGGGCAGTGATTTTCAAAGAAAGGCCCGGACACAGGAAAGGAAGGAGCAGTGCGCCACATTCAAGAGTAAAAAGAGTTGGGGAGCAACACAAGCATGAAAAATTATCCTGGGGGTGACAAATACTCCCCATAATTGGATATCTGGTAGCCCTATGTAGATTGGCTGTCTCCAAGCTTGCAATACAAAAATAAGCACCTGTTTGGAGGTCACAGGGAGCAACATCCAAGGGGTTGGTAAGCAATACGTTGTTCATGAGCCACTGGCTGGGAATCACTGCTCTATACTACACTATAGAGCAGTGATACTATACCAAGTATTAAGTAGATATTTACATTATAGTGGCAAGGCCTCTGATCTGGATTCAAGGACCATGCTTTAGGTCTCTTTGTTATGAAAAGGAGCACAGAAACCTGTGACTATTGCACAAAGCTAAACACAGTGTTCAAAGTACAAAAAAATGGCCACTTGCTGCCTTTTTTACCATTTTGCACGCTATGTTTGACTAGGTAAATTAGACCTTATTTATCCGGAGTTCATAATTCAGAAGAACTGTTCTATTGCCATGGTGTGGGAACCAGACGTGCCATTTACAGTGTTTCATCTGGATATTTGATGATGTTCTGTTAGGTTTAGCATTTTATAGTGATGTTATAGCTATCTGCTAGTTTCTCACTGCAGGATCTCTTTTGTTCTGTATCTTCTATGATTCTGTCTGTGCCAAACTCCAGCCTCTGCCAGAAATGGGAAAGAGGGGGGCTTTCAGTGGAAGTGAGCTCTAAAAACAGATTCCTCACATGACCCCTGGGTTTGGAAAGCACACAAGTGAAGACAAATGTGCCAGAGCTGCATATGGCTTTGTACAAGGAGAAAATTGAAACAATAATAATAATAATCTTTTAAAACAATGTAATAATTGCTAATGCAATGTAATTTTGATACAGAATTGATCACATCATGGGCAGAACTAGCAAGACCACAAAATCATTGCAGGGATGCTCAAAACCTTAGGAATATAGCCTGTTCCATAGTCAAATATTTTCTCACTCCCAGTCCTCGAGTAGTGATGGGCGAATTTCTCCAGTTTCGCCTGGCAACAATTAAATGCGCTTTAAAGTCAATGGGTGCCTTTAATTGTCGCTGGCATTAGAATTGTCGGAATCACCAGCGAATTTCACAAATTTATTCACCAGCAGCCAAACACGGAAATTTGCGCCTTTTGAATAAATTTAGGCAATAAGCAGGACTATGGCAGAGCAGAACAGAAAGAGCTGGATACATGGCAAGGCATGAACTGGGTATGTCAGAATCAGTGTAAGACAAAGATACAACTCAAGGAAATGGAAATTGCAAAAACTAAGGCCAGACCTCATCCCTAAGGCTACAATACTCAGGGCAGGAAGTAATCTGTTAGACTAGTGTGTGTACACTATCAGTTAGCAACAAAAACCTTCTCATATACTGTGTTATACTGTTGTTTGTTTCTGCCAGTAGGTGTCAGTGTTCATATTGTTGTGTGTTCATAAAGTTTTATTAACATGTGCATTCTGGGAATAATCTCCATGAGGTGATGTTATATCCTGTCTTCTTCTGCATGTTGTGAGGAGAATAAAGTCTCAACCATGCTTGCAGCATCATACTGGTAAGAGTCCTGACTGTCACTGCAACTCCAGATTACCCAGTTACTCTGCTAACAGGTTATGGGCCCAGATACAGCCTGCAGATAAAAGCTGCTAGATAAAGCCTGCCGATAAGCTGACAGATACAGCTCCCAGATAAAGTCTGCAGATAGAGCTCACAGATACAGCCCACAGATACAGCTAGCAGATACAGCTCCAGCTATACATCTGAATATTGCTGCAGTTACAAGCACAGCACAGGCACCCAGCAGTCAGTCAGCATCATAAAAAAAAAAAAAAGTCACAAGCATAAGTGATGGCTGCTAACAGCGCAAAGTTTTCAGTAGCTAATCTGACTAACCAGAACTACCAGTCTTGGAAGTTTAAAATAAAGATGCTGCTTATCAGAGAAGGGACATGGAAGTGTATACAGGAGGCCAGACCAAATCCACCCACAGATGAATGGCTAGAGAAAGATCAGAAGGCACAAAGCACTATTTCTCTCAGCATAGATGATGATCAGATTGTGCATATATGCAAATGTGAAACTGCAAAAGAAATGTGGGAGGAGCTACAGAAAGTGCATGAGAGGGCAAATCTCAGCAATAAACTGTACCTGATTAGAAAGCTGTACCAGACTAAGCTGATGAAAGGCCAGCATATGCAGGATTATATAAGATGCACCTTAGAAATGGTAGAACGCCTGCGAGGAATAGGAGAAGAAATTAAAGACTTTCATGTTGCAGCATTGCTGCTTAGTGGTCTCCCAGAAAGTTATGAGACACTTGTCACAGCACTAGATGCACGCCCAGATGATGAGCTAACACTGGAGTATGTTAAAGGCAAACTTGTGGATGAATATAAACGGAAAACAGAAAGTGCAAATGACAAATCTGTGACAGAAACTGTACTAAAAACTAAGGATCAAACTAAAAATCCTAATATTCAGTGTGAAACTCGTGAATGTTTTGTTTGCAAAAAGCCAGGTCATTTAAAGGCAAACTGCAGAGTCTGGAAAGCTAGAATGAAACAGCAAAAGAGTAAAGTTAACCAACAGCAAGCCAAAAGTGTTAAAGGAGAAATGGAAAACACAGATGCAGAGTGTGCTTTTCACTCCAAAGAGGATGGATCATCAAGCCACAGCTGGTGTATCGACTCAGGAGCTACAAGTCATATGACCAATGATAAGGAATTCTTCACTCAGCTTGATCAAAGCAAAGCCGAAAGAATTGCTACAGCTAATGGGCAGTTCATGGTCTCAGAGGGAGTGGGGGAAGGTTTTCTTCACTGCCCTGTCTCCAAAACAGTCACCAGGAAGATACCTGTCAAAAATGTCCTATATGTCCCAGCTCTTGAAAGTAACTTGTTGTCTGTGAAAAAGCTAACTAAGCAAGGAAATACAGTTACATTTAAAGGTGATGACTGTGTTATCACTAAAGGGAATCGCATACTCGCAAGAGGAAATATCAGAAATGAACTCTATCAGCTGAACTCTAAGGAAATGGTTAAGGCTGCCAAAGAGGAAAGACATGGTAACTGTATTCACACATGGCACCGTCGCCTTGGGCACAGAAATCCTGAAGCAATTAAAAGGCTAGTTCAGGACCAGCATGCCAGTGGTATAAAAATTGATGCATGTAGTAAGCTATTGAAATGTACTAGCTGCATAAAAGGAAAAATGACAAAGAAACCTTTTCCAAAATCCAGCAACAGCCGAGCTCAACAGCCCTTGGACCTAATTCACACAGATCTATGTGGTCCAATGAAAACTCAGACCCCAGGAAAGAAGAAATATTTTCTTACATTTATTGATGATTTCTCAAGGTACACAGTACTCCACCTGCTGCATAGCAAGGATGAAGTTCCAGAGAAGCTTGAAGAGTATCTTGCTCAAGTAAACAATAAATTTAGCAAAATGCCAAAAGCACTCCGTGCAGATAATGGGACTGAGTATACAAGTGGCAAAACACAAGCCATTCTGAGGAAACATGGAATTATGTTTCAGACTACTGTACCATACAACCCAGAGCAAAATGGTGTTGCAGAGAGAATGAACCGCACTTTGTGTGAAAGTGGAAGAAGCATGATTTTCGATGCAGACATACCAACCACATATTGGGGAGAAGCAGTTATGACAGCCTGCTATCTTCAAAACCGCTTACCCGGCAAAGCAACAGAGAAAACTCCATATGAACTATGGAATGGGAAGAAACCAGACCTGAAACACATAAAAATCTTTGGAAGCAAAGCCTATGTACATGTTCCCAAAGAAAAACGTACAAAGTGGGAAGCGTGTGCTGAGGAAGGTATACTTGTTGGTTACAGTGAATCTCAAAAAGGGTACAGAATCCTGCACCAAAGCACCAACAAAGTAACAGTCAGCAGGAGTGTGGTTATTGATGAAAACTCTGTATGTCTAAAGTTTCATGACGTGACATCAACTGCAAAATCTACAGAAGAGCCCCAATCAGTACTAGAGAGCACTGAGACTGTGGTCAGTGTAAGTGATTCAGAAACTGAAAAGGGAGAAAGTGAAACCTCCACAACTTCAGTCAGAAAGTCTACAAGAAGCAATAAGGGCATCCCAGCTAAACGTTTGTCCTATATGGTTCGTCCAGCACCACAGCCTGAACTAGCATCATGGGAGGAAATGCAAAAGTTGCCTATCCCTGAGAAGCAAAAGTGGATTCAAGCAGCTGATGAAGAGATGTCTTCACTCAACCAGCTTCAAACTTGGAAACTTACTGAGTTACCTCAAGGTAAACATGCAATTGGATGTAAATGGGTTTTTAAAGCTAAATGTGATTCTGAAGGTAAAGTCCATAGATACAAGGCAAGATTGGTTGCAAAGGGATTTTCACAAAAGTATGGAGAAGATTATGATGCTACTTTTGCTCCTGTTGCCAAGCAAAGTACTTTTAGAACTTTAATGGCTATTGCAGCTGTAAAGAATATGATTGTGAGACATCATGACATCAAAACAGCCTTTCTCAATGGTGATATATTAGAGGAACTGTACATGACACAACCAAAAGGTTATGTGAAAGAAGGAGAGGAACATCTTGTGTGTAAGTTAAGCAAATCACTATATGGGCTGAAGCAATCAGCTAGGGCATGGAACTCAAAGATGAATAAAGTCTTGTTAGATGAAGGCTTCACAAGAAGTAAAGCTGATCCATGTTTATACTGCAAACACACAGGTGAGGAGTGGATGTATTTACTACTCTATGTTGATGATTTGATAATTGCTCACAAAGAGTATGAGGAAATTTCAAAGCTCAACAGAACTCTCAACAAGCATTTTGAAACCAAGGACCTAGGAGATGTGACCTACTACCTAGGAATCCATATACAAAGAGAGCATGATGGAAGTTTTCTGTTAAATCAAAGTAACAAAGTTTGTGTTATTCTCAATCAGTTTGGCATGACAGAATGTAAAGGTGTGAGCACACCAATGGACACAGCATACTTAAAATTGGAAGGAGAAGAAGATCTTCTGCCAAACAATGAAAAATACAGACAAGCAGTGGGGGCACTCTTGTACATTGCCACCACTACACGTCCAGATATATGTGCTGCCATGTCAATTCTTTGCAGATGTGTAAGTAAACCTCGTCAAAGAGACTGGAATGCAATAAAAAGAGTAATGCAATACCTCAGTCAGACCAAAGACTTAAGTTTAAAAATATCTTCAAGTGGTGACCTAGATCTCACAGGATATGTGGACTCAGACTGGGCAGGTGACCCCAGTACTCGCAAATCTACAAGTGGCTACTTGTTCAAGTTAGGTAACAACCCAATATCCTGGTCTAGCAAAAAGCAAATCTCTGTGGCATTATCTTCTACAGAAGCAGAATACATCTCAGCAGCTCATGCTAGTCAAGAAGTAATTTGGTTACGCCAACTTCTAGAAGACCTTGGTGAGCCCATGCATCAGCCAACAGTTCTATATGAGGACAACCAAGGGTGTATAAAGCTTGCAAACAGTGAAAAGATCAATGCCAGAACCAAGCACATTGATGTTAGACATCACTACCTGCGGGATCTACTGGAACAAAATGTAATTGAGCTTGTCTACTGTGAGACTGATAATATGATAGCAGATGCTATGACAAAGCCACTACCAAGACCCAAATTTGAGAAGCTCAGAACAAGAATGGGACTATTGTGAGAAGTATTTGTTGAGTGGGGGTGTTAGACTAGTGTGTGTACACTATCAGTTAGCAACAAAAACCTTCTCATATACTGTGTTATACTGTTGTTTGTTTCTGCCAGTAGGTGTCAGTGTTCATATTGTTGTGTGTTCATAAAGTTTTATTAACATGTGCATTCTGGGAATAATCTCCATGAGGTGATGTTATATCCTGTCTTCTTCTGCATGTTGTGAGGAGAATAAAGTCTCAACCATGCTTGCAGCATCATACTGGTAAGAGTCCTGACTGTCACTGCAACTCCAGATTACCCAGTTACTCTGCTAACATAATCAATGATCGGTTGCTTGGATTTGGATTAATGGACTGGTACTGGGGAAACAATAGGATGTAGAGCTGGTACTGTAGGAATAACTGACTAGAAAGGTTGAAAATGTCCTTTGCAAAGTAATTAGAAAAGACAGAGAAAGCAGGAAAAGTGCTTAGGGGGCCATTCAGTTACCCTTAAATATTAAGGAACAGGCTTGGTGTTAGACATACAGTAGGGCTAAAGAAGATGATAACTATAAGACTGTACATAGGAATGCAGGGCATTACTATATTGTAAATGTCCCACAAGGAAAGGGTTGTTTATTTGCTCAATCAATTGAAGAAGAAGTATGTGGACACCAATTCAGGGCAATTGAAGCTCTGATGGCCAAAAAAATTAATTTTAAACACAACATTGATTAATTCTTTAAAACCAAAGCAAGTCTTTAAAATGATTGTACTTCATGGCTTTATGTGTGGGTGCAAGCCACAAATGTTGTGGTAGCTGTTGAAAAAAAACCTGCCACATTCTGGAATGGGTAGTGTATTGGCTCCAAGGCCTCCAATTAAAGGACCTTGCTGGCCATATGTAATGCGTCTAAAAAACTATGTTGTGTGAAACCCAACTAGTGAACTGCAGGGCATATAGTAATGCCCTGCTTTCATCTCTGACCAGCTCACCTTGCTTTTTCTATGTGTTTTTTTATGGAATGGTGCAGGATTTTTGTATTGGGGCTTGATAACTAGCCTTGCAGACTGTCAAGGATCTGTAAAGGGTGAGGGCTAAAGGAAAAAAGTATAATTATGCAACTAAAGAAAAGAAAGAAACAGAACAGGGTGAGTGACCAGCAACTTCACCAGAAGCAGGAGTGTTTTCAACTTCATGTATCCCTTTGTAATTAGAAGAAGGGGGTTTGAATGGTTTACAGAAGCTGCAGTTGATGAGCAATAGAACACTCTTACATTGTGACCCTCTCTTTCAGCTGGGCCCTTGCGATTCTTTTGGAAGAAGATGGAATCTGCATTTTTTACCCAACTAACTCTAAAATGAAATTACTGGAGAAATGACAATACCATGTGGTTCTTAACATAAGGTGCCTAAGAAATCTTTAGCATGGTTGATGCTTAAGGTTCCCAGCACATTCACTCCTGGTGGACCAAAGAGGAAGAACTAATAAATGAAGGTCACTAGATTTTTGGGCCAGATGGAGATTCCTTCCACACATATGGCATAGGAAACATCACTGAGACTTCCTGAGTAGTAGGGTAAGTCATCTGTTGTGCCCCCTATACTTATCATCTGCCAACAAGAACAATGTAGTTTAAGATCACTATGTTGTTCCTTTGATAAGATCAGAGCTTGGGGGAGTTAAGGTTGTTGCCACAGGTCTTGATTTACTGTTACCCTTGTAACTCCACACATAAGGCACCACAAACAGCCAGGAGATCCCACCAATATGGTCCAAATTGCTAAGGCTCGGCCTATAACAATTAGGTTCTTGATGCCTTTCCCATGAAATCCTGTTTTAAACTCTATCCGCCATTCATGCCTTGCAGCCTATTTTTGCATGATTAAGTTGATAAACATTATATGGAAGAAGCAGTAACAACATAATAACATTCTACAGTTCATTTTGTGTTTGATCATTAAGTCACTCTGGAGCCTTAGTTACAGTATTGAATGTTCTTAAGAACTATGCATGGATTACTGTATAATGTGATAGACGTGCATCCTTTAGCCTTCATTGTACTGGGGGAAATAACTTTTATTTAGCAATGCCTGCAGCTCGTTATATAGGATTACAAAAAAATCATTAAAATATTGATTCCTGTTTCTCCATTCAACATCAAATGATAGTAGCACAATTTGAAGGTGGCATGTGAGCTTTTTAACTTCACAACTATATAAAAGCTTACCTATAATAAATGGTAAAAAAAGAAACTAACCAGTAATGTGTAAAAAATGTTAAAACAAAAGATCTAAATAAAATAAATAATTACACATTTTAGGATTTTGACTACTAATTATGTTAAAGGGATACTGTCATGGGGAAATTTTTTTTTTTTTCAAAAATGAATCAGTTAATAGTGCTGCTCCAGCAGAATTCTGCACTGAAATCCATTTCAGAGCAAACAGATTCTTTTATATTCAATTTTGAAATCTGACATGGGGCTAGACATATTGTCAATTTCCCAGCTGCCCCAAGTCATGTGACTTGTGCTCTGATAAACTTCACTCACTCTTTACTGCTGTACTGCAAGTTGGACTGATATCACCCCCCTCCCTTTTCCCCCCCAGCAGCCAAACAAAAGAACAATGGGAAGGTAACCAGATAGCAGCTCACTGGTAGAGCTAAGAACAACACTCAATAGTAAAAACCCATTTCTCACTGAGACACATTCAGTTACATTGAGAAGGAAAAACAGCAGCCTGCCAGAAAGCATTTCTCTCCTAAAGTGCAGGCACAAGTCACATGACTGGGGGCAGCTGGGAAATTGACAAAGTGTCTAGCCCCATGTCAGATTTCAAAATTGAATATAAAAAAATCTGTTTGCTCTTTTGAGAAATGGATTTCAGTGCAGAATTCTGCTGGAGTAGCACTATTAACTGATGCGTTTTGAAAAAAACATGTTTTCCGATGACAGGATCACTTTAAAACACATTTTAACAGATAGACATCTGTACTCCAGATTAATATCTTCTAAAACAAAAAGTTGACAAAGGAAAAGGCTTAGGAACTTCAATAATAGCATTAATAATACACCACAAATCAGAAACCAGTTTATCAGATGGAGAAGAGTAAATTTTCCAGAAAACTATCCAAAAAGGAGGGAAAATGGATTCTTTCTCTAAATATGCTCCCAAAACTTTTTTTCATATTAACCATAATTAAAATGTATCATCACAAATCATATGTATAAATACCAACATTATTTTTATAGTTGATCATTATTTATTATCCAAGTGCTGTGGATCCTAAAATCTTCCGCATGGTGGTTTTTTTTTTTTTTCTGACTTGGACTTTGTTGTATCGGGCTACGACAAGATCAAAGTTCAAACAAACAAGTCGTTATTGAGTCTGTGCCGTTGCAAAGTTTTTATAAGCGAAAGAACAAAAACCTTGAGTCGTAAGGGCTACATGTGGAAACTGTTTCTCTCTTAAATTGTCTTCAAAATGAACATAAATTGCCTCAGCTGTACTTCATATTTGGACCGATATGTAAAGTATTCCCGCTAATAGTCTTTCTCTAGGGCTTGCTACTTACAAACTTCATATAAGGATTTTGCAAACTTGTTTTATTGTTCATAGTCTTGTTAGTGTGCAGTTTAAACAGATACTGAAAACACAATCCAAGTGCCCAATTAAACACTTTAGCAAATCAGAAAAGACAATGATGAGCAGATTTTCCACGATGAAAGATATTAAGAGAGATTAATGCACCACTTTACACAGTAAGATTCTCTATATTCCAGAAAGGTTTTCAGAACCTCTTTTGGCAAATGAAACGTTTTGTGCTAAATGGAACACTTTTTCTAATTTACAAAAATGTAATAAGGTTTTTTTTTTTTTTAAAAAAACATTTTTTGAATGTTATTATATGAGATGCGATTTTGGGGGCGTATGTAGTATATACTGGATAATAATAATAGTACAAGCCTTTTAAGAATTGTCTGTTAAAGGAAATAGGGAATCCCATTCAAAAACATTTTCATGGTTTTAGTGATTTTAGAGGTAGTTGAAACCACAAATAAAGCATTTTCTCTAAAACCACGAATGCAATGTAGTTTAACAAAAGATTAGAATATAAAAAAGTACAAACGAAAAAACAATGAAGGATGTGCTAAAAGATACAAAAACCCTTAAAAATTTGAGTTTATTGAACAAATATTAGCAAAACAAAATCCAAAAACCTCTAAAAGTCAATTTGGCTATAAAAAAGGTCCAGTAGGATCAGTTCAGCTTCCGCTGACTGTTAAGGGAACTCAACTGCCTTTTTTTGCATTTGAGTTTTTTGTGTTTTTTACACTTTGAATTTGAATTATTAGGTTTTAAGAGAAATAAATGAACACAAATTTTAGAGTAAATATTTGATATGTGTAAAAAAAGAAATCTAAATGTTAATACTTTCATGACGCCATTTCTGCATCTTTTTTTTAGCATGCCAATGTTTGTCATTCATCTCACTACTTACTGATTTTCACATGCATCTTCAATTTTATTCCCATTCGAATTTTATGGATAGATATTTTTAAAATGACCACTGAAAGAGTTTGCCAGCTTTCTCACATCTAATAGACCTTAACTGCAAAGTTGTATTTGGTAATAAAAATGTTTTCATTTCAGATTTTGATTACAATTTTTATTTACATTTTAGCACTTCCATGATAATGAAATATCCTTTAATTAAGCCTTTAGAGTGCTTCCACAACCCCCCAAAATTTGTATATTGTATTAGCTGGAAGCTGTGTCTTAGCTTCATGTGTTTTTTTGTAATAGCACCCCATACCCACCCCTAACGGTGGGCCTATCCTTTTAAATATGGGAGTTGGTTTGGACAATCTCTCTCTCTTAAAAGCCCTTACTTCAACTTTATGATCATAACTTTGTAACTAAAAACCCACTTGTATATATACTGAATTATTTATGAGACAGGGGACCAGGGAAGTACATTGTAAGTAGCACTTCCATTATACTAAAATATACATTAATTTAGCCTTTAGAGTGCTTCCACAACCCCCCGAAATTTGTATATTTTAGGAATGTGTTATGGGGTAGTTCATTTTGGCAATATGGAATTTGCAGGCATGGGGCAAATAGGTATATATAAATAGGTTCATGAAAGGTAAATGAGCAATAGGTGCGCTAAATTTAGGAAGAATTTGTTTAGGGTATAAACTATATATTGTGTACATGGGTGATGTGGTCTATTGGAAAGACAACTCGTGCAACTAAGAATTATATACTGAAGAAAAGGCAGAATTGCAAAGGCATGTAATACATAGGGGCAGATTTACCAAAGTGTGAAATTAGAGCTCACCTAAAAAAACTCACCCGTTTTCCATTCATTCCTATCGGATTTTTAGAATGATGAAAGACTTTACTATCTGATAACTATGCCTGGCAAGGCACTTGGATTCAGCCAAATCCTTTTGAAAAAGGAGGAATCCTGAACTGAATCCTATATTCGGTGCATCCATTAAAAATATGACACATCCAATATAATCCATATATCTTCTCTGCCACTCTTCTTGCTCTGTGGGTGGGTCCCACTAAGACTAGAACCTAATCATAATCTTACCCTGACAGAACATAGACCTCAACACACATGACCACCTTCTCCCAGACATACTCACTTCATGTAAAATGTTGGCATCACTTAGCTATGCTACCCGGATCAGTTTTCTCTGTTTTTACTAACTATCATTGATGACCTATTGTCTTCCAACTGTCTCTACTTGTAAGTCAGAACTGAAAATGGCTCATATACATAGACATGGTTTCCCTTACAGCTCTTTGGTATGTTGGCCTCAAACTAGACCTGCTGATGGACAAGGGGTGGAGTACTGCTGTCTCCATGTTGTACTCCTGCTCTGCTTGCAAACAGCGCAGAAGGCAATGCTGTGGGTCTGTAGGGCAAAATTACTGTGATTACTTGTATTAAAAGGGTTGTTCACTTTTAAATTAACTTTTAGTATGATGTAGAGAGTAATTTTCTGAGGCAATTTACAATTGAAATTTTGATTTTTAAAACTGAACTACCCATTTAAAATATTTTTAATTTTCACAACAAACACAGATATCTCCTAACATTACCACTTGATAATTCTTACTTTGTACATATACAGTAAAACTCTATTACTTATAATGAATTTAATGACCAATTATCTGTTCCTCATAATTAATCTTCCCATATATCTATACCATACAATTTCGAGCTAATTTTGTGTACTTCGACCAGGGTGTAGTCCAAATTAGATTCAAATTTGAAAAAAAATGTACTGTCTCTTTAAAATTTCGACTTTGACCATTCGCCAAAAAAAACCTGCCAAATTACTGTTTAAGCCTATGGGACACCACCTAGAACCTATTTGGTGGACTTTGAGAAATCAAATTTTTTTTGGGAAAAACTTTTATTCTAATTTGATTGAATGCGCTATTACTTCAATTTGTACGATTCCAATTTGATCGAAAATGGACCAATAAGATGGAAAACAGACCTATTGGGCCAAATAAAACTTTGATTTTTTTTTTATAAATTTTGGTTGGTCTTTTTGAATTTGAATTTCAAAGTTTTTTCAATTTGAAATTCAACTCTTGATAAATCAGCCCCCTAGTGTTTCATTTATTCTCAATACCTTTAGATTGTAATCCCTATGAGCAGGGATGTGGATTGTATGTACAAGGGCTGTGGAATATAGAGGTGCTTCCTTATAAATGTAATGTAAAGATGTTTAAAAATGTCACTTTATGTTTGCAAGGGTAAACTACACAAGCAAATAGCATATGGAATCTGTTATCTGGAAACCATTTACAGGTATGGGACCTGTTATCCAGAATGCTTGGGACCTGGGGTTTTCTGGATTCAGTAATTTGCATCTCCACGCCTTATGTCTACTAAAAAATCTTTAATTAAACCCAATTGTTTTGCCTCTAGTAAGGATGAATTATATTTGGGTTGAGATCAAGTACAAGCTACTGTTTTATTATTACAGAGAAAAAGTAAATCATATTTAAAAATGTGTATTATTTGATTAAAATGGGATCTACAAGGGATGGCCATCCCATAATCCGGAGCTTTCTGTATACATAACTGTCCGACTCAAGCAATTATTTATTTTGATTTGGTTTTATTTTGATTTGACTTTCTCTGTAATAGTAGCAGTACCGTTTACATTATGTTAATTAAGGTAGTATAAACCAATGCTGAAGGCAAACAATTCTGTTGGGTTTTATTAATGTTTAAATGTTTTTTTAGTAGCCCTCAGGCATGGTTCTCCATATTACAGAAGTATTATGGATTAAAGATCCCATGCTCACTTACTTGGAGGAACCAAGGTATAAAGGCAAGGATTATTGAATAAACATCTTAACTTTATTTCTTAATAATAATAATACTTTATTTTGTCTTCTTTCCTAGTTTTTCTAGTTTACAGAAAATAGTATGTTTTTCTTATTCCCGTAACCTTGCATGGCTTTCTTTTGTTTATCTTACATTCCCCACACTGGTAATGAAATGTATTAATCCTTTAATTGCTTCATTATAATGCTTTTCTACTTCCCATGGATATACAAGGACTGTGAATATCATTGACGATCTAATAGCAGTTGGACTGAGCTACAAGTCCCTCCAAGCAAAACAAGCGTAATTATTGTCTCAGTGAAGCAGCGGAAAATAAAACGAAGAAGGGAAGAGAAGGGAAAAAAATTATTGCTATGCCCAAAATTAATATAACTTTTGTGAAGTAGGTAGCAACCCAATCTACCAGTGGAAGAAAGATGGAACATTTTAAGGTTTGTACCACAGTATAGGGTATGTAATTACATTCCTCTTGTTCCATTCACTTTACAAAATGTGACTACTTAAAAAAACTTGAAAAATAAGCTTGAATTCTGAAAATAAAGTTTCAATTGACTGCTATAGAAATCTGCCAGGTTTTAGGTGCCACGGATGTTCAGGATTCATTACATTGATAAATCTTGAATTTTAATTTAAGTAAATTTGGCCCTTAGTTTGTGAAGTGTATTTTACTGTAATGTGTATGAATTCCTATAAAAAATCCATCCAGTTGACCTAAATATTTATACATCTATGCGATATGCTGATTTTGTATTATTTTGGGTTAAAGGAGAAGGAAAGGTTAAAACTAAATATACCAGTAAACCCTCAAAGTAGTGATTCTCTGTCAAAAGAAACCCTGCATTTCTTTCCTTCTATTGTGTACACATGGGCTTCTGTATCAGACTTCCTGCCTTCATCTTAAACCTCCTTGCCCTGGGCGTGAGCATGCTCAGTTTGCTCCTTCCCCCCCTCCCTTCTCTGCTGTATGAGTGAGCAGGGAGAGACTCAGGCAGGAAGTGATGTCACATCAAGCTAATATGGCAGCTGCTATGCTACACAAACAGATAGCTTCTAGAGCTTTTTACTCAGGTATGGCAAAACATTCTACATAATAAATATAGCATTCTAGCTTGCACTATTGCAACTAATCTCTTGCCAATAAAATGACTCTGTAGCTTTCCTTTTCCTTTAAAAGCGTGATCTGGCATATGAATTTAGTGTAATATTTGCATTTTTTTAGAAATGTCATTTATGCTGATGTTAATTATGGAGCTTGGTTTGAATATTATTTCTGTGCATTATGACCATTCCTTCACCCAAACTGCATCTACATTCAGGGAAAGAAAGCCACCTTGGTGGCACAATATGGCAAGAAACATAAAAGAATAAATTAAAAATGACAAAAAAGAAAAGCATGATGAAAAAAACATGAAGTTAAAAATATTTGAGGAGTTTCAGATTCATGTTAAAGGAGAAGTAAAGGTTAAAACTAAGTAAGCCTTATTAGAAAGGTCCATCTAAATATACCAGTAAACCCCCAAAGTAATGTTGCTCTGAGTCCCCTGTCAAAAGAAACACAGCATTTCTTTCCTTCTATTGTGTACTCATGGGCTTCTGTATCAGACTTCCTGTCTTCAGCTTAAACCTCATTGCCCTGGGCAAGAGCATGCTCAGTTTGCTCCTCTCCCCCCCCTCCCTTCTCTACTGTAATCTGAGCCCAGAGCAGGGAGAGACTCAGGCAGGAAGTGATGTCACACCACATTAATACTGCAGCTCCTATTCTAAACAAACAGAGAGTTTCTAGAGATTTTACTCAGGTATGGTAAAACATTCTACAGAATAACTATAGCATTCTAGCTTGCACTATTGCAGCTAATCTATTGGCAATTAAATGGCTCTGTAGCTTTCCTTCTCCTTTAACAGCTCTGATGCATATTCTACTATGCCCCACAGCTCTTGAAATTTTCTTCTGATTGCTACTTTGGGATCAGAGTTTTTTTTTTGATCTTGGGTGGCTGAACTGGTCTACTGATTGCTGAAGCTCTGGATTATGTTCTAGGGTATTATGGACCAGAGTATTCGGTAGATGTCTAAGTCATCACTACTGTATTATCTTTGGCCAAGAGAGAGGACATTGTAAAAAGGCAACTGACAGAACATGGATGGACTGCTTCACCATCACAAAGTGCTTTACATCTTTAAATATTGGCCACAAATTACAGTATATTTATATTGCATGTATTTCAATTCCCTATACCTTCATAAATGCTTTGAGAAAAACAGCAAGCCCTTACAAGCATAGTCTATAGGTCTGCACAGATCTTTGAATTTTTAGAGGAGAATTGGAAAGCTCATTCTGTCGGTTACTCAAGGTCATTTCTAAGAAATATAATAAGTGGTGGTGACACAAAGACAATGGAAGTGAATGGACAGGAGTGAAGCAGAAAAAAGGTTTAGACACAGAAACAAACAAGGAGGGGTGACAAGGACACATTTTGCAAGATTAACTGTGTATTTCTTTTACACTTTGGCAAGAGAATTCTAGTAAATCTATCAATGGTATTATTGCAAACATGGTTTTATGTCTGTTTCAGACTGAATATTCATATAATTTAGCTTACGTTTTTACTATAGGATTATTGTTCAGCTCATACTTTTTCCAGAAAGAATGCCATGCCGTTTTCTTGTCCATATGGAAAGAAAATAGTGATTTTGTAGCATTACAGCTATTTCATCAATTTGTATTATTATCATAATTTGCTTCTTTAAATAAGACTGTTGGGGTAGCCACTTATCCAATTTAACATCAGACTATTATAGCTGCCAACCAGATCACATCTCTAGATGTTCTTTTTTTTCATGGGGATTCATTGGAAGGAATTCTGATTTTCAGGACAAAATCTGTTTTTCCTGTCATTAGTGCCTTAAATTACATTCATCTGTTTTAGTTTTTAAGTTTTTGTAAAGGATGCTGCTGTCTTCAGAGAAAATAAATCCAAGAAGTTAACATCAGCATTTTAATTTTGTTTTTTGATGATTAAACTGGGAAATGCTTGGTAATTTGAATTTTATTAAATCTTCCAACCTGTACCATGGATGAAAATCAAGCTATTGGTCAGGCAGACTGCCATGAAGGTCCCTTTTGGCATTGTCATTTATGAAATGGACTGGAAACCCCAAGATGGAAGATATATCTCTCCCAGAATGGTCTATAAGACCCATCAGATGAGGAAAACAACAGGGGCTGGGGAAGAAAGTGCCTGTGCTGGAATTAAATCACCACCTGGGAAAAAGGTGAGCAGTACGATATACAATAACCCCATTTTATTTAGTGTGCATACTTCTTTTAACTTTAAATTCCAGTTGCTATAAAATGGCTTCCTCAATATCATTCAATTAAAACAGTACTTTAATGACAACATCTTATGTTACACTTGACTGAGATCCACACAGAAGACTTACTGAGTATCTGAATAAACTGCTCATTTTACATGATTTAAGAGCTTTCCTTATAATATCCCTCAGTCCAGCAACTTACCACATCATCAACCAGACAGCACCGTATATACGTACATGCAGCATAGAGTAAAACAATAAAACCATTCCTTTGTGAAATGTTATAATTAACCAAATTTGATGTATTTAATGGTTCATAAATTGACAGCCCTATTAAATAATATGTTGTAACCGGAACAGATATATATATATATATATATATATATATATATATATATATATATATATATATATATATATATATATATATATATATATATACTGTATATATATATATATATATATATATATATATATATATATATATATATATATATATATATATATATATATATATATATATATATATTGAGAGTACAGGCATATTAAAACATGTCCTACTACATGCACATTTCATTGAAAACTAATATATGTTAACAATAATTGTATATTGAATAAACTTAAAGGGATTCTGTCATGATTTTTATGGTGTAGTTTTTATTCCAAAATGACACTGTTTATACTGCAAATAATTAACTCTACGAAAAAAATTGTTATTCCTGAACTAACAAGTGTATTTTTTTTAGTTGTAATATTGGTGTGTAGGCTCCATCTCAGGTCATTTTGCCTGGTCATGTGCTTTCAGAAAGGGCCAGTGCTGCACTATGGAATTGCTTTCAGACAGACTAAGTTTATCCTACTCAATATAACTGAAGGAGTTGCAGTGGGACTTGGCTTTTTACTATTGAGTGCTATTTTCATATCTACCAGGGAGCTGTTATCTGTTACCTTCCCATTGTTCTGCTGATAGGCTGTTTAGGGGGGGGAGGTGACATCACTGCAACTTGCAGTGCAGCAGTAAAGAGTGACTGAAGTTTATCAAAGCACAAGTTACATGACTGAGGGCACCTGGGAAACGAACAACATGTCTAGCCTCATGTCAGATTTCAAAATTAAATAAAAATCAGTTTGCTCTTTTGAAAATGGGTTTCAGTGCAGAGTTCTGCTGGACTGATGAGTTTTGAAAAAAAAAAACATGTTTTCCCGTGACAGAATCCCTTTAATATATGCAGTGCATACTAATCCCGTTGAGTGATGCTAATCCATATCCGTTATAGTATTTTGTAGTAATAAATAGTGAAACTCCTTATCCACATTAGCCAATCAAATGCTGGTTTTCAGAGAGGTAAGAAATGCTACCTGCTGATTAGTTGCTTTGGTTAAACATGACCTGAAGCAAGCATTGTGGCTTTTATTGCATTGCCTTCTAAGGTGGTTGGTGGAGAAGCAGCAAAAGAGTTGTCTAAAGTTGTTTGCAAACCAAAGGTTTCCATGCAGAGTAATTGACCCCTATAGAATCCTTATTTGCAATGTATATAGCTGTTCTTTAGGAACGGGTAGGTTGTACATTACCAAATATAATGAAATCAATATATTTTAATCAATAAAATAATTCAGAAGGACCCGATTATTTAGTTTTTTTTTTTTAGAAGGAGAGGATTTCCAGGGCTAGATGCAAGCTGTATGATAGAATGATGAGATATAAATATAAATCTCCATACAGAACATGAAATTAATTGCAATGCTATTGATAAATGATATAACTAATGGCAATCTACCTTTTTTAAAGTAAAACAAAGTGCAGTCTAGTTTAGAAATTGTTATTACTAAAGCTCACAACTGATGTCTTCTCTGGTGAGTAATTGCTTTTACAAAGAATCAGCTGTGCTGTTTATATTCTTTGGGTAATTTTAATGGAATAAAGTAATGCAGTCAGAGTAGACGTGTAAACTAATGCTTGAATGTTTAGACAAACGACACAAATATTGTCCAGTAGCGCATGAAGGTCCTAATTATTTAAAGCCAGTGAAATAGTGATAGAAATATTAGTTTATGAATTACATATTTTAAATATTACTTAACAAATCAAATGTTTGTATTTTAGAAACATAAATATTGTGTGCTGAGAAGACCTAGTTGTACAGTATTTTATGATACCATAATTTTTGACTAGCAAGATCATTGAAATGATTGGTTTATGCAACAGCCTTGCTAATGTTCTGAATTCCTGCAACCTGAAGCTGTGGCTTGAAAGGGCAGCTAGAGCTTGACAAAGTATTAGAAATAATGTACATTATGCATCTGGCAAGTATCAAGCCAGAGTTATAGTAGACTTACATTAGTGAGGATCCATCCATTTACTGGTGGACCTCATAGCTCCATGTTTTTCTGGTGGTAGTACACATGTTCTTTGAATGCTATGAAAAGTATTGATCAGTATCATTGTATGACTGGACAAAAGCTTCATGTGGATATGAAGCTTTGGGAGAACCTGTAGTTGGCTTTTTTAAAGGTCAAAGCCATCTATAAAATTCAAAGTACTTCTGCCCTGGACCTTGCAATAAGCTGACCATATATGGGCAGATTTAAGATGTCGATTTGGGTCATTCAGACTGAGTCAGCAGCTTATCTGGCTGTATATGGGCTCCCCCGACTGCCTACCCAACAGACATCTGGTGGAAAATCGTCTAGCTATTTCTTGGACAGGTTTGAAACTCCCATTGGATAAGGACTACATTGGCACATTAATGCAGTCCTCATCCATTTGAAGGTGTTTCTTTTGTGCACCAAATATTATCACATTGCACACTGAGATCACTTAAGATATGTGTACTGATTTCCTCTGAGGGTACACCAAAGGATTACATTACAATTTCCCTGAGTGCTACCCACGTGTGTCCTTACAACCTGGTGAGTATAACCTGGAGAGCTACCCACCACTGCAATCTCATTGGCTGCTCAGATATCTATATATATCTAGATATCTATATATCTCTAAGTTACTTTAAGGCACTCTTTCTACTGAGGTCTCCTGTTCAGGCCCACCAGCAGAATCCACCCCTAACACCAGATGAAATGCAAAGAGAGAGAACCATTTGCAATCCTCCTTCAGTGTTTTTAAAACAAAACTCAAAGACTACCTCTGGGAGCACCTGGATAACACCTGAACTGGCACTTATATAACAAACTGTAACCCACAGCATCTTAATACCCCTCTGAATTGTGTCTGTATGTTACCCTCCCATTTAGACTGTAAGCCCTACGGGGTAGGGTCCTCTAGCCTTTTGTTTCCTTGACACTGAGCACTTAATCTGCATTGTAATTATATTTTTTATATTTATGTGAATTGTATTTCTAATTATGCACTTATTGTTACTTTTTATTCCAATGACCCCTTGTTTGTTACTACGAATTTATTGTTTTGCTGTACAGTGCTTTGCCCTCAAGGAGTGCTATACAAATAAAAATATACATACATACAATATCCCCTCATATACACTAGGGAATATGAACTACAGTTGCTACCCATAGGCTAGTGATGTGTGGGCCAGCCAGATACCCACAGGACCCATGGGTTTACCAGTGGTTCGGGCTGACCTCGCACTGTTCCTCGTGGGTGGCAGCAGATGCTGGTTGAGCTCTTCTCCTGATCTCCCTGATCTTCCTGTCATCTTTTATAGATGCTGCGCCTGCTCGCCCTGCCCCTTTTGTGATGTCATCGGTGGGGTGGGTCGATGCAGGTCTATAAAAGCAAGACAGAAGACGGATTGGGTGTGGGCCAAGGCAGGGTGTCTTAGGGTCGGGTGGGGGTCAGGGAAATCCCGACCCACACATCACTACTTAGGCCTATAAAATCACATCCAGAGCATAGGTACACATCTTCATAGAAGGGATGGTTCCCTCATATGTCCTACATATGTCTCCCAAAATTTCCCTCTGGGTGTACATAGGTGTGACCAGGGCAGACTGAGGTATGGAATGTTAGACATTATGGGCCAATGTCTATCACCAAATTCACTTTGCAATGTGCAACACTGAAACTTTCTCCAAGTTTATTTATTGAGAAATGTTAGTTCCACTAACATCAATAGAATCCCCTGAACCAAATTAAGAGAATGGCAGTTGCTTCTTGGTGTTGAAGTGTAAACTTTTGGCACAAACATACCCCTAATTTGGAACTTCATGTTTATTTTTGTTATATATGTTTGTTGGTTCGCTAAATGCATTGTCATGAGTGCCTGCTAAATGAATACTATTATACTGCAGAATATTACAGCAGATCTGTATTACTATGTATGAGAAAGTACATACACATGTGAAAATGTTTTTCATAAAAGTCCCTTCTATTTTTGAATTTGAAAAATAAACATTGTTGACCTATAAAATCCACCAGAAGCTTGTCTCTTATCAAAACTCATGGCCAAATCAGGTTTAAGCCTGGCTTCCCCTGTAGGATCACGTTTAGACATAAAAGACTTTTGGTAAAGCTGTAATTTAAAGTAATAAATGAGTCTCTAGAAACAATAGACATATTCAAGCAGTGTATCCCGTGCTCAAATTAGAGAATTTTTTGTATTCTTAGTGGCTAATAGGTATAATATTGCTTGAGATACGGTAATGTAGATCATCTCTCCCCAGACTGCTATAAAATAACAAAGAACTGCTTGTCAACCACTCACAGAATCAGATGTTAATGATATTGCATGCCTTTGTTGAGTCTGTGTTGTACAGCTACTGCACCTAAAAGGGAAATGACTTCCATACCAGCCTGCGTGAGCCAAAACATTTCAGATTGGGGATTTCTGGATGAAATCCATATTTATACTTTAGGGAGAAGTGTAAAAGAAGATTTCAAGACATTGTCAACAGGACATCCAGTACCTTTTTCCAAAGTGATTTCTGAAGTAAATGACATGAAATTTGTGCTTAATGTACGCCCTGTGTGCATGGTAACTTTTAAAAATAAAGGAGCTTGTTTTCCACAAAGCCCAATAGAGATTAATAAGGGCTTATTTTAGGGAATTTGCCAGAGGGTTCCAAGCAATACTGGGTCCCATGAGAAGTTGCGAAAAGATGTTAATAACTCTACAAAAACATATTTTCCAACAACTGCAATTTTTCAGAGCTGAGCCAAATGCTAAGCGTGTCCTAGGCAAGCCCCTGGCTGTCACGACTCCCCCACCACTCACCTCATCATGCTTCCCATCCCACAACCTCACCCTGCCATATGCCACCCCACACAATTCATTAGCAACTACAATCTGTGCTCTTCATGGCTTCTGGATGTGTGGGGCCAAAGTTAAATAAAGGAGTAGAGGTATGTGCTAATGCTCCTCGACCCTAGACGCTACCTCAAGTGTCAGTCCTGATTTTTTGTTGTAGACTATGGATTTATTTGCAGAGACCCTGATTGCAAATGTAAGAGCCCCAATGGATTCAATAAAGCACCCCTTAGTGCTCATCCAAAGAGCATTTGGGTCTTGGGTCCAGCTTCACTATGCATGAATATGAAATCTGGTGTGAGGTCTAGAACTTAGTGCCAGTGGGCTTAAGGCAGCCTGCTATAGGGCAGTACAGAGCTTTGTTGTGGTCTGCATCTGCCAGAATTCTATAACTTCAGGTCTGAATGAATGGATGGTTAGGGCATTGACATGTGCCTTTTGCACACCCCCATGCACACAATGCTGCCAATACAGGCAGAACTGTATTCCTTGGGGGAAAGCAGGACTTGCTGCAATTTGTTAAAGTACAGGGCTGGTGCAAAATGCAGAAAACATAATGGATTGCATGCATTTTTTGCACTTGAATTTAGGACCCCTTATATATCCAGCTATTGTTCAACACCTGCTGGAGGTATGCACATCAGACATGGGGGCAAATTCACTAAAGGGACCACTTTGCAAACATCGCACCACTTTGCCAGGTGCAAATTCGCTACCACTACGCTAATTCACTAATATGCAAAGTTGCGCCCTGGGCGCCGAACGCTGGCGACTTTTCACTAGCGTTACTTTGGCAGTGCAAGGTTTTAATTGTGAAGATGCGCTAGTGTTGAATGGATGTCTTTATTATAGATGTTGGTGTAAATGCTTGAAGTTACCACTTTTTAATACACATCTCCAGGGAACCTTAATAAAGACAAGAGAGTTAATATAATGCCCTACACATGAGCCCACTGTAAAATTAATATCCCATATGTTATCAAATGTCTGGAGAAAATCGTTTACCCAAAAAAGTAAGTTAGAAAATTTGCAGCCAATCCCGCTTAAAAAAAGGAAAAGTCGCCAGCATTTTTGGAACCTTAATGCATTTTTGGCACAAGGATATGATGTAAGCGACAGAAGATTGAGCAAGATCTAGCTGCTTTATAGCATTTCAGCCTGTGGCGAAAGAGGTAACGTTCCGCAACTTTAGTTCATCAAAGCGGAAAGTCTCCTGGCGATAGAGTGCAAATGAACGATAGCGTCAGACCCGTTCACTAGCGAATTGGCGCCTGTTATTGAATTGCCGATGTCCCTGCGGGTGGCAACGCTGGAGGAAAGTCGCTAGCATTAGTCACTCCGCCCTTTAGTAAATCTGCCCCATGCTGTATTTATGTTCTCTTTATCCCCCCGCCAGAGCCAGGTCCCCTCTTCCCTGCTTTGCCCTGGCCTCCCTCTCTTTTTATATATAAAGTTGAATAAATGATTGTTAGAATATCCCGAACTGATTTTTCTACATTTTGGAATTGGATGCTTCAATGTGGTTTTATTTCTTTATTTTTTCTTTATAAACCCAGTTTTTAAGAAACTTGACAGATTTTTGATTTATTACCAGTGTTCTGCTTGTCAGACTCACTTTAACGCTGTACTTTTTGATCACATACTTCAGCTTTGCAATATAAGAAAAAACGTTAGTGACATTACATGAATAAAAAATAAGCACTCTGCAGATTCTCAGACTTCCCTTTTCTATTAGAGAGGAGGGTGAATATTTTCAGAATATTTTTTATTTTTATTCTCATTGTGCACATTGCCACTTATAGTTTATTTTTTACTATACAAAAAAAGAGTAAAACGTTACAATAGCTGCAGTGCTCTATTGTTTGTCTTGATGAATTGCAAAGTCAAATTCTACATTTATTTTCCACTTGGAAAGCTGACAAGCACCTGTGTTTTTGAGGTTTATGTTGAGCATTGTAGTATCATACCCACCTAAGAACCATATTGCCCTCCCTCATAAGTTAAATAAGTGTGATTATTCTTCTTTCAAATTTACAGAATTCAGTGCAACAGTATGTTGGAAAATTCCATGTCAAATGCTCAGGATGTCACAAGGCTGGCAAATATGGCTATTCTGGGTATGCTTCACCTCCAGAGCGATGGATCCCATACTGGGGGGGCTGTACCCCATTGGGTGGTCTGGAAAATTGGGCAGGAGCCTCCGAGGGGGCTTGAATTGAAAAAAGTCTGACAACTGTTTAGAGTTAAATTTCAACCCCTAAAAGAAGGATTTGATGCCCTTGGCCATGCAAACCTCCTTTATGCATTAGCTAAAATACCGTAATGAATAATCAGAATGTATCATTCTCTGTACCTCTAATAACCAGTAAAAACACGTTTCTACAGGTTTCCTTTATGAAATACCAGCATTCTGTAGGGTCAATAATTCCTAATGTCTTATTATGAATTAAGGGGCCTGACCAAATCATAGTCCTCCAAGTAAGGCCCCTTCAAATTCAAATTGAAGACCCACCTGCCAGCGAACATACTCTAGACTGAATTCAACTAATCATCAATCCTGTAACTACTGTTCAGAGCAGGTACCCCACCAAGTGAGCTGCATTGGAGAACCCTTTCTCTTGCATATCCTACGGGTTTCCCGAATGGCATAGCATGATCATTTAGGGCATTTAATAAATGATTTGAGACATGGGTGGAATGGCAAGGGATTAAAGAGCTTCAGTCTAGATTGTCATTATATTAATAAAATGTCAAAATTAATAGGTGAGGGCCTATTAATCAAAGGCCAGATTTTTAGTGGTTTTAGAGGTTTTTGAAACCAAGACTAAACTCACAAACTCTAATACTACAAATGCCATGATATTTATTAAAAAGTATGAATAAAAAAGTATGTAAGTAAGTAAAAACTATGTACACATAAAATAATTTGATTAAAAGCTTTAATAATGCAGGTAATTATGGCAAATAAAGATCAAGGTATAGAAACATACATTTACCACACTCATTTTTCCTTGCATGGCTGAATGTATAAGTACTAAGTTTTATTAATAAAGACGCATCTCAGGCTGTATTTGATACCTCTTATCAAAAGCTTGCTCTGTGTGATCCCATTAAGGTCTTTGTGCATAGCACTGGTTAACTAAGTATGGTGACCATGTAATTAAAGAACTAAATAATGTTTCTTGATGTCTTTCTAATGAAATAATTGAAACTTATTATGCCAAGCCTTCATAACGGAAACTCAGAATGGATGATTTTTCTAAATGCATTAATATTTACTATTTTATATAATTACTGTGCTTCATAGACTCTCAGTCATAGTTCATCTCATCTGCTTATAAGGGGTAAAAAAGATTTAAATATGTTATGTTATATAGATATATTTTGTCAAAAGCTAACTCTTGGCAGACCCTCTAAAGCTTTTATCTTATTTTTTTTAATGGAATTTCCACATTTTGCCGCAGGCAAATGTTTTAGCAAAACTTCAGTGAAAATTCGCCAACGAAAAATCTGTGGCTTCAAAAAATTGGTGCGCACATAAAATTTGTCAAAATTATTTTAATGCCCATTGACTTCAATGCGTTTTGAAAAATTTTCGCGGTTTTGCAAATTTTTCTCAGTTTCACAGTTTTTTTTGCTGTTTCTCCAAATTTTCAGCGAAGGGAACTGGGACAGATTCTCCTATAACTATTCTGCACATGTATATTAAAGGCCCTAAATTCATCTTGTTTTGAGAAACATGAATACTGCACAATTTTTGAGGAGACCTCTTCCTCTGGTGCAAGAAGTCCTTCTGGTTCATGGTTGTCTGTTGTAGCCATTGAGTCAAGACTAGAGTTCGAGAAGAAGGTGAGGGCCTTGTATAAACTGGGAAAATTATAAAAAAAAATGGCTGGAAATATGGGTAGCTACAGGTCAATGACAAAAGAAAGGCTTCAATTGAGGACCATGTGTAAGCTGGGAAAATTACAAAAACATGGCTGGAAATATGGATAATTGCAGGACAATGACAACAGGAAGGCTTCAGGTTGGACATCCCTGATATACATCATATATTTCTTCCAGATGATAAATTACATACTAATAATAATACTATACTATAATAATTTTATATCTGGAGCTAGGCAGACAAAAGTACTCTCTGCATGAGCACTTAAGGGCACATTCTTGCTCTCCTTAGTACTTTTCCACTTCTGCCAGACTTCTTTATAAATGACCCCTTTTATGTCACAATAACAATAAAAAATGATGTATTGAAATTAAGTGAGAAAAAAATATAGCTTCCAGACCTGTTGAGATCTGTGAGAAACACTGGCTTGGATGACAAACACTCTGGAACCATTTTTTTTACTACGCACAGCATTAATTACAGCAATAATATATGCTGCCTAATAATTACCATCATATTTTGCACTTTAAAGCCAGAACAAGCCAGACTATCATTTTAATTGCAAATATAACAAGACAACCGCTACTTAATTGAGTTACAAGTGCAGATGAAATTTTAACTTTTTAGGCAAAATGAATAATGCAATATAAACATTATGGTCATACTAGACCTGCACTTTCTGAAACATCTGGTAGAAGGTCATGTATGCATATCCATATGCATGAACATCTGCTGGCTGCTGGGGAACTCCCCTTAGAAAGGTAAATCAAGTGACACATGATAGCTTGTAACTCATATACTCTGGCAAGGCAGTGGCTATTCATAAATATACATAATCTAAAAACAATACCATGTGGAAAAATTGGTGACTTCTTACACACATGACAGGATCGCCTCAAGGCAAGAGTAATGTGTCTGTGTGTGGGGTGGGAGGGAAACCCAACTTAATCAATCAAGTGGAAGGTGTAGAAATTTATTTTCAAACTTGGATAGGCCTGATAAAGTGTGAAGCAGACACTAAGAAAACATGTAGTCTGTGCATTTATATGAAAAATAGATCAGACTATTATTGGGGGGATGTAATAAAAGTCAATTTGCACGAAATTAGAATAAAAAATTGCATTTTGCAATGTAATACTCTTCCTTTACCTTTACCTTTATTGCTTTGCAAATTTTAACTACGTATTGTGAATTTTAATTGCGCATTGCCCACTTTTAAGAAGTGCTTGAAGGTGTGGTAATATTTTGGCGCTAACATAATAACTTTTTCAGTAAGAAGTTTTGTTGCCCTGGCACAAACTATAAAATTTGCAAACCTTCTTGCGACCACAAGAAGGTTTGTCGGAAGTGGTCGCAAAACAGTTTCCGGGTTCGCAAAAGCTATATTAAATTTGCGCAAAGGCAAATATGTAAACTGAGGCAATAGAATAAAGATGAAAATGAATAGGCAGTAAAAACTGTGAATGGCATTATATGATGTATCCATGTGCTTCCTCCAATGATTGGTATATGATGTACGAGGACAAAACATGACCATAAACAAAGCACAGGTTCGGAACAACTTGCAGCTCTAGGGATAAGAATAATAGGGTTAGGCAGAAGTCTTTTTAGGAACTGTCCCAGTATCATCCACCAGATGAGTTGGGGTTACTGATAAGAGCTGTATTATTGTCACCAATTTTGGGCTTCATATTAACAGCAGGCTGAGCAATAACGTTGGCGACATTGTTCCAAGTTCAGTAATTAGCCTATAACCAGTTAACCTTTACTGATTTTGTGCAGTTATTATAGTAAAACCAAGCTTATTTGTGGCTGCTTTGAGTAAAATGACTAGGGAAATGTCTGCTTGTACACAAGTATAAGCCTCGTGCAATTCAGATCATGAATAAACTTGCTCAGTAGATATCTAACAGTATCAAACACGTCTTGCCTATGAGTTGGTATAATAGCTCTGTAATGTTAATCCTGCATATTGCTGTTATACAGTAGCTGAGCTTCAATTGACATTGAGTAGAGATAAAGGTGATATTTGCATAACGCAATTCACACTTCACAGTGGCAGTTATAATCTTGTAGTCTCTGCATTTGTGTTCCTCTGAAAAGGTGCTTTTAAATTGGCTGTAAGTGTGTATGTATGCCCTTGTTTTAAATAAAAATGCAGATACAGGAGATTTTAAAGGAGAACCGAAGCCTGAAATATAATATGGCTCTATAACTCTATTTTTTAACTACTGAACTTACTGTACCAGCCTCAAGGTTATGAAGCCCTATCACAGTAATGATCAATGTATCCATAATTGTCCACAGGAGCTCCCCATCATGGATGTTGTTAGGCCATATTTTGTGTATGAGTGATACTGCACATGCTCAGCAAGGTCTGGGCTGATGTTGAGAATGCAAAAAGCCAACGAATTCAAATTGGAACAGTACCACTTGTTCTCTTTAAAATTAAAAATGCATAATTTTCAGGGCATTACAGCATAACTTTGCCCTTTGTCAAGTTTATCACCCAGAAAGCCAGACATGTCAACTCAACTGTAATTTTTATTTTCTAGTGGTCATCCTGGCCTTGGGTTGGTACAGATGTTAAAAGCATGTAACATTTCTAGTCTAATTCTTGAAATTTAGTTATCTTCCTTTCTGTATCCATTCCTACAATCTAATCAAAGATTAAAGAGGAAATCTGGTTTATGGTGGACAAATATATACTAATATGGTGAGGTGGTTTGACCAGTTTCTCTCCTACTGTGAAGCCATTGTGATATCTATGAGACCTTATGAGTTTGCTGACATCATCCTGAAGCACCCTTGAATCTGAGCTGTTCAGTTCATACATTTATACTGATGCTTATTCTCAATGAGAGCAAGACACATTGACAAAGCTGAAAGTGACTGTTTGGCCAGTCATGTGGAAGACCACCTTGACCACTCCCACCCATCAATGTGTGGCCTTTAGTTTGAGTTTCAGCCAGTAAATATTTGTCTTCAGTTTTTAGTTTAATTGATTAATTTTCTGGAAACTTCATCTTCATCAATGCTTCTTGCAGAGAGTTTTTTGAAGAACACCAGAATATCAATGTTTTATAATCTGACCTTGGTAACATTCTTTTCTTTGAAAAAAAAACAAGTCTTTTCTTTAAAAAAATGTCAATAAACAAAATAATCATCAGTCACCAGAAACTTCCTGTTGAAATGTTTATATATGGAAAGTGGGAGTAGATAATTATAATGGTGTAATAGGGAAATTGATTATGGGAGAGTGGGAAAAAAGCATGTGGGTGTACTCAGACATAATTATAAAAACTTAATAAACTGTAGGTGGGGGAACAGAATTATAAAGAATGTTATATATCACAACTGAGTTTGTTAATTGTATTGCGGAACAAGTGACTATTATAAATAATTACAAACCTGTGATAAATATGTACTCACTGAGACATTTTTAACAAGAATTGTTGTGTGTTAGACTTTCTCTGTCTCTGTGCATTTACAATAAAACATATACAGTAGGACCTGCTATAATAATCAACTCTCCTGAGGTCTTCTCCAAAGTCCAAACATATTCCTCAGAGCTGCACAGTAAACTAGGGAGAACATAAACAATAAGCCAGGCAGAAATAAAACAAATGAAAGTACAAACATACATTGAGACACAAGGTCAGAGGCCTGTGCCCATGAGAGCAAACAATCTAGAGGCTGGGGCACATATGATTAATGAGGTATGGGCTTGCAAAATAATAAAGGTTAATGATAGATATAATATCTTAACTGAGTTAGAAGGGCTGCAATGGGTGAAGCATTTTATAGAAGGGAGGCCGACTCAAGAGTTGTTGGGAAGTAACAGAATAGACATCTACAGAAAAGTTAGTTTTAAAGGAAGCTTTGATGGGAGGTTATGAGGAGGAACGTCTTAAACAGCAATGAAGGGAGTTCTAGAGATGCATCAATGCTCTGGAGAAGTCTTGGGGGAAAGCCTAGAAAGAGGTTGAAAGTAGAAGATTATGGGTGGAACTCTAAGGTTGAGGGTAGTATTTTGACCAGAGGTGAATGGAGTGACTCTTTTCTGCCCACTGCCTTTCTTGGTAAGCAGAGCAGCATCATGAAACAATATTTTGTACATTAGTCCAAAATGAACAGCAGGCAGCACTGTTGTTTCTAATTCATTCTATTAGTTATATATTAGCTAATACATAATGTTAATTGCAACAGTGTTTAAAAGATTCCTTTGAACATGTATATAGTATATGAATTTCTTTTATGCTTTTACATTTTCTTTAACTCAGAGGATGGTTTGGGGAACATGTATAGTGCATCCTTATAGTTGCATTTCTATACTAATAGGAACTATGGCTCCACCATGCCTTCAACAGTGGGTATAATAATAATGTCTATTCCAATAAGTAAATACTTAAAGGGGTTGTTCACCTTTGAGTAAACTCTTAGAGGCTGATTTATCAAGGGTCCAATTTTGAAGTTAAAAATACTTCAAAATTCGACTATCGAATTAAAATACTTCGAATTCAAACTTTTTTTACCGAATTTGGCTATTCTACGGTTGAAGTAAAATCGAACGATTAAATCGTTCGAATCGAACAATTCGAAGGATTTCATTGATCGATTGAACAATTATTCTTCGACTTCAAAAAACTTAGAAAACTGCTCTAGAAGGTCCCCATAGGCTAACATAGCACTTCAGCAGGTTTAATTTGGCGAAGTATTGAAAACGACCCTTGATAAATCTGCCCCTTAGTATGATCTAGAGAGTAATATTCTGAGACACTTTGCAATTGATTTTCATGTTTTATTATTTGTGGTTTTTGCTTTTTATTCAGTGGCTTTCTGGTTTGCAATATCAGCAATCTGGTTGCTAGGCTCCAAATTACCCTAAGCACCATTCATTGATTTGAATAAGAGACTGGAGTATGAATAGGAGAGGCCTGCATAGAAAAATGATTAACAAAAAGTAGCAATAACAACACATTTGTAGCCTTACAGTGCATTTGTATTTTTAGATGGGGTCAATGACTCCCATTTGAAAGCTGGAAAGAATCAGAAGAGAATAGCAAATAATTAAAATAAAACGACAACAATTAATAATGAAGACTAAGTTAAAAGTTAACTAAAAGTTGACTTAAAGGTGAACCACCCCTTTAAGTGATGGTGTTAATTATGCATTTCAATCAATAGGTAAAGTACGGTTAATTATAGGCAACAAAATTAACGTTGTGCGATTCAATAGCCAAATCCAAAAAAAAAAATCATGATTCAAATTGTCACACGATTTTATCAAGACTTTTCCCCCACCTACTTTCCCCATCCATTAATAAATTAAGGCAATTTGTGGATGGCCGTTAGGTCAAATTGGGTTCAATTTAATACCCCCTTTAAAGTCTGGTAGCATGAAGTCGATATTCCAGAAAGTCTCAGTCCTTACATTTTTATTCTTCCATCTGACCTGTCGGAGATATGCATAAATCACAAGAAAAATATTCTTGCTGTGTGTTTAACTGCATTACAAAAAAGTGTTACCTTATATATATATATATATATATATATATATATATATATTTTTTTTTTTTTTTTTTTTACAAAGAAACTCTTTTGCCACCTTCCCAACCTAGAGCCACAGAATAAGCTGTGGAGCTCTCCATTTCTAGCAACATGATAAAGTTAGACTTTAATTCTTCTAACATTTTCTCAAAAACGGCAAATGTTCTTTGCGTGATATGAGAAATCACATTACTATATGCACAGCGCTCCTCTGTTTAGTTCTTCTTTTCTATAATGCATTTGTTTTACTTTTTTAATAAAAACTTTCAATTAAATTTGAAATCTAACTGCATTATGTTCCCAAACAGTAACATCAGACTTAATAACACGTACTCTGACTTCAGCTGTGTATTACAAGGTCTCATGAGTCGAGTTCTTTTTACGAAAGTCTGAATCATTCAAGCAAAAGTGACTATAATGAGACTCATAATTACAAATACAGACAGTTTGTTGGATAAAATCCTTCTTTCTAGTGTAGAAATGTATAAAACAAATCAAAGAAACAGTTTGTTTGTAATCACAAAACAATTTAGCTGATAGTATTGCAATTATTTTAACATTTATGTGATGCCAAAAATTTATTTTACCACTTATTTGTAGACAGGATGATTTGTTTCTATTATTGGATAATAAATATACCTGTAATTGCTCTTCAATTAGTTCTCCTGCAGTAGTTATTTGTTCTTTTTTTTTCTTGCCTTAGCTCGGTGCTCACAAACAGTGGGGCTGCCAAAAGGGGACCTGGGCTAGTGGCTGGGAGACTCAGCATGAAGGTAATTTAGTAGTATGTTCTTGTAACTGTGATTGAAAGGCTGACAGACCAGTCTTTTCTCTTATATATGCTATGGGCTTTGAGAGACCTTGGCCAAAAGACTGGACCTGCAAGAGGGTAACTTACCTGAAAGGGGGTAGAACTGAAAAAGTCTCACAATCACTCATTGAGATGGTACAGTTTTCGAGTTTATTCTTGTTGTGCAAGATTTGGTGGTGGTCTTGGATCATCATCCGCATACCAATGACTGATGATATCATAATTATGTGGTGTTAGTGGTGTAATTATAGAGGAATAAGACCCTGCAGTTGCAGGAGGGCCCAGACCAGGAGTTCTGCTTCCTCAACATGCTTTTCTACCTGTGTGTAAGGGGGGGCTCAAGCGGGTGGTGGGGGGAGGCAGCAGGGAAAGGGATTGCAGGCACACTGGGCCCCTCTGAATATATTGTTGTGAGAGGGGCTGGCACTTTATTGTTATGACACTGCATGATGTTAAGTTTTGTTATCCTATACTAAACTCTTCAGATTTTGTACCACTCTTGGATCATGTGCCCATCTATTGTCTTGGAGAGACAATACTTGGAGAGACCAAGTTTTCAAATTCAGTTTTTATTTTTTTAAAAAAAATCAATCACGAAACAATATGGGATCACAAGCATATTTGCAAATAAATTTGCAGGAGAAAAATACGATAAAAATTCCATTCATTTTTACAAATTCATGTGCTTTTAACAGGTGAACAGTAAATTATAACTACTGATTGGTTTCTATGAGTAACTGCTTAAGGGTAAACATATTGCCTTTTATTGTATAACCCTGTATGTACCCAAAGATAAGTACCATATATAGCTTTGTGCATTTACCACTTTATAATTGTGCTCTCCTGATCTGTCTCTGGAAACACCTCTGTGTCTCTTCTTTCCACTAATACTGGGTCAGTCAGTGAAAAAACTGTTGTTCCTCCTATGAAATGTGCTCCATTATGCACCCCGTAACATACACATTATTCAAACACACAAGTTAGAGAGCAGGTAGGGGGTGCAAAGGAACCCTATACTTACTGCCTGGCCTATGGCACATGGAAGGGAAAGGGTTGGTTTGTACCCACCACTACGCGCCTTATACCAGGTGCTTTTTAATGATCAATTTTGTTCCCCTTACTGCCCTCCTCCAGTTAAGACTCCCACAATACTAAGGGGCTGATACACTAAAGGGCAAATTGTCACTAGCGACCACTTCGCACACCTCGCACCACTTCGCCAGGCTCAAATTCACTACCACTACGCTAATTCATTAATATGTGAAGTTGGGTCCTGGGCGCCGAATGCTGGCAACTTTTTGCTAGCATTACTTCGGCAAATGTGCTAGTGTTCATTTGTGCCTGAAAATTCGCTAGTGATCTTAGGCTTAGGTCAATTTTAATAAGGGAGGGTACATTAAAGTTTTATGGATGTCTTTATTAGAGATGTTGGTGCAAATGCTTGAAGTTACCACTTTTTATAATAAATGTCCAGGGAACCTTAATAAAGACAAGAGAGTTAATACAATGCCCTACACATGAGCCCACTGTAAAATGAATGTTCCACATGGTCCATATGTTCTTAAAAAAATGTTAAACCAAATAAAAGTTTAAGTTAGGACATTTGCAGGCAATCCCACTGAAAAAAGGAAGTCACGAGCGTTTTTTAAACTTTGATGCATTTTTGGCAGACAGTATATGATATAAGTGACAGAAGACTGAGGAAGATGTAACTTCATTTTAGCAGTTCGTCTGGTCTGAGATGGCAAAGTCAACTCTGGGTGGAAAGAGGTAACGTTCAGTAACTTTACCGAATTTGTGGATCAACGACCAATCATCTGGTGATAGAGTGCAAATGAACACTAGTGATGGTTCCATTTGCTAGCGAATCCACGTCTGCACCAGTGCCTTCGCCCTTTAGTGAATCTGCCCCTTTAGAGTGTTTGTGATTGACGGACCCATAAAGAAAGAGAATCATAGAAGTCTGCAGGGCATTAGAGTCTCGGCTAGAGCAGAGCTGACTACTGATGAGGACATTTTGTTATTGGATCTGTATAAAAATTAACACATTTCACTGTCTGCAAATATTTTCTCGAAACCACAGCAAAAATTAGCAATGGAAATACAGCAACAAAACACCCACAGACCCCATATGTTGACTTCAATGTATTTTGAGTGGATAAATTAGCTGTGAAAAAACACCCACTGACTCAACACTAGACTTTTGAAGTTTACTTCATTGTTGCAATAGGAAATGTCGCCAGACTCAGCAGTACAGAAAACAGCAAAGGACAGACAGATACCGTTTTTAGATTGCATTTACAAACAACTACAAAATAACTGGAAATGCCTATTTAATGTATATTAGAAAGTTCAGTAGAACTACGTTTGCTTTCATTGTGCAGAAACGACAGGAGGAACCGGCACACAGGAGTATAAGCAAAACGGGGTAAACCCCTTGCGTGTTTATTACATCAAATGATGCACAACGTTTCGGGTTGCTTTCATTGTGCAACATTTTTTATTTAGGTTTAAAACTTCTTTTACTTTGTGGCCACTGGCATAACAGAATGTGGAATTTTCGACTTGGTTGTGTTTCAGACTGGCTGAGACTCACACAGGCCTATATATACAGTATAAATATATAACCACTTAGGGGCAGATTTATCAAGGGTCAAAGTGAAAATTTAATTTTTTTAATTCAAATTTCAAGGTTATTTTAGTGTACTTCAACCAATAGTCCAAATTTGAATTAAATTTGAAAAAAATGTGAAAATTCAAATATCGAAATTTATCATGTATTGTCTCTTTAAAAACTCAGCTTCGACTATTCGCCATCTAAAACCTGCCGAATTGCTGTTTTAGCCTATTGGGGACCTCCTAGAACCTATTTGCAGTCATTTGATGGACTTTGGAAAATCTAAGTTTTTTTTTGGAAAATACTTTCCAATTCAATCAATTACGATCCTAATTAGATCAAATATGAGCCGAATTCAAATTGAACACGATCCGAATTAGAATCTAATGATCAAATACAGCCTATTAAATAATTAAGTTAAATAAATTTCGTTTGGTCTTTTTTTATTCAAATTTCGAGGTGATGGGAGTTTTAAAAAACTCCCATCACCTCGAAATTCAACCCTTGATAAATCTGCCCCTTAGGCTACATTTCCAATTAAGAGTAGTGTGCATTGCCATTTTGGGTGGTTTCCATGTTTGAAGAATACTGTTTCACAGAGATAAGAGGGCACATGTACTTCTGAAAGTGCAACTTCGATGATGAAAGTGGTGTTAAGTGCAACTGACTGGGGGGAATTGTGGCTACCGCAACTGCACTTGCAGACATACATAATATAGTGAATAAAGTACCCCTTCTTGTAAAATATAAGGATATTATAAGTTACCGAGGAGTTTCATGACCATATAAAAACACGAGGCCATGGAACTCCGAGGTAACTTCTAATATCCTCATATTTTGCAACTGGGGGTACTTTATTTATTATAATACACAAATTTCAGTGAGTCATGTGACAGAAATGACATCAGAACTCACCGTTTATAACTGATGACATCAGAACTCACCGTTTGTAAGGATATAATTTACAGGATATTCATGGCTTTTGTGTATTATAACTGTATAACTGTATGATTTAGAACCAACAAACAATTTGGAAATGAGTTTCATATTTGCATATTCAAAAAATTCTCATTGGCATGTAGAATGTATGGAGGAAACATTTGTTGATTCTTTTACTTGATCCATAAAATAATTGTTGTATGTTTTTAATCTTTGCCAGTTTTGTGTCTTATTAATTTTGTTTATGGAGGATTAAATGGGCATCCCTTTGTGATCGCAGATGGCCCTGTCTGCATGCACCATAAATTTCAACCTGCACATCATAGCTGTATCCTCAAAGTGTGCACTCTACTGCTGGAGGAATAGGAATAGAGCGGAAAAGTGATACATTTATCATGGAAAATATAACTTTCCATGTTACCTTTTTTCTGTGGAGTACAGAAATAAAAGAAATAATGCAAAGTGAAGGATTGGCTCAAATGATTATTTTTAATGTACAACCACAATGCATAACATTAATTTAATATAAAATTATAGAACATTTTAAGATTTTATGGAATGGATTAGTTGCATTTGCGCTCTTTAAAAAAAAAGGTTTAATTTATATATTTACTCACCTTTTCATGGACTGTTGGTTGAATGCAGTGGTTTGGAAAATATCCCACAGTTTAATAATTCATTTTCCAGCATGTCCTTAAAATCCTTTAGTAAGAACATGTTGTGACCATGAAATTTCCTGCGGCTAAACCGATTTTATATAAAAATGGTACCTACCAGAATAAAGGAGTGTTGATTTTTACATAACCTCGTGATCATGTCAAAATATCAGATATATGAGGTTACAATTTGCTGGTCTCATATTTCTTGATAACCTGCTTGTATCATATTTCTCTTTTTCTTCCACAGACGATCATCTACAGTATGTATTTCTTGCACTAGAACATTATAGTATTTATACATATGTATGAATCCTGGAAAGGGGCAAATTCTTAAAATTTAAATCTGAATGTACCATTCTGAGAAAGTTCTTGGGAAAAATTGTGAATTCCAATTGTCAGTACTTGAATTTTTAAGTTCTATCAAAAACCCAGATGAGCTTCTACATAAATTAAGGGAGGCGTATACTAAATTTAAGTTAATGGAATAATGATATTTTCATGGTGATCAAGTTCTTTTTTTGGCAAATTTGAAAATGAGTGTGGTCTAGTTTTAAGGATCCAAGTTTTTTTAAATACTGTATGCTAGTGGGCAAAATAATCACAAACAAATGTTGAGTTTATTAAAGATTTTTTTCACAATCAAATTTCAGAAAATTTATGTTTTCTGCTAAAACAGGCTAATAGGCAACTGTTAGTGGTTGTTTTCCATCTTGGAAAACATCATGGGCCCCCAAACCCACCATTTAACTTAGCAATATAAACAACAGCACAGTGACTTCAGAGGAAGAATGCATCTTTTTTTTAAAGTTTGGGGGGTTATTTAATAATTTCCAAATGTATTTCATATTTTATTTAAAAAAACCACAACCAAACTCCCATGATCAATTTGACCTTATTTTTTAATAAAATTACCCAAATTAATTGGATGACAAAAAAACTCAATGAAATGGAGCAAAAACCTGAATCGTTGAATTTTTATGGCTTTTTTCCCGAATCTCTCGATTTTTCCGAGTTTCATCCTGAAAACTCAGAAAAAGTAGAATTTTCCTGCTAAACTCAGCACAGACCATGAAAACTTCAAATTGAGATAGGTGTCTCTCCCATTGACTTATAAAGGACCTTGACAGGTCTGAGATGGTGGATTTCAGATTTGGGCTTTGGAAAAAATTTTTAATTTCTAGAAATGTATTTTGCAGCATCCCCAATGCTGCAAAATAAATCTCCAAAAACTTACATTTTTTTCCATGAAAATTTTGAGTTTTTGCCCCAAAAAGCCCAACAAGATAAATTTGAGAGTTTAGTAAATAACCCCCTGGCTGTCAAATGTTCAACTTCATCTCATGGAGAGTTTGAGAACATTTCATTGACCCCACTGTTATAGGACTGTTGCTTAAATAACACAAGGGTTCTATTTTTTGTATTGTTTAAACAATGGCTTGATCAGCAATGTGATGAACTATAAAGGGGATCTCTACCCATGATGGAAAAAAAGTAATTCTAATAAATTTCAAATTAATTTAAAAAGTTAAATTAATTAAAAAAAAATCACTTGTTTTAAAGTTATTTGTAAATGTAATTGTAACTGTAATTGAAATTCTTGTATTAAAGGGCTTGTTCATCTTTAAATTTAGGGGCAGATTTATCAAGGGTAGAATTTCTAAAAAATACTTCGAAATTCAACCATCGAATTGAAATACTTTGAATATCAAAGTCAAAGTATTTTTCACCAAATTTGGCCATCGAATGATCAAAGTAAAATTGTTCGATCAAACAAACGATTCGCACGATTTTAGCGTACGACCGAACGATTTTACTTCGATGTGTGAAGACTTAGAAAATGGTTGTAGAAGGTCCCCATAGGCTAACATTGCATTTCGGCAGGTTTAATTTGGCGAAGTATTAGGCAAAGTTTTTTTTAAAGGGACAGTACTTCGATTATCAAATGGTCGATTATTCGAATGATTTTTACTTCGAATCGAAGTCAAAGTAAATTAGAAGATGTAGTATCCTATTCAATGGTCGTAGTATACAAAAAATTACTTAGAATTTTGAATTTTTTACTTTGAAAATTCCCTCGAATTCACTTCGACCCTTGATAAATCTGCCCCTTAATGTTAGTATGATGTAGCGAGTGATATTCTGGTACAATTTGCAATTGGTTTTCATTTTTTATTATTTTTGTGTTTTGAGTTATTTAGCTTTTCAATTTAGAAGCTCTCCAGCAATCTGGTTGCTAGGGTCCAAATTATGAAGAGACTGGAATAGGCGAGGCCTGAATAGAAAGATGAGTGATAAAAAGTAGCAATGACAATACATTTGTAGCCTTACAGAGCATTTGTTTTTTAGATGGGGCCCCCATTTGAAAGCTGGAAAGAGTCAAAAGAAGAAGGCAAATAATACAAAACTTATAAAAAATAAAAAATTCAGGCAAATTGAAAAGTTTCATACCATTCTATAGCATACTGAACTTTAACTTAAAGGTCAACCACCCCTTTAAGCAAAACATTGTATTTGGGTGGAGAGGGTGGAGATGCCCTTTAATGTTTGCATACCAGTATTCACACACCACTTTTGTTATCTGAAGTTTCTTCCATTCATTCTTTGTGTGTAAAATAAAAAATACTGCTTTTATTTTGCTAAAACCATATATAGTAAATTTTTCTATCCCCTTAATTTATAAGACAACCTTTGTATTCACTCAATTTCCCACAAACACACAAAAATACTTCTTAATAGGAAAAGGAATGGGCATAATCCCTTTAAAATTAGTAGAGAACTCCAAATACAGTACCTTTTATTATATTTGCTACAGAAAATTCAACCAGCAAATTCCATTACAATGGCATATTCTTCGGTGGAGTTTGTAACTTTGTACATCTGTGAAGAGTAAAACAAAAAAGAAAAAATATTCCAATATCTTCAAATGTTTCCAAAACATTAGCCAACAGATCGTGGTTCCAATACATAGCCCCAAGGCATAGATGTAGCCCAGAGCATCGAACATAAACACACTGTTACTGTCATGAGTGGGCGGTTCCCTTCAACACCATGAAATGTACAGTACGCACATTCCCAAAGTTCTCTCATTTAAGATCAAAATAAACCAGAGCCTTAGATGATTTCCAGCCACTATTTCCATATTTGCTGCCAGAACTACATACAAACCAAAAAGATACCATAATAAATCTTTAAATTATTTTCCTGATGTGTGTGTGTAAACAATGGTGTTAAAACCGTAGGGGATAATGTAGCCCTGCTTTAGCTTACAATTAATTCTTTCATGGGCTTTTCCTTCTTAAAAAAAAACATCTGTGGCTATATAAACCGGTTAGTATGTTCTTTAACAGAATTGCTCATACCCCATACCTATCCATATTATTACAATGCCTTTCAATGTTAGCTCAGAATGATCTTTGTTGGGCAATGAGTTACACTAATTTACCTATTTATTATGTTGTGTAAAATTTGCTTAAAAATTATAAAATAAATAGTGAATTTAACATGGTGAATTTTATTTTATTTATATAACACCAGATTTGTCATCATTATTTTATACAGCTTCAGACCTTTATAAGTAAGTTCCCGCGGAAGCTGCTAAAAAAAAGTGAGTAAAAAAATTACGCCATTTTTTTTAAACCACATAATAAATCTGCCCCTTAGAAATTCATCTAAGGTCACAAATAAATCAGTAAATAACAACTGTGACAAGTAAAGGGCAGTTAGGTATGGTGAATAGTGATGAGTTAAAAATTTCACCATGTACAGACTCACTGTGTAGTTTTGCATTCAGCCAGTGGTGAAAATTATTTGCAAGATTGCGTAAAAAATTTGCCAGGCAGCTTGTTTTGCTTTATGCAACAAAACAAAAAGATTGGCGACAAAATGAAAAAAAAAAACACACAAGAAAAAAAGGCGTGTGACAAACGCATACGTCTTTTTATCCTTCCCCTCTGCTTCCACATGAACCAAACGAATCTGAGCCGTCCTACTGTCTATTTAAGGATATACAAATAAATATATGGTTTATTCATTTAAATGTGGCATACAAAGCACCCAGATATTATCTGTTCAGTAATTAGTTGTGCCTGTGTTTGTAAGCAACAGAGTGAAGTAGCAGAGCCTTTTTCTATTGAAAAGGCAGTTGTAGCACAGTGGATAGAAGGTCTTCTAACAATGTAGGGCATGTGTGTAACAGTATTGTAAGAAAATTACCTGTGCGGTGGGGTCGCCCGCCGCATGTTCCTTAGCTCCAGCACCATGTTGTTTCTAGGGCAGGCGCGGCATGCCTGCCCGCCTCTTAAAGGCGTGTTTGCACCAGCACGTTTTTGCACACGTTTTAGAGTGAATTTTGAAAGCTATTTAAGGGCCATTCAGTGTACAGCCCCTTGCCCGTGACAGAACCTATTCTAGTGGTTTCCTGAGCCTTGCGCATCTGTCTTTGAAATTCTGATCTGATTATCCGTGTTTGACCCTGCCTGTTCCTGACTATTCTGCATTCTGTATCCTGACCCTTGCCTGCCTACGACAACTCTCCTGCTTAACCCCTTGATTGACTACCCGGTTTTGACCTTTGCCTGTTTGACGATTCTGATATCCGCCTGCCTCGACCCAGCCTGTCTGACCATCCTTCTGCCTAATCCTTTGTACCGTGACCTTCGGCCCAAAAGACTTTGCTAACAGCCGTGCCCCTTTGCCAGCCAGAACATCTCGCCTTGCACCCCTCGTTAAGTCCAGGTGGCACCCAAGTAAGCTGAGGGCTCCTCCCGAAGCCCAAAGGTGGTCACACTGCTGGTGAAGCCGAGCCGAGACCAGGGTGCTTGGCATTTGTTCTGGTATTGGGTGCCGGTCGTGACAAGTATACTGAGTGAAAACCCTCAAAGCAGAAACAAGGTGCCCAAAAAAAAAACGCTCACAGACTCTAATGTAGTTTGCAACAATAATGACACGCGACAAAATAATTTGAACAAATATTTGAGACAAAGCTTAATTATCTAGCAGTTTTGCGAATTTACCAGAGAAGCGAAAAGGGCCAGATTCACTCATTACTAAAGGTGAACTCTATAAAAGTTCTTAAAAATAGTACATTTATGAAACATATTACAGGTATATCTGTTATCCTGAAACCTGTTATCCAAAAAGCTCCAAGTTACTGAAAGGTTGTCTCCCATAGAATCTATTTTATCCAAATTATCCAAATCTTCAAAAATAATATCCCTTTTCTCTGTAATAATAAAACAGTACCTTGTACTTTATCCAAACTAAGATATAATTAATCCTTATTGTAGGCAAAACCAGACTATTGGGTTTATTTCATGTTTCAATGATTTTCTAGTAGACTTAAGGTATGGAGATCCAAATTATGGAAAGATCCATTATCCAGAAAATCCCAGGTCATGAGCATTCTGGATAACAAGTTTCATACCTGTATCTGGAATTCATTGGGTTGGAGGTTTTCCAGATGAGAGGTCTTTCAATAATTTGGATCGCCATTCCTTAAGTCTACTTAAAAATATTAAATAAAGCCAGTGGGGTTTTTTTGCCAGCAGTGTGGATTCATACACTCTAGTAGACCTAATTAAAAAAACACTTGTGTCCAAGGTCTCAAGTTACCAAAACCTATGGGTAGAGCTCAACATTGGTGGGTGAAAGTCCCCAGTTGCTTCCTGCCCTGCTGGGGCTCCTTAATTTCTGTAACTGAATGATGCACAAGTTAGGGGGTGGGTAGAGGGCTGGAGGTGGTCATCTATGTGCCTACACCGTCTTACTCCTCATAAATATATAGCTGTTGAACCTAGTCATTTATAGAAGGAGAAGGGAGCTTTAGCCCAAGAAATTCTCTTTGGTGTCTCATTTAGAAAGATTTGCAACAAGTTGTACCTCCTGTATGGGGTGAAGTGTCTGACTTGAAATCAATGTAAGAAGGCAGACTTTGGTGGGACATGGGTAATCACTTGCCTGAGTGCCATATCTCAGGCCCTTTGCACTCAAGAGAACTGCAAACTTTTGTTCACAGTGTTATACCAGTGCTTTTGTCTACTGGTTTATAAATCATCCTGTATGTGAATGCCTTTGTTAAAATCATGTCCTACTCAACATGAAACTCCAATATGTACAGTGCACAGGATACACATGAGAGTCCATCAATACACCAAGGGAATCCATTGACAAAGGCAATTACTGAACGAACATTTGGGTTTCACCTGTCTGACCTTTTGTCACATTTTTGCTGACTGGTATATTGATTGATTCCCATGCATATTCTGTGCTGTTTGCAAATTATTGGAGCTTGATGTTCATGAATGTATAATGTGACCACTTGAGCGTATTAAATATCGTGGTAACCATATAAATATACTGGTGTCTTTATTTCTGCATATTGTTTTCCATTAGGTATGTTGTCTTTTCTGTCATTTTACAAATTCTGCCATAACCCTATTAGGGTTAATATTCAGCCATTTTTATTAAAATTGTGATGTTATATGAAGACCTCTGCTATGTTTATTGCAAATTACCTGTGCCATGACTCTGGAGAACCTGACGGGGGGAAGGTTTAACAACACTGAATTACACAAAACAGAACTGATCTTTCAAATAACATGGACCCCAGTGGTTCTTGAAACAAACTATAAACTTCTTATTTGTTGGATCTCATGCAATATCTTGGTTAATGCTTCAGATATAGTTCACAGTCACTTCATAGAACCTTCAGACATTTCATCCCCTGTCTGGTTTTAAGACAGCCATAATATTTGCAGCACACAGGGGTAGTACTCACTGATAGGTACCAGGAATCTCCGATTCCGGAGTCTGATTGCTTGAGTCTCTATGCTGGTGAGTGACACCAAGCAGAACTAACCCTCCTGGTGTCCTTGTTGGAATCTCTGGCTGCTCTCTAATTACCTTCAACCTGCCTATCACGCCTAAAGTAAGCTATTGCAAGATCTTTCCTGACACTTATTACTCCTAATGAGGCCACCAATTACCATACTTCAGTAAGTGGGGTCAAAAGAGATAGTGGTCACAAGATGACTTCCCTTTTTAAAGACTGGCACCCCTGGCTAACTACAGAACTACCAGTAAAATACTTGACAAAACAATGCCCCCGATTGGACAGTGAAACAGGTCCATCCCTCAGCTGGTTTAACCCTTATGAGGACTGCCTGAACTAAGGGTGAATGGAGCCTTTACCTTGGTACACTTATAAATAGCACTTTTTGATGTCAAAACAACATTTATAACGTAAAGACATACTCCCATATGTAATAAAAGGCACTAAGTTTGCCCAGGAGCATAAGCCCATAGCAACCAATAAGATGTTTGCTTGTAAAAAGGTGACCTGTAAATGGTTGGTTGAGTTATTGCTCTTGGGCAAACTTAATGCCTTTTATTACATAAACCCAGTAAGTAGTGATGGGCGAATAAATTCACCTGGCTCGAATTTGCGGTGAATTTCCGCGTTTCTCTGGTGTCAAAATTTTTGCACATGCATCAAAATCGGCATGCATCAACACTTTTTGGATGTCCATTGACTTTAAAGCCAGCGTCAGCTTGTATGCTGGCGTCAATTTCCGTTTTTCATGATTTTTCTGTGAAAATGGCCGATTTTCACTATTTTTTTTCGTAAAACTTTCCAATTTCACAATTTTCCCACAAATGTTTTGCTGTTTCAAGAATTTCATGAATTTTCTGGGAAATTTGCGAATTTTTGTTGAATAGAAACGGGAGAAATTCTCCCATAACTACCATAAGGTCTCATTTACTACCTGCAGGACAGGGTGTAAACAGTTGAAATATGACATGTTTCTTGCAGTTTGCTCCTTGCCCTGCAGGTAGCAGAATTGCTATCTATCTATGTGTGTATTTCCCTGCTGTTCTTGGGGCAATTTACTAGTTATTCCAGATGCGTGCATTTACCTTTTGATAGTATGCTTGTAAATAGAAATCTCTGATTATGCAGGACACACTTGCACAATGCCATTATGCTGGATTCTCAACTTTGCTTTTTTGGCCTTTGTAGCTCTGTAAATTTATTGTAATTAAACCCAATTATTTTAAAGGAAAATTGAAATTCAGGGACTGTCAATTCTGCACTGATAGAAATATCACAACATCATTAGTCTTACAGAATGTCATTCTTCATGCTGGGGTATCCATATTTTTCTATAACTGAGTTACTAAAAACCTGGAAATGTAATTTTTCTCTTGGGATGATTAGATCATTTTTGTCGAAGAACAATGATTCCAGTTGCTCACATCATTTTTTGTTGTTATGTTGAATGCAATTGTATGTTTAAATGTAACCTTGTATGTTTATAGTCATTTAATCAGGATTTATTCTGTGGCATTTATATGTAGCTGTCTGCCTGCCCCCATTATAGTCTTATCTTCTGCAATTATATAAGACTTGCTTGGAAATCTTCAGGCATCTATTCCGTCAGACTTCATGGACTTTTGACTAGGGATGCACTGAAATCACAATTTTTGGATTTGACTGAACTCTGAACTGAATCCAAACCATAAATGGTACAAGTATGGGCCCTGTTATATAGAATGCTTGGGACCTGGGTTTGTTTCTGGATAAGAGATTTTTCCATAATTTGGCTTTCCATTACTTAAATCTACCAAAAATAGTTTAAGCATTAAATAAATGAAATAGATTTGTTATGCCTACAATAAGGATGAATTATATCTTAGTTAGGATCAAATACATGGTACTGTTTTGTTATTATAGTCTTTTAACATTACAATAATTTTGAAAAAGTAGAATTATTTGATTAAAATGGAGTCTATGGGAGCTGGCCTTCCCGTAATTTGGTTACAATGTAATTCTCCTACCGCACACCTGTAGTTCACCAATCCTGCAAGCTGGTGGTGCGTTCCTTCCATTGACCCGGCTGGGTCCCTTAGCAACCAATGTGTAAAAGAAACGGATCCGCACACACACCGATTAATGCAGTCGGTGGAATATCCCCTTTTATTCAGCCACCAAACATCAACGTTTCGGGGGGGAACACCCACCCTTCATCAGGAATTCCACCCACCCTTCATCAGGAATTTGGAGCTTTCTGAGTTTTTGGATAACGGATCCCATACTTGTATATTCAAATGACCACAATCATCAAAACTGCATTGTATATTCAAAAAAAGTTCCTTCGAGAGTCACAAATTTAGTTTGGCTAGGCACTCACAATTTGTACCCTGCACAACTGGTTGGATTTGTTTAAATTGTGAAATAAATCTTCAGTTCTGTGCATTCCCTATTTTATATTCTGATTTCAACAGTTTAACAGAGTTTCCAAAATTGCCAACCCCTTGTCCTGGAAGTCCAAAAACAGTGGTTCCCAAACTGTGGTGCTGGTCCTCCTAGGAGAACTCAAAAGCTTGAGCCATGTGGAGGGTCCCAGCTTGAAGGCCAGTTAGAGCCAGAGTTAAGGGAGATATCTTAATGGGACAATGAATAATGGCAAATATAACAATTAGTGATGAGTGAATCCATCCCATTTCAATGAAAAATTTGCCAAACTGCAAAAAAATTTGTGAAATGGTGAAAAATTTGTGAAACACATTTAAGTCAAGGGGCATCAAAATTTCTTTTATGCGCAAAATATTTTATAAGTGTACAACAATTCTTCTCGCTCCAATGCATTAAAGTCTATGGGAGTTTTTTCTTGTGGCAACTTTATTTGTCTTTGCTACTTTTGTGTCCAAATGCATTAAAGTCAATGGGCATTTTTCGTATGGCGACTTTTATGTCCAAATGCATTAAAGTCAATGGCCATTTTTTCCTGTGGCAACTTTTTTTTTTAACTAGGGTGTTTTTTATTACGGTGACTTTTATGTCCAAATGCATTAAAATCAATAGCTGTTTTTTCTTTGCAGCAAATTTTTCCGCTGCAAATTTTTGCCGTAGTTTTGCAAAAAAAATTTGCACATGGCAAAATGGGTAAAATCAACACAAATCCATGGCTTGAGAAAAATTGACACGCGTCAAAATTATTTTGACACCCATTGACTTCAATGCACAGTACAGATATTAGAAAATACAAACAACAACATTATTATATTACCATATAGTAGTTGACAGACAAACAAAAATGTTACTATAGATTAAGAAGATTCTTTAAAGAAAGTAGTTGTCATGAAGAGTAGAAGAAATGCTATGTGCAGGTTGATACCCCTCTTGCTGACCAGCTACCAATAGGCTGTCAGCCTCAAATTTAAATATCGCCAAATAGGTAAGTATGCTTGCTTGCATCTCCCATTAGCAATAATAAGCTAGTTATCAGCAAATCACTACTCACATTATTCTTCTGAACAAAACTTAATTGCCCTGTGATTACAGATTCCTTGTGATCAGCAAGTTAATGATCCACCTGGTGGTTCTAAGGCCGTTTACTTAATACAAGATTGAGAAGATCTGTACAGAGAATAGCAAAACAAGGGCTGAGTCATTGTCGTAATTATGGCATTAACTTGGTTGACACCTTCCTGATTGGCTGTTTGTACTGACAACTTGTAGACACTGTAGATGTTTATGGAAATTAACAGACTCCAGGGACACAACTACAGAGGAAGCAGACCCTGCAGCTGCCCCACGAGGCACTAAATAATGAGCAATTTCAATATATATTGGTAAAAAAGGACAACCTCTGGTTATGTTGGGGGCCCTAAAATCTAGTTACGCCATTGACAGACTCTATAACATTTTTATTTGTAAATGGAAGTTCTTAATAAGTATTAATAAGAATTATTGTACAGGTTTATTTTCACCTGCACCCAGATAAGTGGAATTACCACCACTTTTTAGGATAAACCCCAATAACAAATAAAATATTTTTAAAATTTTGAGAATTTAAGGCACTTGTTTGATAAACCCATACCATTGTCCCCTATGAGCCAGATACAATATGGGCATGGGATCCGTTATCTGGAAACCCTTATTCAGAAAGCTCCAACTTCCAGAAGGGCTGTCTCCCATAGACTCAATTTTTCCGAATAATCCGAAGTTTTCAAAATAATTTTCTTTTTTTCTGTAATAATAAAACATTACCTTGTACTTGACCCAAACTAAGATCCTTATTGGAAGCAAAACCAGCCTATTGGGTTTATTGAGGGGCATGTTTACTAACATTGGAGATAAATATCTGGAGAGATTTCTGGAGATGTTGCCCATGGCAACCAATCAGCAATTAGATTTAAACAGCCACAGCCAAGTTAGAAAACAAAAGCAAAGATCTGATTGGTTGCTATGGGCAACATCTCCAGAAATCTCTCCAGATATTTATCTCCAATGTTAGTAAACATGCCCCTTAATGTTTACATGATTTTCTAGTAGACTTAAGGTATGAAGATCCAAATTACGGAATGGTCCCAAGCATTCTGGATTACATTTCCCATACCTGTACTGTGAAAAGCAATGGACATCAATAGACTAGCTGACTCTGTATCCTGATAAGGTCCCATGTGTTGTCAAAAGATGCCGTAAAATGTTTTGGCTGGGCTGCCATGGAGGTAAGATTATGACCTGGTGAGAGCTTTTGTACATGGATCAAAACTACTTGAACGAAGACTAATCCCCCAGTATAATTATAGAGAATATGGGGTCTATTTTCATGCTAAAAAGTGGAGTGAGACATTACCAGTGATGTTGTTCATAGCAACCAATCAGATCTTTGCTTTTGTTTTCTAACTGATGAAATGTAATTGCTGATTGGTTGCTCTGGGCAACATCACTGATAATGCTTCACTGCGCTTTTTGCACAGCATTATATATAGGCCACTACCCCCCCCATAAGTAATAAAAGGTGCTAAGTTTGCCCGAGAGCAGTAACCCATTACAACTAATTAGATGTTTAATTTTAAACAAGTGACCAGTAAATTCTACTTGCTTATTGGTTGCTGTGGGTTACTGCTCCTGGGCAAAGACAGTGCCTTTTATTACATAATCCACTAAGTGTGCTCCTTAGCTAGGGAAGGAAAGTATTCCAATCTTCTTGTATTGCTGTGCTGTCTACACTGCTCTTTATAGTAGACAACCCTGTTTAGAAAGATTTGTACATTAGTCAAGGAAGGATTGGCTGCTAAACATCTAGATGTTTTCATCCGAGAGGCTGGCAAGTGTTGGACAGCTTGTGGTTGTACCTTTTAACCTTTACCATGGCGCCGGCATTGTATATGTTTTCAGTTGACTGATTTAAGTCTTAAATGTTTGTTCAAAACATAAAAAGAGAGAACCAACTAGACTTAGAGGTTTCTATCAAACAGGCTTGGGGCAGCTTGTAGGTCATTTATTTGCTTTCTTAGATGTGCCCAAAGTTCCAGCTTGAAGGCAAATGAATGCGAGACTAAGGTGATAAACCATGAGATAAGTTTTCTGAATTGAATTGCATCTCAAATTGAATCCATCCATGACTTTTCATGTGATAAACCTTTTTCTCACCGAACTGAATCTGGCCCAAAGACCGATGCACTGGTTCTATTCTAAATCTGTTACCTTGTGATTAGTTAAGAAGGGGCTTAAACTGAAAAAGTCACTGCATTATTTTATAAGAAGGAGGGTATTAGTAACCATCATGCAGTTGAAATCCCTTAGTAACAAGGAGGATGTTATCTAGTCTGAGTTAGGAGATCCTCATTTGGAGCCTGTCCCAAAACAGACTGTACCCTCAGAAGAGTACATATCAGGGACCATATGAATAAAGACAAGATAGAGGAGGGTCATAGTATATTTTTAAGAACTTTCGGAGCACAGGATAGCAAATAAGTTAGTAGCCTAGGTGAGCAACCCACCACCCTAGGATCACAATTTGGAGTACAAGTGTTGCTCTGGTAATTTGCTAAGGAGTTGCCCACTAATTGCTATTGTTTGAACTATAACTGAGGAATCCTTCACGTGCAACTGTTTTTGATTTGTTCCTTAGTTTATTTACCACCAAGGACAATGCAACCAGTGGCGTAACTATTGAGGAAGCAGACCCCACAGTTGCAGGGGGGCCCGGACTGCAGGGTCTGCTTCCTCTATAGCTAACAAGAACCCCTTCTTCACCAGCAGCTCTCTTACCTGTGCCAAGGGTATCAGAGCACAAGTTGGCACGGAGCGGGGAAGTGAGCTGGCTCAGGGTGGGAAGGGGTTGGAACACAAATCAATGGAGGGCACTCCAAGTAGCAAAAAAAAATCTTTTTAGAGCAACACAATTTCAAATGTAGGAGGAGCTGATAACCCAGGGATACCACCAAGTAACCCAAAATTCAATGTCACATATAGTAACCCACTATATGTGGCAGGAAGTGGTTGGAATCAGGGCGGGGTCAGGACAGGGAGTGGGCAAGGTCATGGTGGGGAGTGGGCTAATGCAGGAAGTATGCCGGAGGATGGAGATCAGAGTGCACTGGACCACTCTGTAGATTTTTGAAGGGGATGGCGGCTGGCCTGGATTTCTGGAAAGGCCACCTAGGCCCGGGCCTAGGGTGGCAGGATTTTAGGGGGGCGGCATGCTGCCCAACCACACCCACATTGGTTCAAAACCACTGGGGATGCACTGAAGATACAATCATTTTTTAAATTTCCCCATTGTTGATGAAAATTTGCACGAATAAAGGGGAGGGGACAGGGGCGACGAACGGCAGTGGGCCTAGGGGCGCCCTCTATGTAAATCCAGCCCTGGATGGCGGTGCACTCTAGTTATGCCACTGAATGCAACCCATCTTCCAGAATCTGTTCATGGTCACCCTTGAGTGTACCCCAACATCTACATAATAATATTAAAGCAGCAACCAAAAGTTAATTTCAGTAAGGACTGGTATCTTGCATTCTTTTGTGATTGCTTTTCCTATTGTCAAGCAAGAGGATATGTTCTTAAACTTTAAGTTGCAGATTACATCTACAAAGACAATATGCATTCTATAAGACGACATTCCATCCTGCAGAGCTGTAAAAAAGCTGTGCAGCAAGTGAATTTCTCTTTTCCACTGCAGCCGCAATTGTATTTTCAAAACACTAAAAATACGAAACAGCAACATTATCTATGGCAATAAAAATACAATTTTCTGTAATTCAGCATTTGGAAAAAACTACCCAAGGAAATTGTATTTTAACTCTAGCTTAATTGTAAAACTGCCATTTTGACTATTTCTCTGTCTACCATTGTAGTAAAGTCTTGGCAAATGCTATTGTAGACAGAAACAGTAGTCGCTCTCCATGGATACCTGTGAAATCTTACCCACTGCCGTTCTTTTGGTATTATGATTTTCCAACCTCCTATTCTGGCCTTTGACTGCAAACCAAGTAGCTAAATGTCTGGTAAGGAGCAATAAAAATAGTGATATATAAACAACTGGTTCTATCGTACAAAATAACAGTTTGGGGTTTCTATAGTGAATGTTTGTGAAGCCTTCAACAAAAGCATTCGCTAATAACTGGAGAAAGTGGATTTCAGTGACTAAATGGGCAAAAACATAACCTGAGTGAGTGTTAATTCAGAAAAAAAAACATTTAGACTGGCTGTTTATAAATGACCTCATTTTTTTTTTTTGCAAGAGTTTGCAAGGGAGAAGAGGGATTGAAAATACATATGACATTTATTTAAATATTCCACTGTTTTTTTTTTTTACAAAGTGCATTTGTCCTGTCCCCCACCCCATCACCAGGGGCCAATTAGTGGGTTGGTGTAGTATGAGGGAGGGGGGTATTAGAATATATACAAAGGACATACTGTATTATATTGTATGATAATGCCAGTGTTAGATATACAGTATTTGAAGTATGCACGGTATATGTGCAATTTGCTATTGCCCAGCTGCAGTTGACTGCAACTCCCGGAGGGAGATGCTGGGAGTTGTACTCTAGTTGGAGAATCACAGATTGGACATTCCTGAATTGTATTCCTCACCTATTCATTTACAGCTTTGGCTGTTCTTAAAAATGTCTACTTAGCTGCAAGTATATAGAATTTGAGCAAATTAAACTCTAATCGAACACATTTTTCAGACAGAAATCTGTTGGTTTTCTCCAGGATAGCGCCCGAAAACCCTGAATTTTTCGGATAGTCATACAAACCCAGCGCAGATCACAATATATTCAAATTGTAAAAGGGATATCTCCCATTGACTTATACATGACCGTGGCAAGTTTGAGATGGTCTGAATTTCAGCTTCAGGGTATAATAAATCTAGAAACAAATTAGTTTTTTTTCCATGAAAAATTCAAGTTTTTCCCAAAAAACCTGACCAGAAAAAAAATCGAGGTTTAGTAAATAATCCCCATAGTGTATAGTTAGTTTTCCTGTAATGTGTTTTTTGGGGAGTGTATTTCCATTATCCCAGGAGTAGTGTAAATACTCCCAGGTTCCCTAGCCTATAAACGGACAGGAACCCATGTGTCTTTCTCCTTGGATTCCATCTAAAGCAGGGGGTGGGTGGGTTGGAGTGTCTAAGGTAAAGGGAGGCCTAAGTTTAAGCCTGAAAAGGTTGGAAAACGTTTTCAAAGCTCCACTTGAAGGTCCATCATTTGGTCAAGGCCCCTTTGGATGCCCAATCTTTGGTGAGGACTCCTCTTAGCTCATGGAATGAATAAAGATTTAGGAAAATATTGGCATATCAGTCATTCACTCATGGGATCTCTCTGGGACATCAAATAAGTTTTCACACAAACCTTCACTCTAACTAATTATTTAGCTGGGCAAGTAGGTGGGAGATCAAATTGCCATTTTCTCCAAATCTTATTTTATTTGGCTTTAAGATGAGCCTCGCGCCACCAATTCAAACCCCACAAATGGGGGTGGGATGGTTAATCTCGCAATTTGGGAACTACTGCCCAAAGTTAACCATCACTTAAGTGAAGTTGGGGAACAGGGACCCTGTGAATGAGGCTTAGCAAGTAACAGACTAGCTCTTGTTACAGTCAGAAGAACAAGGCAGGATTAGTTATGTGCTCCACTGAGTATTTATAATGTGGTTTTTAGTAATCCCCTAGTCAACACCTGCCTAGTGAAAGGACTACAGCTAAATAGGGACTCAAACTGAGAGGCTTCCACTGTGGGGATCTGGAATCACTGTGGTGTCATACCTATTGTTGAGGATAGTCCAGCAAAGTTTATATGAGTGAGAGCACTTGTCGGTTGTTGAGGATACACCTTCTATATATATACTTACCTCAACTAAGAACATAGTGTGTGAGTATATTGAACTGATTTTCACAATTCAATTTGGATCTGAATTGCCTCATCTGTCTACAGAAGTAGCTTTTATTTATTTAGATGTTCAATAAACCACTGGTGTCTAATTTATTCCATCGTTTCTTATTCACACCTTTCCATCAAACACTTTCAATGCCTGCTCAGAGGAGAACATGAGTGGCATTTTACCAATGTTTTACTGTTCAGCAGCTGTTCCATGATTGCAAAAAGGGTACTAAATATAAAGTAGGGGTGGGTGATCAAATGTAACTTAGAAATTTACAACCATATGCCTTCCAAAGGCTTGTGAAACGTTAACGATGGAATCGAGATAAGGTTGTTATCAGGCCGATTAAAACTCTGGTTTAATTGCACCTCAGGTGGTCAACAAAAAGGGAACACAATGTTAGGAAATACCTATGTTGAATGAATTACCATATACTAATCTCACTGAATTGTTCATAGGCCCATTAGTTGCAATAATGCTATTTGGAGGTCAATGTGAGCACCTTACTTTTAAATCAACCAGTGTGTGGTCAGTTTAAATCCTCGTTGTTCTTAGCATAATGTAAGGTACCAATAAGCATCATAACAGTAACTACCCCTCAGGGTTTCTCATAAAATGATTTTTCTGTACTAAGTAGTATAATTCTTCTTTTTTTCTAGCCCTTAGAAGGCTATGTTTTTATGTTTAGTAGTAAGAATCTCATTCATTAGAATAAATCAGTTTTATTTTGTGTAATAAAGAGGATAATGTCCAAGGGCTTACAGTTTATCATAATGACACAGACATTAAGAAGTTTTCATCTCACTGGAGCAACAGGTTGGAAAATGAAAACACTAGCAATAAAGAAATAGCTGCCCTAGCCAATAAGTCAAAAACTTGATAAATTGTAACCTAGAAATTTCACTCCAAATTAAATATTTCAACCATTTTTTATTTTTATGTTGAAATTATTTAGGAAATAAGAGCAGCAAAGATGTTCACTGTGGTCAGCCAATCAATTTAGAAAGCAATAACATGTTTTGGCTACTATTTTACAAAATGTCTGAATGATTTACAGAGATCTCATTTTTGTGGCCAAGAGTGTAATGAGAACAGGAAACGGTAAAGCATAGATCTATCCTTGTGCAAATAGATTTAGGAGACTTTTAAATGGGAAAACCTCATTTGTTTAATTTTTTTTGAAACGTTAAATATGAGTTCCACCTTGAAATGTGTGCATCAAGTCATTTAAATTACACTTCTAATTTGTTCGATGTCTTATGTGCTGTCACTCCCACTTGCTGCCAAATTGCAACAACCAAATATTTTTGCATATATTTGCACTTATATGGATTACATAAGATCTTATTTTTTTTTATTGTGATCAGTAAATGTAGTTTGGAGCGTGAGCAAGGAGACAGAATACAGGACCTGTTATCCAGAATGCTCGGGACCTGGGGTTTTTCCGGATAACAGATCTTACTGTAATTAGGATCTTCATAGTAACATAGTAAGTTAGGCTGAAAAAATACACGCATCCATCAAGTTCAATCTTTAAACTCTATTTTAACCTGCCTGCTAGTTGATCCAGAGGAAGACAAAAAAAAACAATTTGAAGCCTCTCCAATTTGCCTCAGAGGGGGAAAAATTCCTTCCTGACTCCAAAATGACAATTGGACTAGTCCCTGGATCAACTTGTACTATGAGCTATCTTTCATAACCCTGTATTCCCTCACGTGCTAAATACCATCCAACCCCTTCTTAAAGGGCATGTAAAGGCAAAAACAGAAAATCTCATTTTTACTTCTTTAATGAAAAAGAAACCTATCTCCAAAATACGTTAATAAAAAAATGTGTACCTTTTTTATAAGAAACGTGACTGTATGCAGTGAAATTCTCCCTTCATTTTCTGCTGTGGATAGGAATTGTCATACGGTCCCTAACTGCTGAACAGGGAAACAATCATACTTATGAACAGCAGGGGGAGCCCCCGCCTTACTTCCCAGCCATGCAGAACTCAAGCAACTTTGTTTATGACGATCCCTAAGCAGCCCAGACCACACTGAGCATGTGCACTTAGTCTCAGTCTTACAAAGATGTTTAACAAAGTTACAAGATGGTGACCCCCTGTAGCCAACTTTGAAAGCATAAATTATTTGTTTGATTAGGCTTGAGGTGCAGTAAGTTCATGTTTATATTTAGTATACAAAATACAGCATTTTTAGCCTTCTTCTATTTTAGACTTTACATGCCCTTTAAACAGCTGTATCAGATAAGATGTTTTCTTTTAATCTCTTTAAATATCTGCAGAAAAGCAAAGTTTATAAGAAGCATCTGAAGTTGATCTCTTACTATAACACAATCCAATCATTTTGTCCACATGATCTAATTATAACTTCTTCTGCTGCAACTGTCACATTTGAACCGCCAGTTTCATCTGTTTCGCGAAACGAGCTTACCGTAAATTCTGTGAATCTGAATGTACTTATGAATATAAAAGCTGCTTAAATGTACAGTACAAAGATAAAAAGGCTCCAAAGAAAATTGCTGAGCCAGAGAAAATGGCAGAACATGTCATGTAAGGATAACATCATTATGCAACTAATAGGCCATAAAGATGTCACAGACCAGCAAAGAAAGATATGCTAACAACTGGTAGAGAATGGATGATGTTATTGTTAGTGGAGGTGCTCCTGAATATTGTGTTTTCTTACAATCTGCAAAGATACAATTCATCTTTACCAAACTATATTTTTTTACATTTGTAACATTCCTAAAATAGATAATTTAGATGATTTTATAAAAGAATCATGCTAATACAGTTTTCATGGCACATGATAGAAGTGATGGAAGGAAAATATGATGTGATTGGTGTGGCCGATAGAGATGGCGCGAACTGTTCGCCGGCGAACTTGTTCGCGCGAACATCGGGTGTTCGCGCTCGCCGGAAGTTCGCGAACGTCGCGCGACGTTCGCCATTTTGGGTTCGCCATTGTTGGCGCTTTTTTTTGCCCTCTCACCCCAGACCAGCAGGTACATGGCAGCCAATCAGGAAGCTCTCCCCTGGACCACTCCCCTTCCCTATAAAAACCGAAGCCCTGCAGCGTTTTTTCACTCTGCCTGTGTGTGCTGAAGAGATAGTGTAGGGAGAGAGCTGCTGCCTGTTAGTGATTTCAGGGACAGTTGAAAGTTTGCTGGCTAGTAATCGTGTTGATACTGCTCTGTTATTGGAGGGACAGAAGTCTGCAGGGGTTTGAGGGACATTTAAGCTTAGGTAGCTTTGCTGGCTAGTAATCTACCTTCTACTGCAGTGCTCTGTATGTAGCTGCAGTGGGCAGCTGTCCTGCTTCTGATCTCATCTGCTGACTGCTGCAATAACTGTAGTCCTTGTAAGGACTGCTTTTATTTATTTTTTTGTTGTTTTACTACTACTACTACTACTACTACTACTATAAGAGCCCAGTGCTATTAGTCTAGCAGTGTTGGGGAGTGGGACTGGTGTGCTAATCTGCTGCTCCTAGTAGTTCAGCAGCACCAACTGTAATTTTTTTTTTTTAATATTCATTTTTTTTTTATTTTACTTTTTTTTATTTTACTACCGCTGTAGTAGTGTATAAGTTGACCTTTTAGGCATTATTTGCCCTGTAGGCATTTTTTGCCCAGTGTGTTATTCAACCAACTGCCATCTAGCTGTGTGACCTTGTTCACATTCTGTCTAAATATCCATAATATTACCGTCTCCAGAAAAAACACCGGAGTGACTTTTTTCAAGCAGCCATAATATATTTTACGTAATCCGTATCCATCGCTGTAGTAGTGTATAAGTTGACCTTTTAGGCATTATTTGCCCTGTAGGCATTTTTTGCCCAGTGTGTTATTCAACCAACTGCCATCTAGCTGTGTGACCTTGTTCACATTCTGTCTAAATATCCATAATATTACCGTCTCCAGAAAAAACACCGGAGTGACTTTTTTCAAGCAGCCATAATAAATTTTACGTAATCCGTATCCATCGCTGTAGTAGTGTATAAGTTGACCTTTTAGGCATTATTTGCCCTGTAGGCATTTTTTGCCCAGTGTGTTATTCAACCAACTGCCATCTAGCTGTGTGACCTTGTTCACATTCTGTCTAAATATCCATAATATTACCGTCTCCAGAAAAAACACCGGAGTGACTTTTTTCAAGCAGCCATAATAAATTTTACGTAATCCGTATCCATCGCTGTAGTAGTGTATAAGTTGACCTTTTGGGCATTATTTGCCCTGTAGGCATTTTTTGCCCAGTGTGTTATTCAACCAACTGCCATCTAGCTGTGTGACCTTGTTCACATTCTGTCTAAATATCCATAATATTACCGTCTCCAGAAAAAACACCGGAGTGACTTTTTTCAAGCAGCCATAATATATTTTACGTAATCCGTATCCACCGCTGTAGTAGTGTATACGTTGATCTTGTGGGCATTATTTGCACAGTGTTTTCTTCAAACCGCCATCTAGCTGTGTGAGCTTGTTCACATTTTGTCTAAATATTGATAATATTATCGTCTCTAGAAAAACCACTTGAGTTACTTTTTTTCAAGCAGCATTCTTATATTTTACGTAATCCGTATCCACCGCTGTGTATACGTTGACCTTGTAGGCATTATTTGCACAGTGTTTTCTTCAAACCGCCATCTAGCTGTGTGAGCTTGTTCACATTTTGTCTAAATATTGATAATATTATCGTCTCTAGAAAAACCACTTGAGTTACTTTTTTTCAAGCAGCATTCTTATATTTTACGTAATCCGTATCCACCGCTGTGTATACGTTGACCTTGTAGGCATTATTTGCACAGTGTTTTCTTCAAACCGCCATCTAGCTGTGTGACCTTGTTCACATTCTGTCTAAATATCCATAATATTACCGTCTCCAGAAAAAACACCGGAGTGACTTTTTTCAAGCAGCCATAATATATTTTACGTAATCCGTATCCACCGCTGTAGTAGTGTATACGTTGATCTTGTGGGCATTATTTGCACAGTGTTTTCTTCAAACCGCCATCTAGCTGTGTGAGCTTGTTCACATTTTGTCTAAATATTGATAATATTATCGTCTCTAGAAAAACCACTTGAGTTACTTTTTTTCAAGCAGCATTCTTATATTTTACGTAATCCGTATCCACCGCTGTGTATACGTTGACCTTGTAGGCATTATTTGCACACTGTTTTCTTCAAACTGCCATCTAGCTGTGTGTATTATCGTTTCCAGAAAAACCAACTGAGTTTTTGTTGTTGTTGTTTTTTTAAAAATAATGCCAGGCAAAGGCAGGCCGCCACGCAGAGGCCGTGCTAGGGGCCGTGCTGCTATGCAATCCTGTGGCCCTAGCAAATTGCCCAGTTTTAAAAAGCCAATGACCCTGAACTCCCAAAATGCTGAAGAGGTAGTTGACTGGCTTACACAGCACACCCCATCCTCTACCGTTTCTAACTTTACCACAACATCCTCCTCATCCTCCACTGCTATGGCCACCCCACGTAACACTTCCTCCACCACCGGTGCCCCTTCTTCACTGGAGTCAGAGGAGTTATTTTCCCATGAGTTTCTTGAACTGAGTAATGCGCAACCATTATTGGCAGAAGAAGATGAAGGAGATGAGGACGTTACACCAGATTTAATTCTGGCAGAGAACACGACAGAGATGGACATAATGATGAGTGATGAGGAGGAGGTCCCCGCTGCTGCTTCCTTCTGTGATGTGTCAGAAGAAATTGATGCATCTGAGGAGAATGATGATGAGGAGATTGATGTTTTGTGGGTGCCTAGTAGAAGAGAGCAAGAGGAGGGTAGTTCAGATGGAGAGACGGAGAGTCAGAGAGGCAGTAGGAGAATAAGACTTAGAAGAAGCAGGGAGGACAGCCCGCAGGGATCAGTAGGGCAACAACATGTATCGGCACCTGTGTTCAGCCGGCCAACGCACCCGCCATTGCCGCCAATGCCGCCAACTTCTACTGTTACCGCCAGATCGCAGACTTCCAAAAAGTCAGCAGTGTGGGATTTTTTTAATGTGTGTGCCTCTGACAAAAGCATTGTAATTTGCAATGAGTGCAGTCAGAAACTGAGCCTTGGTAAGCCCAACAGCCACATAGGTACAACTTCTATGCGAAGGCACATGAGCGGCAAGCACAAAGCACTTTGGGAGCAACACCTCAAAGGCAACAGGCAAACTAAAAGCCACACTCCTTCTGGTCCAGCATCTTACTGCTCTACCTCTGCTCTCCTTGACCCATCTGAACCACCCTCCACTCCGCCTTCCACCTTGACCACCTGTTCCCATTCCCAGTCATCTGCCACCAGCCAAGTTTCTGTGAAGGCCATGTTTGAGCGTAAGAAGCCAATGTCTGACTGTCACCCCCTTGCCCGGCGTCTGACAGCTGGCTTGTCTGCACTCTTAGCCCGCCAGCTTTTACCATACCAGCTGGTGGACTCTGAGGCCTTCCGCAAATTTGTAGCAATTGGGACACCGCAGTGGAAGGTACCCAGCCGCAATTTTTTTTCTAAAAAGGGAATACCACACCTGTACCAACATGTGCAGAGCCAAGTTACCGCATCTCTGTCACTTAGTGTTGGGCCAAAGGTCCATATGACTACTGACGCATGGTCCTCCAAGCATGGTCAGGGCAGGTATGTCACCTACACTGCCAACTGGGTGAACTTGGTAATGGCTGGGAATGGGAAGCAGGGAATGGGTAGCTCAACAACAACAACAACAGTGGAGTTGGTGTCACCGCCACGGATTGCACGCGGTTCTGCCACCACCTCTACTCCTCCATCGCTCTCTACCTTGTCTTCTTCCTCTTCTTCTTCTTACTCTGCTGCTGGGTCCTCCTTCTCCTCCTCCACACCTGTGCACCCCCAGCTCCCCCTAGGCTATTCGACGTGCCAGGTACGCCGTTGTCACGCTGTCTTGGGGATGACATGCCTGGAAAGCAAAAACCATACCGGATCTGTACTCCTGTCATCTCTGCAGTCACAGGCCGATCGGTGGCTGACCCCACACCAACTGCAGATCGGAAAAGTGGTGTGTGACAATGGAAGCAATCTGTTGGCAGCGTTGAGACTGGGAAATTTAACACATGTGCCCTGCATGGCACATGTGTTAAATTTAATAGTCCAACGTTTTGTCTCCAAGTACCCAGGATTCCAGGACGTTCTCACCCAGTCCAGAAAGGTGTCGGCCCATTTCAGATGTTCCTACACAGCCATGGCACGCCTTGCTGACATTCAGCAGCGCTACAACATGCCAGTCAGGCGTTTGATTTCTGACAGCCAGACTCGCTGGAATTCAACGCTCCTTATGTTGGAACGTCTGCTGCAACAACAAAGGGCCGTCAACGAGTACCTTTTTGAACTGGGTGGTAGGACTGGATCTGCAGAGCTGGGGATTTTTTTCCCCCGTTACTGGGTGCTTATGCGCGATGCCTGCAGGCTCATGCGACCTTTTGAAGAGGTGACAAATATGGTCAGTCGCACCGAAGGCACCATCAGCGACCTAATACCCTTCGCTTTCTTCCTGGAGCGTGCCGTGCGACGAGTGACAGATGAGGCTGTAGACCAGCGTGACGAGGAGCTGGAAGCGCACGATTTATGGTCGGAATCACCAGAACGAACCCAGGCACCTGCTGCAATGCAGGGAGAGGTGCCAGAAGTGGAGTCAGAGGAGGAAGGTGGCTTTGTGGAGGAGGAGGAGGAGGACCAACAGGAGCAGGCTTCCCAGGGGGCTAGTGGTGACCTTTTGGGGACCCCTGGTCTTGTACGTGGCTGGGGGGAGGAGACCGTGGATGATGCAGTCCTTGATAATGAGGAAGCGGAGATGGATAGCTCTGCATCCAACCTTGTGAGAATGGGGTCTTTCATGCTGTCATGCCTGTTGAAGGACCCCCGTATCAAGAGGCTTAAGGAGAAGGACCTGTACTGGGTCGCAACGCTACTAGACCCTCGGTACAAGCATAAAGTGTCAGAAATGTTACCAACATACCACAAGTCCGAAAAGATGCGGCATTTACAAACCAGCCTGCAAAACATGTTGTACAATGCTTTTAAGGGTGATGTCACTTCAGGAACTCATCAACATTCCAGGGGCAGAGGTGCCAGTAATCCTGCCACGAGCACACCTGCAAGGACAAAGCCCTTTGGCCAGTCTGTAACGTCAGACATGCAAATGTTTTTCTGTCCAAGGCAGCGCCACAACCCTTCTGGATCCACCCTCAAAGAACGCCTCGACCGGCAGGTAGCGGACTACCTGGCATTAACTGCAGATATCGACACTCTGAGGAGCGATGAACCCCTGGACTACTGGGTGCGCAGGCTTGATCTGTGGCCAGAGCTGTCACAATTTGCCATGAACCTCTTGTCTTGCCCAGCCTCAAGTGTGCTCTCAGAAAGGACCTTCAGTGCAGCAGGAGGGATTGTAACTGAGAAGAGAACTCGCCTAGGTCACAAAAGTGTCGATTACCTGACCTTTATTAAAATGAATGAGGGGTGGATCTCGGAGGGTTACTGCACGCCGGAAGACTTGTTCTGACTTCTATGCAGCTGTCCTTCTCTTCAAGCCTCATGACTCCACACACAGCTGTCCTTTAGCGTCCTCCTCCCTCCGCCACCGTTACAAACTAGGGTGCAAACCCTACTGGTTTAATTTTTTCTGGCCTCTGTGCTTCAGTGGCTGCAACCAAAAAAACTGGGCAAACAATGTCTACAAGGTCAACGTATGGCGAAAAATGACTATTTTCAGCATTTATATGGCATATTTTTTCTGGCAACTGTGCTTCAGTGGCTGCGTCCAAAAAAATGCATATTTTCTGCATTTATATGGCATAATTTTTCTGGCCTCTGTGCTTCAGTGGCTGCAACCAAAAAAATTTATATTTTCAGCATTTATATGGCATAATTTTTCTGTCAACTGTGCTTCAGTGGCTGCGACCAAAAAAATGCATATTTTCTGCATTTATATGGCATAATTTTTCTGGCCTCTGTGCTTCAGTGGCTGCAACCAAAAAAATTTATATTTTCAGCATTTATATGGCATAATTTTTCTGTCAACTGTGCTTCAGTGGCTGCGACCAAAAAAATGCATATTTTCTGCATTTATATGGCATAATTTTTCTGGCCTCTGTGCTTCAGTGGCTGCAACCAAAAAAATTTATATTTTCAGCATTTAACGTCGTTGACCTTGTAGGCATTGTTTGCCCAGTTTTTTTGGCCGCAGCCACTGAAGCACAGAGGCCAGAAAAAATATGCCATATAAATGCTGAAAATAGTCATTTTTTGCCATACGTTGACTCAACGTATATGGCAAAAAATGACTATTTTCAGCATTTATATGGCATATTTTTTCTGGCAACTGTGCTTCAGTGGCTGCGTCCAAAAAAACTGGGCAAACAATGTCTACAAGGTCAACGTATGGCGAAAAATTACTATTTTCAGCATTTATATGGCATATTTTTTCTGGCAACTGTGCTTCAGTGGCTGCGTCCAAAAAAAACTGGGCAAACAATGTCTACAAGGTCAACGTATGGCGAAAAATTACTATTTTCAGCATTTATATGGCATATTTTTTCTGGCAACTGTGCTTCAGTGGCTGCGTCCAAAAAAACTGGGCAAACAATGCCTACAAGGTCAACGTATGGCAGTTGTTTAAAGAGAACAGTAGATTACTAGCCAGCAAAGCTACCTAAGCTAAAATGTCCCTCAAATCCCTGCAGACTTCTGTCCCTCCAATACAGAGCAGTATCAAGCAGATTACTAGCCAGCAAACTTACTATCATCTGTCCCTGAAATCACTAACAGCTCTCCCCCTACACTATCTCTTCCAAGCACACACAGGCAGATTTTTCAGATACATTTTTGCCCTTGATCCCCCTCTGGCATGCCACTGTCCAGGTCGTTGCACCCTTTAAACAACTTTAAAATCATTTTTCTGGCCAGAAATGTCTTTTTTAGATGTTAAAGTTCGCCTTCCCATTGAAGTCTATGGGGTTCGCGAACCGTTCGCGAACCGCTCGCATTTTTGCGCAAGTTCGCGAATATGTTCGCGAACTTTTTTTCCGACGTTCGCTACATCCCTAGTGGCCGAAACATGGCTGAATGAGTCGCATGACTGGGCAGTAAATATCAGTGGCTATACTTTGTTTCGGAGGGACAGAGGCAATAGAAAAGGAGGAGGGGTATGTCTGTATGTTAGGCAGGATTTAAAAGCTCATATAAAGGAGGAGGTTATGTTAGAAAATGAGGGGGCAGAAGTCATATGGGTGGAGTTCTTCACCAATTGTAAAGAATCCAGCAAATTAATTGTAGGCGTATGCTATAGACCCCCTAATGTAAGTGAGGAGGAAGAGACAAAGCTCCTAATGCAAATAGAAAAGGCTACTAGTTTAGGTAAAGTAATGATAATGGGGGATTTTAATTACCCAGATATTGACTGGAGCAACGGTACTGCTAGATCAGTTAATGGGAGCAAGTTTATAAACTTATTGCACGACAATTTTTTAGCACAGGTTGTAGAGGAGCCTACGAGAAAAAATGCTATTCTTGATTTAGTGATCTCAAATGACCCAGAACTTATAGCAAATGTGCAAGTCATTGAACCCCTGGGTAATAGTGACCATAAGGTTATATCTTTTAATGTCTGGTGCAAAAAACAAAAATATACTGGGGCAACAAAAACCATGAATTTTGCAAAAGCTAATTTTAGTGCCTTGAGGGCTGCCCTACAGAGCATTGATTGGGGCATTAGGTTTTCAGCTAAAAACACAGAGCAGAAATGGTTGTCCTTTAAAATGATATTAAATCATTACTGTTCTCAATTTATTCCCTTAAGGACTAAACGCAGAAGCTCTAAGAATCATCCTGTGTGGCTTAATACAGAAGTAAAGAAGTTAATGGGAAAGAAGAGAGAGGCATTTAAAAGCTACAAATCTGTAGGGACAGAAGCTGCATTTAATGAATATAAACACTGTAATAAATGTTGTAAATCAGCAATCCGGAAGGCTAAGAAAATAAATGAAGAGTTAATTGCGGTGGAGGTGAAAACTAACCCTAAAAAGTTTTTTAAATATATTAATAGTAAAAAGATGCAGGTTGAGAGTGTTGCTCCATTAAATAATGGTACCAGTATGGTTGTAACAGATACAGATAAGGCCAATGTGTTAAATCAGTTCTTTTCTTCAGTGTATACAATAGAGGAGTCTGGGTTCACAGGCTCACTTAATAACTGCACGAATGGTTCAGCTCAATCTAGTCAGTGGCTGACTCAGGATTCAAAAAGCTTTAATACAAATTAATGTAAACAAGGCTCCAGGGCCTGATGGCATACACCCCCGGGTTCTAAGAGAGCTTAGTTCAGTTTTAGACCAGCCCTTATTTCTGATTTTCTCAGATTCACTGTCATCTGGTATGGTGCCTATGGATTGGAGAAAAGCTGATGTTATTCCAATATTTAAAAAGGGATTACGATCTCAGCCTGGCAATTATAGGCCAGTAAGCTTGACATCTGTGGTGGGCAAATTATTTGAAGGCTTGTTAAGGGATCACATTCAAAATTTTGTCCTAATGAATGGCATTATGAGCAACAATCAGCATGGCTTTATGAAGGATAGGTCATGTCAGACGAATTTGATTGCATTTTATGATGTGGTAAGTAAGATTCTGGATAGTGAGGGGGCAGTAGATGTGATCTATTTGGATTTCGCCAAAGCGTTTGATACTGTGCCCCACAAACGACTGCTTTCTAAACTAAGGTCTGTTGGGCTTAATGAAGTCGTTTGCACATGGATAGGAAACTGGCTACAGGATCGGGTACAGAGGGTAGTTGTTAATGGGACATTCTCTACTTGGAGTAAGGTTCTTAGTGGGGTCCCCCAGGGCTCAGTATTGGGTCCACTTTTATTTAATTTGTTCATTAATGACTTAGGGGAGGGTGTTGTAAGTAATGTATCAGTGTTTGCAGATGACACAAAATTATCCAGCCCAATTAATTCCATCCAGGATGTGGCATCCTTGCAACATGATCTTGACAAACTGGCAATCTGGGCAGCTAAGTGGCAAATGAGATTCAATGTTGATAAATGTAAAGTCCTGCACCTGGGATGTAAAAATATCCAAGCCACTTATACCCTTAATGGGACTGCACTAGGCAAATCCATTATGGAAAAGGACCTTGGAGTCCTTGTAGATGATAAACTTGGCTGTAGCAAGCAATGCCAGTCAGCAGCATCAAGGGCAAATAAGGGCTTGAGCTGTATTAAAAGGGGCATAGAGTCAAGGGAGGAGGGGGTCATTCTTCCACTGTATAGAGCACTTGTAAGGCCCCATCTAGAATATGCCGTACAGTTTTGGTCTCCATCACTCAAACAGGACATTATTGTATTAGAGAGGGTACAGAGAAGGGCAACTAAGCTGGTAAAAGGTATTGAAAATCTTAGCTATGAGGAAAGACTGGCCAAATTGGGGATGTTCACGCTGGAGAAGAGGCGCTTAAGGGGTGATATGATGACTATGTATAAATATATAAGGGGATCATATAATAATCTCTCTAATGCCTTATTTACCAGTAGGTCTTTCCAGCTGACACAAGGTCACCCATTCCGATTAGAAGAAAAGAGGTCCAGCCTAAATATTCGGAAGGGGTTTTTTACAGTGCGAGCTGTGAAGATGTGGAATTCTCTCCCTGAATCAGTTGTACAGGCTGATACATTAGATAGCTTTAAGAAGGGGTTGGATGGCTTTTTAGCAAGTAAGGGAATACAGGGTTATGGGAAATAGCTCTTAGTCCAAGTTGATCCAGGGACTAGTCCGATTGCCATTTTGGAGTCAGGAAGGAATTTTTCCCCCTCTAAGGCAAATTGGAGAGGCTTCAGATGGGTTTTTTGCCTTCCTCTGGATCAACTGGCAGATAGGTAGTTAATAAAAAAAAAAAAAAAAAAAGGTTGAACTCGATGGACATGTGTCTTTTTTTCAACCTTACTTACTATGTTACTATGTTACTATGTTACTATGTGATGCAATCACAAAATATCAGCAGAAGTTTTCCTCATCCCCTAACATTGCGTGCATTTCCAGTCCATGCAGGGTAGGACTGGACTGGTGGGACAACGGGAAAAAACCTTGCTTCGCCTTGCCAGCCCAGATCCGCACCGTCTTCCTGCTGTGGCCTTCCTTTGGCGGGCGGTTGCAGCAAAAACATTGTATGCGTGCACAAATGTGCACACAACCTGCGCAACAAGCATGCGCATGTACACGACGCAGCGTGCTGGTGTGCTGGCTCAACAAGGGAGGACAGAGGGGGGATGCCAGAAGGTTCTTGCAAACAACAAAACAGAAAGTTTTTATTGAGGATTCACAGGGTTTACTCACAGCAGTTTCTTAGAGGCAAGTGGTACAGACACCATCACATGCAGAACATAACACAGGCTGACACTCCCCTGCAGACACACTTGGCATAAATCTCACTTCAACTCTGCGACACACCCCATAGTGGCCTGGATCACCTTAGGGAAATCCTCCATCCTGATTCCCTCTCCACTGGGATACCTATACTACAGGGAATGTGGCCTGGGAGAGATACCTTCAAACTGCCACTCCTATATTGGAGCTCAGAACTGCTCTTATTTTAGTGATGAGCAAAATGTCTCGGAAATTTCTGACGCGACAATGAAGTCCATAAACGCGTCAAAATTTTTTTTCACTCATAGACTTCAATGCATTTTGGCGAATTTTCATCGAAACAGGTCAGATTTGCCCATCACTACTCTTTTTAGCTCAACCCTAACTGACTTACACTCCTAAAGTGTACTGTTACACGAGCTACAGCTTCCACTATCACTCATTCTTAGGGCTCTGTTCCCTGATTTAACTGGGCCCATGCCCAGGCTCCACACTTCTAATGTGAAAGGCAAAGAGGACATGCCAGTCTATCTGCTAGCCAATAGCATACATATGCAAATGAACTTACTTAGTAGGGATGCACCAAATCCACTATTTTGGATTCGGCCAAACCCTCAAATCCTTTGCGAAAGATTTGGCCAAATACCGAACCGAATCTGAATCCGAATTTGCACATGCAAATTAGGGGTAGAAAGGGGAAAACATTTTTACTTCCTTATTTTGTAACAAAAAGTCATGTGATTTCCCTCCACACCCCTAATTTGCATATGTAAATTAGGATTCGGATTTGGTTCAGCCGGGTAGAAGGATTCAGCCGAATCTGAATCCTGCTGAAAAAGCAGAATCCAGACCGACTCCCGAACCGAATCCTGGATTCGGTGCATCCCTATTACTTAGGGCCAGCAACTAAGGGAACTGGACCTGTAGGGATTTAAAGTCATAGGGGTTATTAACCCTATGGGTCCCTACATTAATTTACATATTTGTGATATGTAACAATGTATTTGAGATTTATACCTTAGACTTTCCTGTATGAATGATCCGTTGCATTCAGCATTTTCAAGCACTGCCCTGTTGAGTGTTCCACTGAGCTTCTTTTCAAATATTCAGCAGGTACTTGGCCTTTCTCAAACGTTTTACACCTCTTTATAAACACTTTATACCCATGGATGTTTCTCATTTCCACCAACTTCTTCTATTCACCTTTCCACTTTCATGGCATCTGTTTGCACAGGTGCTAGCAGTTGTAGCTCTTGTTATATACTTCCCTCATTTTTCTTTCCTTTTTTTTACACCGTAATTTGCTTTGCCCTCTTCCTGCCCTTTCATGTCACTTTCTTGTGACAAATCTCTAAATGTTTTTCTCTCTTTGTAATCATTCATTTGAAACCAAAAATCAAGTTATTGTTAGGTTGCTTCATTTTTCACTAAGGTAGAGAGCAAAACTTGTATAAGGTAAAATAATGTACTTCGACTTGTGAATGGAAAATCTGGAAAAATCTCTGCATACCTAAACTCTTACAGCTATCCTCTCTAATCAATGCAGAACACTGCTAAAAGAAATTTAAGAAACTAGTACAAACTATGACCACATAAGTAAAATCCCCAAAGACCCTTTCCCTATGACTAAAACATAAGACATTCACTATGTATTTTTATCTATAGTGTTTAAAGATAAAATGTTCACCTATTCAAAACATGTCATATCCTACTTCTGGAAAATGGAAAAATAAGATCTCAGTGCTGGGTGCAGATACCAGAAAAGTTTAATATAATCTACAAAATCATGTCTTATATGTAGCGTTCATGATTTACCAAGATTGTTTTCGATTCAAACCACATGCTCATAATACACCATAAAAACAATGATTGGTAAAATGTAGTAGAGAAATGTAAATTCCTTTCTGGAGCCCCCTAGTCCTCTAAGAAAGCAATATGCAAAGTACAGTAGCACTAGATGCTGTATAACTAGGCAATCATATTGCAGAGGGACCATAAATAGGGCCAAGAATTTATCTGGAAAATTTGTTAGAAAGTTGTACATAGTGCTGAAGGGCTTCGGTGTGTGCAGGAGGCCCACACACATTGTTGAATGGACAAGGCTCTTCTTTAGAGCTTCTCTAAGTGAAATATTTTATGATGTGCCTCTTTACAGTATGCCACTTTAGTTGGTCAACAAGATGTACAAAAAAGCAACTTAGCTTAATCCTTACATGATATAAGTATTCAAGTTTACTTCCAATTAAAAAAAAGCCCCACCCTAGCTTTTTAATGAGTAATATTAGTAAATGTTAGTAACTGAGCAGTCGTTTGGCTTATGACTTTTTGGGTGCATTTGTGCTGGCTGAATAAGCCCTTGCTGTCTCCTGTTCGCTGAAACACCTTCTAGGGGCAGATTTATTAAGGTTTGTATGGTAAAGTTGAATTACACTTTTTGGTCAAAACTCACAAATTCGAATTTTGAAATTGAATTTGCATGTGAGATTTATCACACCTTGACCCTGGAAACAGTTTTAATTAGAATATTAAATTAAAAATTAAAATTTATTAAATTAAAGATGTTAATTGCCTTCCTGACATTCGAGGTTTTTTTTTGGAGGAGAACTCGATTCAAATTTTTCAGGTCGGGACTATTCAATGATATATTTTTTTCAGAAATAACCTCCCATTTGAGTTGTGAGTACATTCAAATTTATTAGAGTAATAAAAAAATACTTTTTGAAATTTGACCTTTGATAAATAATCCCCCTAGTGTTAACTGAAAATGGCCCTACCACGTAGGAAATTTGGAAGCCTAAGTTGGGATTTTTGTGTTTTTAGAGGTTTTTGAAACCACAACTTATCTTACTTTCTCTAAAACTACGAATGTTGTGACATTTATTAAAAGAGCCGACTAAATAAAGTACGAACGGAAATTTCAGCTGAACTATGAGCTAAAAAATACGAATACCTTGAAAACCTTTTGACAATTCCCAGTGAAAAAAAATATGAAAACCTTGCTTTAAAAGTGTCCAGTTGGATCAGTGCAGCTCCCATTGACTTCGATAGGATCTTAACAACTTTTACCTAAAAAAGTTTTGTATTAGTGTTTTTTATGGTGTTTACACTTAATAAGTATTGAAGTGTTAGAGCTTTTAAAAAAATGTGAAAACCACACATTTTTAGAGATATGTGGAAAAAAAATCTAAATTCTATTGTTAGTAAATGGGGCCCCTTAGGGAATGAGACTGAACTGTATAAGAAGGGTCCACCTACACATGTTCAAATTGCATGGAAAATAGAAATATTCCGATCATCAATAACATTTACATTGTTTAGGGATAACTCAGTTTAACTTCACATGCCTATTCTTCCCCAGCGGTATAACTTGCCTCGCTATTTTTGTTTTCCACTTTACAACTCCTTAGCCCCCACACCACCATGGAACTATGCAAAGCTGCCACAAACAGAGATGTAGCTCAAAGCAACAAACAGCGGAGAAAAAAAACCCAAATCAACATATTGGCAACTTTTAAAGATCTGTATAACTGTGCAAAGATGTTTGCAGCTGTCAGAATCGAACCCGCTGTGACATGGCTCAAACTATTTCATCTGTCAATGTCCACCCCTCTGGAACATAACACCTTAGGTAGCTCATTCAAATGATGCACAGCTGTGACACAAATTGTAATAAAGAAAACTGAAATAGTACATCATAACACAATTAACATACTGTATGGGGCAGATTTATCAAGGGTCGAATTTCAAAGTAATGGGAGTTTTTTTGATCTCCCATAACTGAAATTCGAATAAAAAAAACAAAGAACCGAAATGTAGTAAAAGTTTTTTTGTGCGGGTGAATAGGCCGTATTAGTTCGAATCAAAATAAAATTGTATTCAATAGAATTCGAATTTAAAAAAAAACGTAGAATTTTTAAAGTCCACCGTCCCCCATAGGCTAAAACAGCAATTCATCTGGTTTTAGATGGCGAATGGTTGAAGTCGAAGTTTTAAAGAGACTGTACATGATAAATTTCACTATTCCAATTTTCAAATTCAAATTGAATGTGAACTATCCCCCTAGTTGAAGTAAACAAAAATAGCTTGAAATTCAATTTTTTTTACTTTGAATTTTCACTTCGACCCTTGATAAATCTGCCCCTCTGTATTTTCAATTACAATTAGCAGGTCACTAATATAACAGCAAGAGGAGTCTCCAATTTCTGTGCACATTTTTAGAAAAGTGTTCTGGAGGACAAACCTGGCTAGATCAGTGACCTGGAACTATTGCTTTACCTCATGTTACACATGAAAGGGAAGAGCAGAAAATTCACAATCACAATTATATCTTAGTTTGGGAAACTTTGACAATCCCATACCAACCTGTATAAATCATGTATAGAACTGCAAACATAACATCCTCTGGGGGTGGGGGGAAGTAAGTAGAAGAGTAGTCGATTTAAGCTATTTTCAAGATGCCTCCAATCTTTAAAAATTCAGATGGGAAATAAAATACATTATCTTTTAGTGGCTGGTTTGGCCTCCAAAATGTGTTTCTCTGTGTATTACAGAATCACAACAATACCCCCCAAGAGAACTCTTTAGTTAAAACAACGCATTTCTCCTAAAGCCAAAAGAAAGAGGAATCTGGAACAATCCTTTTTGATCCCAGTAGACACAATAATGTATTGTAATGCAGTAATGTTCAATCATCTAATAGTATTTTAAAATATCTTGTGAAACAAATTTGTATGTGTGAGTTATGCAGAAATATAAGGAAACTTTGAACATCTTATTACCCATGGTAACCAATCAGCAGTTAGTATGTACTAGTTTAGGCCCAATTAAAACAATTACAGTATATAAGAAACCTTTCTTAATTTTTAGCCTAACTCTTAGGGACCCACTTATCAGAATTTGAATTCACATTGATTTGCGCTAAATCTAAATTCAAATTAGAGTTGTGAAACTCAAACATGCCATATTTATTATTAGCAAAAATTTAGAAAAACTTGAATGTAAAATGTAAAGCTTGCGATTTCATGTTGAAGTCAGTGGGTCAGATTCAATTCAGTGAGAAAAATGTTTATCACGTTAAAAGTAATGAATGAGATTAAATTTGAGATGCAATTCAATTCAGAAAAACTTATCTCACTGTTTGTCACTTATCACAGAAATTTTGTTACAGTACCACCACCTGCTGGTCATTTACCGACTGGTCAGGAAATGACCAGCAGATGGCGCTGTTGTAACAAAATTCATTGATATTAACAGTACATGAATCCTTTAATATCTTGGAATTAAAAAAATAAATAATGAATGTACATTGCAACAGTTCTTGGAAAATCACCCTTGTTAATTTTACATTCACTTATTTTTAAGGTTTACTTAACCTTTAAGCTCGAATTTCCCAATCCGTTTCATCTCAGGATCTAAAAATCATTGTCTTCACTTTTTTGTCTTCATTGAGAAATTCCAACACATCATACCCTAAATTTGACTCTCTAAAGACTCCCTCTCTTGCTTATATAAATTGCTCTAGGGATTACAAAAACCTACTCTCTGTTATCCAGAAACCCATTATCCAGAAAGACCAGCTCCCATAGACTCCACTTTAATCAAATAGTCAAAAATTTAAAAAATTATTTCCCTTTTTTTCTGTAATAATTAAACAGGACCTTGTACTTAACCCGACTAAGATGAATAATAATTAATATTAATACTTACTAAAGACAGAACAATCCTATTTAATTAATGTTGTAAAATTATTTTTAGAGGACTGAAAGTATGGAGACCTAAATTACAGAAATGCCCTTTATCTGGAAAACCCCAGGTCCCAAGCATTCTGGATACCTGTACTGAGAAGCAATTACAATGAAAAATATCCTGAGATTTTGTCCAAAAAATGCTATGCCATGGCAAAGCCAACATTTTCTCTTCATTTATGAATTTAAGGACATGTTTGATATACTTTGATAAAAAATATCACAGCATCATTTAACAAATATCATATCTGAGCAGGGCCCACTTTATCTCATGTATTGGTTATTGGTGGTTTTGTGTGTTTTCTTGTATGTTTATTGTGGACATCCATTTATTGTACATCGCTGCTGAATATGTTGGTGTTTTATAAATACAGGTTTAGACTGTATATATAACACAATCTAACAAAATCTAAATAGAATTCTGAAAAATGTCTTAACACAGTTAAAAGATAGTAGCATTGTATAGTCATTATAGGGATGTAGCGAACCGCCGCCGATGTGTTCGCGAACGCCGTTCGCGAACACCGGCAAAATTTGCGAACAGTTCGCGAACTGTTCGCGAACTTCGAACATCCGAAAATCGTTCGATTCAAACGATCGAAGGATTGAAATCGTTCGATCGAAGGATTTTCATTCGAATCGAACGATCGAAGCCATTCGATCGAATGATTTCATTCGATCGAATGCTTCGATCGTTCGATTCGAACGAAAATCCTTCGATTTTAGCGGTCGAATGGTCGAACGATCGAACGATTTTGACGCGAACGCCTATTGCCGAACGTTCGCGAACTTGCGGCGGACGCGAACAGTCGAAGTTCGCGCGAACTAGTTCGCCGGCGAACAGTTCGCTACATCCCTAGTCATTAGGTCCGATTTTAGTTTTTTTTGTAGGCTATTACACAGGTATAAGATCTATTATCCAAAATGTTTGGGACTTGAAGTTCAAGTCTAAGCTAAAAACCATGTATACATTAATAAACCAAACAGGACTGTTTGTCCATCAATATTGATTCATGCAGCTTAGTTGGGATCAAGTACGAGTTACTGTTTTATAATTACAGAGAAAAAGGAAAGCAATTTTTAAACATTAGAGTTATTTGCTTAAAATTGACTTTATGGGAGATGGCTTTCCCATAATTCTGAGCTGTCTGGATAATGGGTTTCTGGATTAGAGGTCCCATTATAAAAGCTGTGTTTGCAAGCTGAGCAAAACAAAAACACAACTGTTTTTGACTTGAATCTATCTTGGAAGAAGTAGCTTATGTTTTTTTCTTTTTCTCTTATTTCTTCAGAAGGGTTGAAATCATTTTTTAAATACCCCCCAACATATGTCCGAATTTTTGAAATTTGCTGAAAAGTCAGACAAAGGCAGCCGTGAAATAGCCACGCCCAGAGGGAATTAAATTTTGTCTCTATCTAGCAGTACTAAGTTTAGAGGAAATTTACCGTAAATGAAGCTTTAGCCTCAGGTAGACAATGCCATTCTGATGAGATGTTATGGCTTTTTATTGCTCTTTCCTGCAGTTCTACATTTTGGTACAAAATTATGCAACTGCATACATAAATACATAAATAAAGGATCTGATTTCCTAATTCAATAGAGAATAAATAAGTAATGCAACCAGTCGCTAGAAGTTGTGGTAGTGAACATTAAAATAGAAACATGTATAATTGATGCTATATTTAGGATGATATCAAAGATAAAGATGATAAAGGGGCCAATGAAATGAGTCTTTACATTCGGACTCATGTTTACTTGCTTTGTAGATACAGTAGCATGGTACGGTATTTTTTGCTCATGAATAAGTAATGCACATTAATAGAGTCCCTGTCACGTTTCTGGAGTTCAGCTTGTGGTCTGAACAATTAAGTTCAATAAACGGCACCTTATACTATTGCTCGGCAAGAGCAACAAAATCTGTCTGCAACCTGAGGTAAGTCCGATCTGGTGAGACATTCTTTCATTCCTCCCTGCGTGAGGCTTTTCGCAATTATTGGCGCATGTGTATGTGTTGGCAGTCAGCTGGAAAAGTGACTCCGCTAGTTGGTATGTCAGAACTTAAAGAAACTCATTGTCTGTGCTATAATTTCAAATCCCACTTGAGAAATGCTGAAATCCAAACTCACATTTTTTAGGAGTATATCAGGGTTTCTATTTTGTTCATGGTAACTGCTGCTTAATGGATTTTTCAGATTGTGTATTGCAACTCATCAATTATACCCTTCATAATGTGGCTTTTTTTTTTATTTTAGTATTTTGCAAACAATGTAATCCCCAGCAGTATACATGGAATTAGTATTCTCTTTAGCTATTTCATAAAAATCATTTGTCTTTTGCTCTGTAACGTTAGACTAAAAATCTCTTTTCTGAATGCAAGAACTTTGCTAAGTATTTTTTTTTTTAACTTGCCTCAATGTAGTTTAGATTCTGGTCTGTTTCCTTTCTGGATCTTTGGATGTCGCAAACACTTTTGCTCAGAAATGTAAAACAATTATCTGAAATGATGTCATACAATGCGTTATTTCTCTTGGGTTATCGGATCTCCTGTTCTGTTTGCTTAGATGAGACTTATTGTGCCTATTAATGGGACTTATTTAAATACCATAATGATGCTTTTATCAGGAGATACTAATACAGCGGAAACGGTAAAGCTGCTATTTATCTGCTATCTTAAAAGAGTGTTTAGGAGTATTCAGTACTGTGTACATGTTTTGTTAGCAGTTACCTAGGAATCCTACCAGAAGAAGACTTGCAACTCCTTTCTTAAAGAACTATTAAAAATAATCCTGGAAATTCGAATTAAATTACTCTTAACTCTCTTCATCACTTCTGATCCAAGTTAATATGAATATGTAGATATGCTGTTTATCAGAAGATGCAGTATTAGTTTAAAGCACAGTTATTTATAAGAGGCATACATTTCCACCACTCCAGCATTTATTCCACTGCCCATAGTAAATGAGCGCTTATGAGTTTAATTACAGGGTTGTAGAAAAAAGCCTATAACAATTTCTGCACCTGACAGTCCTTAACATCATATTTAAATACACTGAGCATACGTTATCAGACAGGACATAAAGTGTAACTTTAAACCCTACTTAGGTCTAATCCTGGGCATACATGGGAAAACCCCAGTAATGGCTCCGGATGAGACATATTTCCCAGGAAATGAGCCTTTGCAACCATGTGAAGGAGGGGGTTGAACAACTGTAACTGTATGCAGTACACAGTAATTGGTGCACCAGTGGTTCTTGCAACTTAACCATAGAACTGATTTAGTGTAACAGATTGATATGGGAAAATAGAGCAATTATACAGAAAATAGCCATTTAATAGTAGTCAGTGTATACTCACAATAAAGACCAATGGCAAAATCTTCCCTCTGCCAGATCTCTTTGTTCTGGTAGAGCTATGGCAAAAGCCCCTGGCAAAAAAAATTAATCAGACCGCATGGTACATTCTTTATATTATTATTACATAGTGCCACCTAGCGGCCAAATTTGTGGTAGCGAGGGGTCATACTGTAACCCAGGAAGTGGGTAATTACTCCCTTCCCTAAATTAATGGTCCCCTTTGTGACCAATCCTAAGGGCAGTGATCCCCAACCAGTAGCTCTTCGACCCCTTGGATGTTGCTCTCAGTGTCCTCAAAGCAGGTGATTATTTTTGAATTTCTGGCTTGGAGGCAAGTTTTAATTGCATAAAGACTATGTATAGTGCCCAGTAGAGCCTCCTGTAGGCTTCCAGTCCACATAGGGGCTACCAAATAGCCAATCACAGCCTTTATTTGGCACCCCATGGGACTTTTACAGGCTTGTGTTGCTCCCCAACTCTTTTTACATTTGCATGTGGCTCATGGGTAAAAAAGGTTGGGGACCCCTGCCTTAGGGTTTTGCAAAGTAAATGGTGAATACATCTATCAGTTCCCCACACAGAGGGGCAGATGTATCAAGGGTCGAATATCAAGGGTTAATTAACCCTCGATATTTGACTGGCGAATTAAAATCCTTCGACTTCGAATATCGAAGTCAAAGGATTTTGCACAATTCCTTCGATCGAATGCACAATTAAATCCTTCGAATCGAAGGATTATCCTTCAATCATAAAAAACTTGGAAAGCCTATGGGGATCTTCCCCATAGGCTAACATTGGCCTCGATAGGTTTTAGGTGGCGAACTAGGGGGTCAAAGAAATTTTTAAAGAGACAGTACTTAGATTATTGAATGGTTGAATAGTCGAACAATTTTTAGTTTGAATCGTTCGATTCGAAGTCGAAGGTCGTAGTCGAAGGTCGAAGTAGCCAATTCGATGTTTGAAGTAGCCAAAAAAAAAACATTCAAAAATCAAACTATTTTTCCTCTATTCCTTCACATGAACTTAGTGAATGGGCCCCAGAATGTGTTCAGAGCAAAATTGTTCCACCATTGCTATCAAAAAGGAGGAGCAAGTAATGAATGAATGAATACTTACTTGCAAAATAAGTGATGTATTTTGTTTTTTCAACATGTTTAGACATATTTTTCATTAAAGCAAATGTAATTAAAGAAAAACTAAAGGCATGTCTTTTTTCTACCTTACTTACTATGTTACTATGTACAGGTATGAATATGATTAATTTATAGACGCCCAGTAAAAATGTCCTCTTTAATTTTTTCATGCCTTACTCATATATTAGCATTTAAAAGTCAAAATTCCAGAGTTTAATTGCAACATTTCAACACATTTTTCTATTAAAAATTCATCATTTTTAGATTAAAGTCATAACTGTGAGAGAACAGTCAACATTTCTACTTTTAAATTCATAATTTGGAGAAACGCGTTCATGTGCCACATTCTCTTGGTACAATCAACGTAGAAAGAAAAAAAAACTAAATTCGATGTTTCTTTCTGCAATTCCTGTAACTTTGAAAAAACTGATTTTTTAAAATATAAAAATCATTATTAAGTAATTTTTTTTTTATGTATTATGTAATATTCCTGTAATACCATTCTTTTCTGGCCTGAAAACTACAACATTTTCTTTGGTATGTTATAAAATAGAACAGCTAATCCACACTAAGCCGGCAAACTAAAACACTGCTCTGGCCCTGAAAATACTAAACAATGCCAGCTCATAAGGTGTTAAAAAGGAGTAAAAACTCAAAAAAGAAATGTGCTAGAAATGATACACCTATGTTTTAGTTTTCTGTACCAGAACCAGCCCTTTACCATAGCAGCATCAATTCCTATGACATATCTAAGCCAACTGTACTGTACTGTAAGTACTGTTGATTCAAATTCTGTGACTTTTTCGAATTGACTCTCAGAAAACTCGACTTTATTGAATTGTCGCTGTGACAACTCAAATTTTTCAGATTACTAGAGGAAAACCAGAGAGGATCAAGATTTCAAAAAACATCTTCAGGGACATCTGCCTTTGACTTCTTCATGACCTCGATAGGTTTGAGATGGAATATTCAAATTTTAAGCAGCTTTGGAGTAAATCTCTAAAAATTCAAGTTTTTTTCCTCTAAAACTCAACCAGAAAAATTTGAGGTTTAATAAATAGGCCCCTAAAATTCGAGCAATGTAAGATTTATAACGTTTATATGTTTTATCAGCTGCACTGATCCTATTCCTATTCTACGGAACCTTTTCTTAACCACTCAGGTTTTGAAACTTTTTTTTGCTTATAATTGTCCACAAAACTCTTTTTAGAGTTTTTTGAGTGCTCGAGTTACATACACTCGACATACAACTCCCACTTACAGACGGGGGCTGTTACAGTAACATACTATGGTTTGCTTGGACTTTATTAGCATTTAGCTTAAAGGGATACTGTCATGGGAAATTTTTTTTTCAAAATGAATCAGTTAATAGTGCTGCTCCAGCAGAAATCTGCACTGAAATCCATTTCTCAAAAGAGCAAACAGATTTTTTTATATTCAATTTTAGAATCTGACATGGGGCTAGACATTTTGTCAATTTCCCAGTTGCCCCCAGTCATGTGACTTGTGCCTGCACTTTAGGAGAGAAATGCTTTCTGGCAGGCTGCTGTTTTTCCTTCTCAATGTAACTGAATGTGTCTCAGTGGGACATGGGTTTTACTATTGAGTGCTATTCTTAGATCTACCAGGCAGCTGTTATCTTGTGTTAGGGAGCTGCTATCTGGTTACCTTCCCATTGTTATTTTGTTTGGCTGCTGGGGGGAAAAAGGGAGGGGGTTGATATCACTCTAACTTGCAGTACAGCAGTAAAGAGTGATTGAAGTTTATCAGAGCACAAGTCACATGACTTGGGGCAGCTGGGAAATTGACAATATGTCTAGCCCCATGTCAGATTTCAAAATTGAAATAAAAAAATCTGTTTGCTCTTTTGAGAAATGGATTTCAGTGCAGAATTCTGCTGGAGCATCACTATTAACTGATTAATTTTGAAAAACAAATGTTTCCCCATGACAGTATCCCTTTAAATTAGGGATGCACCGAATCCACTTTTTTGGATTTGGCTGAACCCCCGAATCCTTCACAAAGGATTCGGCCGAATACGGAACCGAATCCGAACCCTAATTTGCATATGCAAATTAGGGGTGGGAAGGGGAAAACATTTTTTACTTCCTTGTTTTCTGACAAAAAGTCACACAATTTCCCTCCCTGCCCCTAATTTGCATATGCAAATTAGGATTCGGATTCGGTTCGGCCGGGCAGAAGGATTCGGCCGAATCCGAATCCTGCTGAAAAAGGCCGAATCCTGGCCGAATCCCGAACCGAATCCTGGATTCGGTGCATCCCTACTTATAAATAAACCATATGATAAACCACCTGCCCCAATGTGTTGTCTACTGCAGAGCACAAAAAGGTAAAAATAAATACTTTGTTAAGCCAGACATCTGTTGCATTCAATAAGTAAATGTATATGTTTCAACTTACACACAAATTCAACTTACGATATAGACCCTGTCTTGTACGTAACCCAGGGGGGCTGCCTGTATTTGTATATTTGTAGAGTATTGTTCAGCATGTTTTTTCCATTTGTACTTCTTTATTTGGATCTTTTATTTAACTTTGATGGCATCTGTGGCTTTAGCAAGAATTTAATTGTGGTCTCAAAAAGCTCTAATACCACTAAAATTTGACCTTTAATAAATGGGCCTCTAGGCTTCTATAAAAACCACAAATAATTTTGAAACAGTTTAATGAATCCAGGTATTTGCCTAAAGTCACATGTCTCCAATTAGGCAACTTTTGAATGTGTACAAACCCCAACTGACAGATGTACAGATTACATGCACCAGCGGACAAGGCCTCCCAGACCTCCTTAATGTTGAACATGAAAGAGGATAGCAAGGGGTCTGGTCTAACTTCTAACCTTAGCTTCTTGACAGACGTTGCTACAGAGTGATTATATGGTATACCTTTCACTGGCATACATTCTGTAAGCACGAGCCTTTAATACACAACATTTCTGAAGGGGTTAGCTCCTCATTTGTGATCATAACATTGGTCATCATGTTCGGCATTCTTGGGTTGTAGACCTGGGAGTTGTTAATCTTACCATAACAAATGAATCCACTATATTGTAATGTGGAGTGTAGTGCATATTAGCACTTTTTATAAGGTTTTCATTCGAATAGTATAATTTTCAAATGTACATGTGAAATATATGGGCACTTTTTTGTGCCTAACGTGAATATTGTATAGAAATCAAATCGTGAAGGCTTCAGCTAGCAAAACAGAACAGTACACCTACATCTAAAGAATAATAATACAGGTCTGGAACCTGTTATCCAAAATGCTGAGGACTTGGGGTTACCAGGATAAGGGGTCTTTCTGTAAATTAGAGCTCTGTACATTAAGGGCTGTTTTACTAAAACTCAAATTAATACTCCCTTCCAGTAACTGAACTAATTTATCAATAATTTATCTTTAAAAAGCCAGAGCAACAAAATGTTGTGACAAAAACGCTCATCAATTCGTATCATACGAGTGTTGCTCTGAAAACTTGATTTGTTCAAATTTTGGCTTGAAAACTCGTCTTTTTTGGATTATCCAACGCAGATCACGATGTCAAGAAACAATCTGCCATTGACTTCTAACTGGTTGACAGTTTTGAGATGGTGTCTTTTTGGATTTGAATTTTGAGCAGCTTTAGGGTATGATAAATTTCTAAAAATTTGAGTTCTTATTTTTCCACGAAAAACCACGAGTTTTGTCACTAAAAACCTTGACAAGAAAAAAATCGAGGTTTAATAAATGGGCCCTTAAGTCTACTTAAAAAGCATTTAAACTTTAAATAAACCAAACAGGATTGTTTTGCTTAATTATATCTTAGATCAGGTACAAAGTTCTGTTTTATTAATATAAAAAAATAAGAATTTTAATTATTTATTTAAAAATTGAGTCTTGAGAGATTACCTTCATTAATTTAACACTTTTTGGATAATTGGTTTCTTGATAATGGATCACATACCTGTATAATATGAATATATAACATTAAATCTCATGAGAACTTTCTCATATTGTTATTCTTTCTGGTCTTTAGCATGTCGAATCTGTTCTAGTATTTAAGGTATTAACTTATATAAGACATTGCTGATATTTATATTTGAGGACTGAATGAAAAATGGTCCACATATACAGGAATACTTGCGTATGTCAGGATTGGGTTCAAGAGAAAGAAATCAGCTTGGTTGAGTTCCATAAATGGATTTTCTCTTCTTCATGGGATTTACTAAATGTGTTCTTTTTCCTTCTTTGCATGTACATAGGAGTCTCACGTGTGCAGTAAAGTGCTGTAAGAGACTTTGATAATATAAATGCAAACCGAGTACTGTAATTTGACTTTTTGACAGCACAAACATATTAACAAAACAAATATAACTTCATTGTAATACAAATTCTGTATTTTAGGGCTCAAGGGATCTCATATAAATTGTGATTTTCTTCTTTATTCATCCTATCTAGTTTCTGGAGCTCATAAAAACAAAGTATTGCCTCTTGTTTATATATAGACGAAAGCAAATTTTTTATGCTATGGTTGCTCTTAAAGGAACAGTAACAACAAAAAAGTATAACATTTTAAAGGAATGACAATGTTATGCACTGTTGCCCTGCATTAGTAAAGTGGGTTTGGGTTTGTTTCAGAAGCACTATTCTAGTTTATATAAACAAGTTATAATTATTATAACTGCAGTCTAATGCAGTAATAATATAATATTATAATTAAAACTATGCCTGCTACTAGCTATGAAATACTGTTTACATGTATCCATGGAAGGAAATGCAGTTTGTTTTAATCTTTCAAACATAGTAGATCCCCATCATACAGTGCACTCTCTCCTTAATTTACTCAGTCTTCTTCTCACTTTGTGACTGTAATTAGCTATAAAGTGAGTGAGATCAAAAATCAACAAGAATGTTTATGGCAGACAGAACCAACTGCAATAGGAATGGCAATATAATAGGGCTGATCAACTAGTATTCGGATTTCTATTTTGTTCACAAATCATAATTTTTTTTTCAAAAATGTGTGCTTTTTTATTGCTAAAAAAAATAGAGATTTATGAAGTGCAAAACCCACAAAAACCATAGCCAAATAAAAGCAGTTGAGGTCCTATATGTCAAGGGTGAGGTAGGGGGTGCTGTGGAGGCAGAGGTGGAAAGGTGAGTCCTTAAGGCAGGGACTGGTTGTGCACACAAGGAACTGAAAGGATGGACAGGAATAGGGTGAAGAGGGTTGGTGTGTATGAAGAATGCAAGACTGGAACAGGATGTTGTGGGTGAAGGATCAAAGCAGGACAGGATGGAGTGGGCCAAGATCAAGACAGGACAGGAGGGGACAGGCAAAGGATCAGCGCAGGACAGGACGAAGCAGGCGTAGATCAAGACAGGATAGGACTGAGCAGGCATAGATCAAGACAGAACAGGACAGGATGGAGCGGGCATAGATCAAGACAGGACAGGATGGAGTGGGCATAGATCAAGACAGAACAGGACAGGATGGAGCGGGAGTAGATCAAGACAGGACATGATGGATTGGGCCTAGATCAAGACAGGATGGACTGGATAGCGGTGTCTGACACTATATAAGTCAATGGGAGCAGCACTGATCCTATTAGCCATTCAGTGTTTTTAGGGGTTTTCAGATTTTTAAAAAAAACAAACACATTTTTAGAGGTTTTACAACTTTTTCGTTATCGTTCATTTTTTTCTGTTCATACTTTTTATAATCTTTAAATAACTTTCATGGCATTTGTGGTTTTAGAGAAAACTACCACAAAAATGTTACCTTTATTAAATGGGTCTCAATGTGAGTAGAATATACGTCATATACTGTATTCACTTTATATTCACCTAATATATCACCAAATATACTGTAAGTAATTTGCAGCTTAACTGGAATTGCCCTTCAACAGAAAAGGGCTGAAGGACAGATCACTACATAATAATATTTAACTCACACAAAAAATGAGAATAAAGAGCTTTTATGATAGTAATAAAATAAAATGTATGGGATCCAAATCAGAAAATGCAATTTAAAAAATTCAATATTTATTAATGTTTAGAGAAACCTCTGTTTTTGTGACAAAATTATAGATAAAATTGTGAATGTGGATATTGTGATCCCTATTTATTGAGTATATTAATGAGTGATATCCGGATAGATGGAGGCCTATTTTTAAAGTTTTTGAGGTTGAGAACAGTTTAATAAACTGGTAAAACAAATAAGGTTGCTTGAGACTATTATCGTTAAAATCGTAGAAACTTGCAAGCTTTTACTTGTTGAGTTTTTTTCTGACAACTTTTTGTCTTTTGTCTTCAATAAATTCTGACTATTTGAGGGTTCATAACACACCTGCTTATATTTTCGTGTTTTATCCTGAGAAAAAATGCTAACTTGAATCTCAATTTATTACCTATAATACCCATAGTGAATCAATTAACCAGGGTTTGCCAATCCACCACATTCATCACAGCTAAAGCACATTTGGGGTGAAAAAAACACTGCTCACATATGGTTGGGGCACAAATTGATTTTTGTTTTACTCTCCATCATAATTTAGTTCCATGGATCTATGTACATTTCAAAAATTTCCACACACCCAAAGAATAGCTTAGTCACTTTAGTCACTTTACTAAGGGAGATATTTACCAAGACCAAACTCCCATGCCCGAATTTATCTTATTTATTAATAAAAAAACTCAATGTAATCAGATTGTGAAAAAACATGATAAAATTGAGTGAAATTTCAGATCAAACTGATTTTTTGGGCTTTTTTCTAGTGATGGGCGAATTTATTCGGCAGGCGCAAATTCACGGCGAATTTGCGTGATTCGCCGCCAGCGAATAAATTCGCAAAACGCCCGCGAAAATTTGCGGCAAAAATACACCAGTGTCAACATTTTTTTCTCAAAAACGGACGCCGGCGCCATTTCGCAAATTTTACACCGTTTCACGAATTTCGCTAATTTTTTGGCGAAGCGAAATGGCGCAAATTCGCCCATCATTACTTTTTTCTGAAAAACTAAATTTTTTCGAGTTTTTGCCTGAAAACCCCTGAAAAACTCAGATTTTAGGGCTAAACCCAGCACAAACCATAATAACTTCAAATTGAGATTGGTGCCTCTCCCATTGACTTATACAAGATCTCAATAGGTTTGAGTTGGTGGATTTTCGGATTTAGGCTTTTTTCAGCATTGGGGTATAATACATCTTGAAAAATAGAGCTTTTTTCCATGAAAAATTACAGTTTGTGCCCCAAAACTCCCGACCAGATAAATTTGAGGTTTATTAAATAATCCTCTTAGTGTGAGAGAATCTGATGAAGTGTTTAATAGACCCCAGTGGAGTCACACCAAGGGCAAGATGCTTAGATTGAAACACTCTTCCCCCTGTAACATGTACTATAGGACTTCTTCAGGCTAGGCACAGATAAGAGCAGTACGGAGTATTAAAGGACAAGGAAAGTCTAAAATAGAATAAGGCTAGAAATTGTGTATTTTGTATACTAAACAAAAGCATGAACTTACTGCACCACAAAGCCTAATTATACAAATGGTTTATGCTTTCAAAGTTGGCCACAGGGGGCTGTCATCTTGTAACTTTATTAATTATCTTTGCCTGACCCTGACCCTGCACATGCTCAGTGTGGTCTGGGCTGCTAAGGGATCGTCATTAACAAAGCTGCTTGAGTTCTGCATGGCTGGGAAGTAAGGCGGGGGCTCCCCCTGCTGTTCATAAGTATGACTGTTTCCCTGCTCAGCAGTTAGGGACCATCTGACAATTCCTATCCACAGCAGTAAATGGAAGAATGTCACTGCATACAGTCAGGTTTCTTATAAAAACGATACACATTTTTTAATTAAAGTATATTGGCAATAGGTTCTTTTTCATTAAAGAAAGTAAAAAAGGGATTTTATTTTTTTGCCTTTCCTTGTCCTTTAACTCTGTAAATGCAAAAACCTGCTTGGTAGTTAGGGCAGTCAGTGGTGGGGGGAGCACATGACACACAATAGAGCAGTACAGGTGGTCTCGCCAGGGTCATACACAAGAATCAGAGAACCACAACACCAAGGTAGGAGACTGGCCGATGGTCAGGAAACAATCCAAAATTATACACAGGAATCAACTACAGTGCAATACCAAAGGGTTAAGAATCAACAAGGTCAGACAGGCAGATTTCACAACAAACTTTAAAAATAAGGCAGTAATGCTCAACTCTAACTCCCAAAAGAACTTATTTGCTCAGACAAGGAGCAAAGCAAGGCAGGATTTTTAAAAAGGTCCTCCTACTACTGATTGGAGGAAAGGTGTATGTAATATTAACCCCTACCATTGCTGGGTTCACACCTGACACCTATTGACTATGTCTGGCTGCAGGAGCGGAATTGAAATTCCTGACAATGACTATTATGGCATGTATTTTGTTTTATGTATGACTCGAAGATCTTGTTATCATGGAAATTGTTCTTACTTTATTCATACATTCAGTGAATCATCTTGGACAAAGATATTCTTTAAGGTCATGTTGAACTTGAAGCAACAACTCAAGGCTTCATGACAAGCTGTCAATGTAAAATGTTATGTCAGGAAGGGGAAATTATGGAATAAAAAACTTTATAGTATTCTCTAACTTCATAAAACTTGTCAATCTCTTTTTGAAACAGTACTTATACTTTACTTTATGCAGGAATAAAATGCATTTTCGTTTGATTTTAAAAAAGTTGGGTTTTTTTAGAATAAATTATGGGCAAGCTGTGTGATATTTTTAAATGGTCGTCTGATACTTAACTTTAGTATTATATACACAATGATAAATGAGGTTTTCTCTACCACAAATAAACTCACAAGCACAAATGTCTCCTCGTTTAGTAACAAATAGGATTTTAAAAAGCTTCAATGGAAAAAATGCAGTAACGAATACAAATAGGAATATGAATACCTTGGGAGAAGGTATTGTGTGTCTACAAGCAAAAAAAAATCCTAAAACCTCAATGTTAATAAATATTTTAAAATTGGAAACTACAGTTTACACTGACTTCTACATGACCGCTTCAGCTTTTAGATGGCGAAATGTTATACAGGTATAAGGGTTTTTAATTCATTTTTTTGTTAAATAAATGTTGAAAATACATGCTTTTAACATAAATATTTGTTGCAGCTATTGTGTTATATTCGATATACATAGATACATAGTAGATAAAGCTGAAAACAAAATCCCATGAATTTCAACATTTTTGTTCTAGTTAACTGCATAACTTTTAGTAGTTGATTCATGCAAAAAACACTCCATCTGAAGTCATTTTTTTCACAGGGATAAAAAATCCTTCTAGACTCCAAACAAAGAATCAGGCCACTACATGGGTCAATCGTTAATAGAATTCTTGTTTTTCTTACTTGCTAATAGGGATGTAGCGAACTGTTCGCCGGCGAACTAGTTCGAGCAAACTTCGACTGTTCGCGTCCGCCGAATGTTCGCGAATGACGCGCGACGTTCGCCAATTGGTGTTCGCGTTCGATTCGAAGTAAAATTTCGTTCGACCATTCGACCATTTGATCGCTAAAATCGAACGATTTCCATTCGTTCGAACAATTATAAGCATTCGATTGAATGAAATCATTCGATCAAATAGCTTCGATCATTCGATTCGAACGAAAATCCTTCGATCATATGAATAAAATCCTTCGATCGTTCGATCGAACGATTTTATCGAGCGTTCGAAGTTCGCGAACTGTTCGCGAACTGCTCGCTTTTTTTGCCGGTGTTCGCGAACGGCGTTCGCGAACACATTAGCGGCAGTTCGCTACATCCCTACTTGCTAATATGATATACAACATGAATCAAAACAATCAACAAAAATATATCTGCCAGTGAAGACGCTCTTCTGCAAAAACACCCTTTTCACACCTTAAGATGTAATTGACTTTCTTATAATCACAAGGGGTAACACTGTGTATTCTGGAAGGATCCATGGTTCATTTATGCAACTGATAATCTATTGTGTGGTCTCCTACATTTATAAATGGTATTCATAGCCTCTGTAAGCATCTTTTCTCCAGTGTAAACAATGCCAACTTGGCCACCCTTTATCCATAAGTGAGAATTTATAAAGCTTAGTCACTTCTCTAGGCACTCCCTCGCTTTCATGGAGATCTCTTTTCAGTACTGGAGACAAAAACTGCATATTTTTGTAGATGGGATCTGAAAAGTGCTTTGTAAATCCAGGCATCTGTTAGCTCCAGCCTAACTTACCATAGAAACCAGGTAATAGTAAAAATGAAAGACTGGAAGGTATATAGGAGAAGATCTGCATAGAAAGATGGGTAATTAAAAAAAATGATGTAAAACTCTAGTTTCAGATAGAATCTTTTTTTTGGTTGCTAAATTTCAGTGGCTCCAGCAACCATGGTAGGCAGCACAGCAAGGTGAATTATTCACAAAACACACACAAAAAAAGAAAAACAAGACAAATTATCCAAGAATATGACTGTGTATACCTTAAAGTATATGATCAAGTGCAAATATATAATGAGCAGTACAAATGAGGCTTGTAGCTTCTTATTATTCCCTATCTTGGAATATCCCAGCTGGATAGAGTTTGAGCTGAGTAGAAGTGAATCTGAAGCACTGCCATAAATGTAACTGATGAGCAGCCCACAGTAGGACATAATCTGTAATATCTATACACTCAGATTTATTTAGCTAACCACCTGAAGCTTCTGTCATACCATAAATCAGGGAAATTACTCTGAGATGGAGGTTTCTTGCCATGCTTTAAAGTATGTCAATCTTTAAATCCTTCTACAAGGCAATGTATTATTCATTTTGAAAAAATATGAAATGGGAATCAACCATCAGCTACTTGTAGAAGACTGTGTGTAGTTTTATTTTCTTTGGAGAGTGATTACATATTAATAGTTCTACATTTTGGCAATGATAAACACCAATATATGATTCCTATATAGGAGTTATTGGATACTTACTAGTCATAGGCAAATCTGTGCCGTTCGCGAAACACAGCGAAGTCAATGGGCATCAAAATAATTTTGACGTGAGCGACAATGTTTATACAACTATTTATGCAGATCATCAAATTTTTATTAGGATTTTTTCACCAGCGAATTGTTGCCAAAGTTTCGCAAATTAATTTTGCGAAACACAGAAATTTACCACAAATTCGTTTCTGCCAAATGTATTCGCCCATCACTAATACTTACCCATCTTGTTACAGTTCCAGTACTCTGTATGGTGGTACCTTTAATGTTTTTAAGAGACCAAAAGGAATCCTTGTTTCTTGCAAATAGAACAGAGCAGTAATCCCGAACCTTTTTTAACTGTGAGCCACATTTAAATATAAAAGTTGAACAGCAACACAAGCATGAAAAAAGTTCCTAGGGGTGCCCAATAATGGCTGTAGGTTGGGCATCACTAGAACAGAGTATTGTCTTTTGAAGGTGAAAAGGAAAAAATGCATGGATAAGGGAGCAGCATAACAATATATATTATATCATGGAATTAGACCTAGACTTTGACAGAAGTTGCATTGTACTGCCTAAAACTACCATAAGAACCTACCTGAGTTATATTATTTTCACATATAAAGGGAATAATGAAACTAAGACTTCCTTTCACTGACCTGAGGGGTCACATGTATATAATTACTAGCATTGCTCAGTTTATTGAATAAATGTAAATTACCTAATTATGTAATTAGGAAACAATACATTTTTAAGCATCTAATTGAAAAAAACATGGTTTTGCTTATGTTTATAAGAACTCGAAAACGATTCTGCAGTTTTAACCTGCCAAGAAGACGTTACTTTAGTTATATAAGTGACGCAAAAAGTGTTACAGCTACAATGCACATTTATAGACACACATATTATGATAAGACTTTTCTTAAGACTTTTTTTAAGCAAATAGAAAGCCCTAGGGTATATTTTCCCAATAATACGACATAAAGACTTGGGTGTAGTGTTTCCATTTTGGTAGGCCCTTATTCACAGGTTTTAAAGGTAGAACAGTGGTTTTCAAGCTGAACTTAAGGGAATACTTAACAGTTTTGGAATCATGGATATTGTTGTTTTATATAGCCTGGTAATTCAAATAACCGAGCAGCTGATTGCCCTTGAATTGTACCACCTGTGTCCAAACAAAGGCATTCTTAAATCTTGGCCTGCTAGGGTTCCCTAAGGACTAATTTGTGAATTACTCCTGTGAAATAAAACAACTTCAAGTTTGTAGAAGTACTGCAAAAAAAAAAAATAGTTTATACTTTGGCAATACTGCTTAGACTAGCATTCATTTGTCACCAGACAACCAGTATTCTCCAGTACAGAGATAAAAAACAATTACTATAGGCTCTTCTCCTGTTTGACAAATAATGATATTTTTTTTCAGAACAATGACCTGAAGCTTGTATATCATGCCTAACCAGTAGGGGATAGAAATGTATTACATTTGTTACTTTTTCACTGTTATATTATACATTATCACGAAATTAAATGTTCTAAAACTAATGTACATCTTCAACTACACAATACTTTATGATTCATGGCTGAACATCATCGTGTCTCCTGAGAATTTGTAAAGGATATCAAGTGATATTTTAAAAAATCACTTCTGTTTAAGTAAATACCACTACAGGTCCCATCTAATGCATTGCAACAATTAATTGTAACCAGGCATTGGTTTACGTAACCACTAGAATGCCTTATTTTATATTAATAGTAGAGATTTGCAGAAAGACTGAAGAGGAGAGAACTGAGGGAAACTGCCAACTGGAAGAAGAGTTAATAACGAACAGTTTTTGATAAAGGAGCTACAGTATATTAAGGAGTTAGTCCGGTGAGGTCTTCAAAGCATGCAGGAGATTAAAATGAAGGAGAGCTGAAGGCAACTGAAGAAATAATGCAAGAGTATCTGGATATATGGGTGGGATTGTATTTTACATTGTTAACTAGGAAGAATGGGTAGATGCTAATGTCATCTCATAGCCATCTATAGCCAGGCTATAGATCGCTCGAATACCACCTTCATTTAAATAATTTCTTCCTACTTCTCCAGACTTGGCTGTTCTCTAGGCGGTCTCACCCTAATAGTAATAATACTCTAGTATGGCTAACAAACTTCCAGTTGACTGATGGTGATGTCACAAAGTGACAGCTGCCTCTAACTCTGACTGTATTGGACCGGGACCCTTGGGGCCACCAGAGGACTGAGCTCAAGAAACTGCACCTCCACTGACAACAGCCCTGCCCCCCACACATGCAAATCTGTCCATTGCAGATACCTACAATAACTTCTGAAGATTGTATTAGGTGCAAAAGCTTCACTGGTGAAAATGAACATTGCCAAAGGCAAAAAGAGGGAGAGAGACACTAAAACAAGCAACAAGGATTCATGGTCTCAAAGTCTAAGACTTTCCCTTAAGAAATGAATGAAGATTTTGTTAAGAGAAGGTATGACAAGCATTGAAGAGTCAGTGCTAATAAGGATTATAAAGATCAAGGTGGATTGGTTGAGCTGGAGTTGCTCTGTGCTAAATTAGTGTCAATACAGAGGGGTACACATGCTTGCCCCAATCCATAACTGGACCTCACAATAAGAGAGGTCGGGTTCTTCTTCTACAAGATACTATTTGCTGAAGGAGTTATTTATTTTCATGGGCAAAATATACCCAAATACCTTAAGAAGCAACGTACATTGGATTAATTCCTTAGGTAAGCCTTTCTATTATTTAATACAGAACAACTCATTCACCTCTGAATATGTTATATGTTCACTTCCTTTCAGACGTCCGTGTAATTGACTTTTCACAGAAATGGCTGTGCACTCTGCAGTAACAAATTTATATTTTTTCATTTGTTCTGCTTTTATTGCATGCTTTTATAGATGATAAAGGAGCCCAAGGGTGAGAATGTTTTATATTATTATCAATAGAAATCAATTCAAGTCACCTACAGAGATCAAGTATCTTAATCCACCAGCTACCTATTGCATTGTCTTTTCCTTTCATTTTACAAATTTAATTAACAAACACACTTTTAATTTACACTTTATATTGTTCTACATTTCTTGCTTTAGATCTGGCTGCTGTATCTATTTATCCATAAAACCGAATAGAGCAGAAGCTGAATATGAAGGAAGAACTATTGTGCAGAGAATGCTGTGGATGATTTATAGCAGGGCAGAGGTCCTCTATATAAAATACAATTAACTAAGTTATTCTGTATACTATAATGTACCATAGGGCTGAAGCCTGTAATTTGGCACTTTATTTACTTCAGCGAAGCTTATGAAACAGGTATTTGAATACAAGTGTGGGTATACTGTGAAGTGATGGGCTCTATCTACTGCATAGGAATTTTATGATGTCTTATTGAAACAGTACTGTTCTACTATTCAACATGCTTTCCTGTGTATGGACAGTGTATATCTTGCAGCACCATGCCCGTAAAAAACCCTAGATGGAAGGTACATTATGGGGCTCATTTACTAACAATCAAATTTCATGGTTATCTAATTTTTTTTAAAAAAGTGCTAAAATTTAATATAAATAAGGGGGCCAATTCATTAACTTCGAGTGAAGGGATAGAAGACAAAATACTTCGAATTACGAAGTGTTTTTTTGGCTACTTCAACCATCGAATGGGCTACTTCGACCTTCGACTACGACTTCGATTCGAAGGATTTGAACTAAAAATCGTTCGACTATTCAACCATTCGATAGTCAAAGTACTGTCTCTTTAAGAAAAAACTTCGACCCCCTAGTTCGCCACCTAAAAGCTACCGAACCCAATGTTAGCCTATGGGAAAGGTCCCCATAGGCTTGGCTAAATTTTTTTGGTCGAAGGATAATCCTTCGATCGTTGGATTAAAATCCTTCGAATCGTTCGATTCAAAGGATTTAATCGTTCGATCGATCGATTATTCCTTCGATCGAAGTATTTGCGGAAAATCCTTCGACTTCGATATTCAAAGTCGATATTCGACCCTTGATGAATTTACCCCTAAGTGTAAAAACCCAGAAAACCTCTAATACAAAGTTTCACCAGATAAAAGTTGCCAAGCCTCTATAGTGGGATCTTTGATGATCATATTGGACCACTTTAAAATCAATTAGGACTTTAGAATTGTTTTTTTTTTTGCTAGGAATTATCAAAAAAGGTTTTCAAGGTATTTATATTGTTTAGTGCAGAGTTCAGGTAATTTTAATCGTGGTTTTAAAAACCTCTCCCATAATGCTCTATAAAACTTGATGGAGAATAACAGAGGCTGTGTTGACTCAACGCCTCTGTTGCATTTACTATGTAAAACTAAAAAGTGCCTTGTTTCATGGAAAACTCTGCTATAAAAAAACACAGATGCATATTTGTTTTAAGTTACCCTTGTGTAGCTTAGTGAACTGCAGGTTGACCCAAAACCCATGGTGACCTGTGGGTTGACCCGGTCGGATGGGTTTGGGTTGAAATTTGGCCAACCGTTATGGGTTAGGGTGCAGCTCAGACTGGGAAAGTACACTGCTCCACTGCTCCCGAAGATTCCCTGTCTTGGGCAAGCACAAAAGTAACATAAAGAGAAACATGCCGCCAGTACAGGTCAGGAGCAGGTCCTACAATGGAAACATTTCTTAGGCTGAGGTCGGGTGCCGGCTAAGGATTTGTGGGTTAGGGTCGGATGTGAAATTGAGTTTTTCCTGACCTGCACATCACTAGTGTTGCTGTTACTTTCTTTGAAAAAGGTATTACCACTTCTGCCAGTGAATTACCACTATATAAGAAGAGATTCAATTGTTGTCAGATGGGTGACCCAGTAAATGCGGATTAGTTAGTGGCAAGCAATTATACAGTATGTCCTTTTATTTATTTTTTCTTCTCATCCAAAACAAATATCTTCTCGGTATAACTCTGCCCATACAGTAGCTGCTTCTACTAACATTTGCTGAAAATGGATGTTAGGTTCTCAGTTTCACAGTGGCTTTAATGGTAAATTGAATCCCATCCCATTGATTTCAGAATATCCAGTTTTGTGAACAAATCTATTAATAAAGAAATGTTATTAAACTATTCACTGGGTTTAAGCAGAGTAAAATGTTTTTATAGCATCTAGAGAAATGTTCAGCTGCTGCTTAATTCCAGAATATTTAGTTCCAGACTTGCTGCTATTGTAGTAAAAAGGCGACACGCAGCAATATTTGTACTGCATGTTTTTTTTTTGTTTGTTGCAGAGGATAATCGGATGTTACTTGTACTATGAATGAATGAATGAACACTACATTGGTATTCATTTAGCTTACAATCCTATTTAGCTTTTCAAAAATATAATGCATTGAAAAATAAAATAATATTGATATTTGATATAGCTGAAAGCCTGTTTGTAAAATAGTTTTTCAGCTAATTGTTCATTTTGGTGCTCTCTTTTTGACTTATAACAGGGTTATAGATCTTTGAAAACATAGCTGTAATGTAAATTAAACAATGGACCACATTCATTTAGATGAGAAAGACATATCTCCTTATTCAATTCCAGATTGTTCCATTGTAGGGTTGCCACCTTTCTTTGGGGGTAAATCCAGGCAGAGGGGTTGGGCTCTGATGTCATGGGGTGGGGTGGTGATGTCATGAGAGTGGGGATGAAACATCATGGGGACATAGTGATGACACAGTAATTAGCGACTGGTCAATTGCCACATCAATCTAGGAGAGTTCTGTCCATTTGTTTTTATTTGTAAAACCAGGCAGGTAGTTTTGACCCAGACAATCCTTTCGAAAACAGGGCTGTCCGGGTCAAAACCAGACAGGTAGCAAATCTATCCCATAGATCCAAATGCAATTCAATGAGTAAAACTTATCTCACTGTTTATCACATGAAAACTGATGAAGGCTATGGGAAAAACTGGATCTATATTAGAAAGTTTGAATCTAACCTATAAAATAATGTTCTTATCGATGTGAATCTGCCTTTGTTTCTATGCCCTATGATATTAATCTTAAATTCTGACTTCCAAACTGATGCCTGGATACTAATGTAATTAAGTCTAGCTACCAGATAACAGACTTTACAACTTTAGAAGAAATATATACATAACAAATAAAAAATAACAAATGAAAACTATAACTTGTGGAAAACCCTTTTATGACTGTAAAACAAATAACAGATACACTGTAGATGTATTTAGACAATATTTTTCTCATTATTAACAACTATTAGGTTTAACAATGTTTAACATTTTGAGGCTCATTTACGATTGCTTGGTGTACTGTTAATATGGCTAACATGGTCGAACTAATTAAAATGCAATATGGAAAGTACTTCCTACTTGCACTCATCTGTACTTTTTTGCTGTGTATCAGTGAAGCCCTATACGTAACAATTTCCTTCTCTGGGCACTAAGACAACTCCAGGTGAATGCAGTGTAGTAATAAAGCATGTTCCACCTAAGTGGACCCAATTTACTAATTGGAGACTAACTTTACATCTCCTGTATCTATGGCACAATTCTGACCAGACCATAACAGTTTATGTTGTAGACAGCCCTGTCCATAAGGCAAGGTGGTATTATACTGGCCTATCCAGTAAAACACCTGCCAAGACCATCAATGGACTTTGTAAATTTGTAAAATCCTTCAATTGTGCACCTGGCCCACCTAGTTAAGGCCCAAAATGCCACAATTAGACATCTTGTCTTCATATGGAATCTTCCTAGGGTGCCTGTGATGTCTCCACCCAATCACATCATCACCCTACCCCTGTCACATTCATCTATGTCCCTGTCTCTCCCCTTTATGTCCTCATCTGCTCTTCACAGCCCAACTAGTAAAAGACTTTTCAAGTCCCTAACTTGTGGGTTTGAATCAGACATTAATGAAGTTAGGGGATAGGGTGTGGGACTCCTATGTGCCTCTGCCAGCTCCCCCCCATAAATACAACACTGCCAAATGAACATAGAGCTGTATTGGCAATTCTTCAGAGTGCAAGGCTGGGTACATAATGGAAAGAAAATGGAAGATATCTTTAGTAATCCACGCTTTTTTTTCGCACTCTTTTGAAAAAAGTTTTTTGTAACGTGACTATTTTGTAGGTCTCTGCACACTTTCTTCTGCTAAAATATTTAATTCATCTTTCATTACTAAAAATGACAACTCTGCTAAAAATGTATGAATCAAGTCTGTTATGTCAGCTTCTTATTTATCAAAGTAAGAGAGCTTATTATTTTGTAAATTTTTCATTTTCAAACGAAGAATTATGAGCTCATTAAACACGTCTTGTTATTGCTGGATTCTAACTGTTGGGGTCATCAATTTTAATGAATGCATGATTGATAAAAAAATATTCTGAATAGGTGTTTTAATTGTCCTCATGCTAAAAATAGAGTATATAATTAGTGGGACTTGAGACTCTGTTAATAATCAATACAATATATTTTTATTGTCTCGTTTTCAGGTACAATGAGTTTGGATTAAATATCCAATTTCCTTACAGAACCATCTCCTTATTTTTTTTTATATTGTCCTAGCAAATGATCAATAGGCTTTCAGCTCCCCTTCACACAGTACTTCTAAAGTAAATAAAACATAAACTCTTCGTGAAAGGTATTCCAAATAAACAAGAAAATCTTTTAGAGAAAGATTTATTTTTATTTTTTATCTTACAATATAAAGGAGAAAAATAAAAATAGCTATTGCCTAAAAATTGTCATTTCAAATACACCAATTAGGTTTTTGTCCACCTGCAGTATTTTTAAAGTGCCATCAGCATAGCACAATGATTGTTCACTTGTTTCTTTGAATGCTAAAAACAAACATCGGGGAGTTTAATTTAGTCTGGGTTCTAATAATAATTTGACGATAAAGGCAAGGGTAAAGAGAATTTAGGGGGTTATTTGTTTAAGTTCAAGTTTGTGAGGGTTGTGAAGTTTTTTTCTACTTCGAATAAACTCACAACTTGAATGTTTGCTTATTTATGAAAACATCTGAGTGTAAAAAATTGGATTGAATGCAACTGGGAAAAACTGGAATACCTCAAATGTATCAAATTTATAGGCTAAAAAAAATAGAATACCTTGAATTTATCAAGTTTTTGAGCGCTAACCAGTGTAAAACCCAACCCAAAAATCATGAAGGCAAAAAACATTCAAACGGTTAAAGAGACTTCAGCATGACCGTGACAAGTTTTAGCTGGAGTATTTTTGGATTTGGACTTTTAGCAGCTTTAAGGCATAATAATTCTCAAAAGAATTTATTCAAGTTTTTTAGTGAAACTACCCTCAAAAACTCAAATTTTTCAAGAAAACACAACTCAGTCTTTAATAAATAACCCCCTTAAAGTAACCCAATTAATTTATCCTATAAGATTAGGTAATGTAACAGAATTTTGAAGACCTGTCATTTAGCCAATCACATTCCACTGGCCTTCCCAGTATCCAAGGCTACTCTGCAACAGGCTAAGGTTACTATCACATAGGGCACTGTAGAATCTGGTACTTGGGGAAGAAAATAAGAACAGTCATATACTGTAGATCTTTAGGAATACTAAATTCTAAAAACCTGGTAACTATAATACCACATTTACCAGGCCTAGCACCACCAGCAGACACAGCATTTTATATTTAGGAGCACATGAGTCTAATACTCAACTTGCACTCTCATGGGCTTATTAATCTTTAATCAAATCTTAGCAGTTTTTTTTGCAGGTTTTTCCTACTTTGAATAAACTCCCAATTTTAAAAAAAAAAACCCTAATATTTGCTTAATTGATTGGCTCTTGTGTGGACAGGCAGTAGGGATGTAGCGAACCGCCGACTATGTGTTCGCGAACGCCGTTCGCGAACACCGGCAAAAAATGCGAACAGTTCGCGAACAGTTTGCGAACTTCGAACATCCGAAAATCGTTCGATTCGAACGATCGAAGGATTTTAATCGTTCGATCGAACGATTTCCGATCGAATCGAGCGATCGAAGCCATTGGATCGAATGATTTCATTCAATCCAATGGCTTCGATCGTTCGATTCGAACGAAAATCGTTCGATTTTAGCGATCGAATGGTCGAATGGTCGAACGATTTTGACACGAACGCCTATTGGCGAACGCCGCGCGACGTTCGCGAACTTGCGGCGGACGCGAACAGTCGAAGTTCGCGCGAACTAGTTCGCCGGCGAACAGTTCGCTACATCCCTAACAGGCAGTCTAAAGGAGGCTCTGTTTGGCAGTACATCTGGTTTTATGCAACCAAAACTTGCCTCCAAGCCAGGAATTCAAAAATAAGCGCCTGCTTTTAGGTCACTGGGAGCAGCAGCCAAGTAGTAGGAGCAACATGTTGCTCATGAGTCACTGGTTGGGGATCACTGTTCCAGTAAATGACAAGCACTCAATTATATATGCCCACAAAATGGTGAACAAAGTTTGTGTGTTTTGGTGCTGAGGTTTTCTGTTACTGCGTGTGTCCAAAGGATATTGGTAATATAAGGAGCTAATATAAGAAACAGGGCATTCGTAACTCATTGTACCTAAAATGCCCCAGGGGCTTTAAAGTCTGAAACCTATTTTTGGGACTCAATAACAGCTAGGCTACTGCCAAGGTAAGTCCACCCAAGTTAGATATCCACCATTTAAATTTTATTCATATTTGGTTATATTTTTGTTCATTATAAGTGAAGGTTAAAACTTATGCAGATAAGTGGGAGTCCTGGTTTACTGTCACACAGTTCTCTTAGACTTATGCCACCTGGTAATTCTCTAGAAGATGTGAGTGCCAAGGGACACCATCCGGTTCCTGAGACAACTTGCTGGAGAAAATGTTTAATCAAGCCCATGGTGGGTACACATAAATAGTCCGCTCAGATATCAGTCATTGTCACTCACTCACATGTAAATATTTTTCTTTTTGAACGGTGAGAGCTGTGTCATTCACACAGCTAATGTGTGTCACTGGGAAGAAAATGGGAAAGAAGAAAGAAGGTAAAGGTCAAAGCAGTCAGAAAAGCAGCTGGTGACACATAAGCTCTGGGTTGTACTGAGCATCTATTGAGCTTTGAGCTTTATTGTGTCCTGAGCTATTCTGAGATCCTGGGCTGAGCTAAGTTGTCTATTAAACCCATGTGATATTTATATACATTGTACAATTATACTCTATAGATTGTTGTGGCTTTGTTTATAATACTGTGACTTATGGCACATCAGACCAAACTTGTCACTGCCTGTGCTGCCTACCAATGACTTGATCTCTTACCAACCGTTTCCACTAGCAGAAATACACAGTTGGAGAAAAGCTTCATGTGATATGGACCTAAAGGGATTATTTTATAGTGATTTCGGCATTTATCAAAGCAAATGACAAATCCAATCAAATCAGTTTGATTTTCCTCAGTAGTATAGATGACTAGACCTGTAGTTATTTCTTCTTTTTATTACATAACTGCTAAGACTGCATAACAGATCCCCAAAATAACTAGTGATGTGAGATGCATTTTGCCAGAGGAGTTTACCACTATTTGTATTGATAGATAGATGTTCCCATAAGCTCCATCATACTTTCCTAGCTGATCAATCAGAATTAAATTCAGAATCATTTTCTTTCTTTCTGAATTTGATTCATTATAATCAAATTGTTTGAATGTATAGCTTGGTCTGTAGGAGTGTGTTTATATATTTGTATATATGTGCACTGGGGTTTTTTTTGGAGGGGTTGATCAGTGCAAAATAGAATTGTTGCCTGAATGGAACAATCTTTTCGAGTTGTAATCCAAAAACCTCGACATTATCAGATTATCCAGCGCAGATCATGATGTCAAGAAACAACTTCAGTGACATTGATTTTACATGACTTTGACAGGTTTAGGATGGAGTATTTTTGGATTTGGATTTTTAGCAGCTTTGGGGTATAATTTTTCCTCTAAAAATTCAAGTTTACCCCTTGACCAGAAGAAATTGAAGCTTCATAAATAAGTAATTACTAAACCTGCTCTTCAGTAGTATGTATATATTTATTTCTCAGACTCCCCCATGTAGCCTGAGAATCCACATAATGTACACAGGTCATCCAAACTACCAGCAGGCAAATACCTCTTGTTTACAGAACAGCACTGACAGACAGAAGATACATTAGTCTGCTATATGCTCTGTTACCTTTCTGCACTATCCCTCTGTATTGGTTGCTGCCTGCCCTGACTGTTTCCTGCATCTCTTTTCATCCAGCCCCGGCCTCTGTTTTGTCCTGCAATCCGCAAGTAAATTTCCTTCTGAAGTTTCAGGCTTTTTTAAATATGTATGCCCTTTAGGGCGAAGTAGAGTCTAATCTCTTGTTTGGCCTTTCAGCTCCCTCTCGGAGATCAACACTAAAAACACCCGTCCTTTTTGAATTATGAACCAAGCACATTCCATGTATGGGATCCATTATCCGGAAACCCGTTTGGAAAGATCCAAATTGTGGAAAGGATGTCTCCCACAGACTCCACAATAATCACATTATTCAATTTCTTTAAAATGATTTCCTTTGTCTCTGCAATAATAAACCAGTACCTTGTACTTGATCCAAACTAAGATATAATTAATTCTTTTTGGAGGCAAAACAATCCTATTGGGTTTATTTAATATTTTAATGTTATTTTAGAATTAAGGTATTGAGTATTAGTGAAGCCACAAAGAATTACAATTCAGCATAAAGATTGTGAAGCAGATTTATGCAGTAAAACATAGATGTTGTGCATGGATTAAACCCGAATTTTATGAGACACAGATATTTACACTTATTTTTCACAAAGTACAAAACATTAGAGTTAAATGCTAAGGGTAGATAAACAACTGTGGCTTAGATATCCTTACAGTAATCCAGGCTTTTTGTTCTCTAATATTCTTTGCTGTAGAATTATATTTTGATGTTCGTTTTCATCCTATTGTGGGTTTAAATTGATTTATTACTCTGCTTTAAGATTTACCATCAAACAGACATCTGACAAAATGTAATTTATATGCGATAAGGAAGAATCCAGAAAAAGAATCCTTGTACTGTATGTAGCATAAAAGGCTCATAATAACATGAGGCGGCAGAACACAGAAATGCAATGAGGGACAATTCAGGAATGTATTTCTATTTATCAAGAAAACGATTCAAGGTACAGTATAGTCCTTATCTAAAAATGTTTCCTTTGTGCGGGCTTTAGATTCTGTAGATTGTGTGGGATTTAGTGCCTAATCTTTGTCATTCTTTTATGACTACTACTCACATAAATGATTGAATTGCTTAGGCTATTGACCATATTGGTCATTGATAATATTGTATTCACCATTTTCTTTGTTTTGTTTCGCAGTTCTCAAATCTGGAATTTCAGAAGCTATATGGATGCTATTTACCCTAGCAACCAGTCAATGGTGTGATTGAGAGACTGGAAGATGAATAGAAGGAAACTGGGATTGAAAGAGAAGTACAGGTATGGGATCCATTATCCAGGAAACTCTTAATTCAGAAACCTCCAAATTATGGAATGGCCGTCTCCCATAGACTCCATTTTATCCAACTTTTTTAAAAATGATTTCGTTTTGCTCTGTATTCATAAAACAGAAGCTTGTACTTGATACAAACTAAGATATAATGAATCCTTATTGGAAGCAAAACCAGCCTATTGGGTTTGTTTAATGTTTACATGATTTCATAATAAACTTAAGGTATGAATATCAAAATTACGGAAACATCTGTTACCTGTAAAAAAACACAGGTCCTAATCATTCTGGATGACAGGTCCCATACCTGTATTAAAATATAACAATAACATTGTGGTCTCACAGAGCTACAGTGACCTCAATTTGACATTTCTAAAGAGGCAGAAAAATAAGGCAAATCATTCAAAAGACAAGGACAACTTTTCCTATGTGCGTCCAAAATTTTTGGACGCCAGAGAATTTTCACTCGAGGTTCGAAAATGTATTCACCGGCAGCGAAATGTAGAAATTCGCAGCAAATTCGCATCAAATTCGCATCTGGTGAATTTATTCGCCCATCACTACGCAGCAGTGTATAACATTCATGAATTAATATTACTGATTAAAAAAAATTGCTATACTTTTAGTATATACATACTAAAAGTAAACTTAAAGGTGAACTAACCCTTTAAGATCTGACCAAATAAAGAGAATGATGGCACAATCTCTGTTTAGGTCTGGGTAATGTGGTGGCACGGTATAAAACAATAAAATAACACAAATGTTATATACAGGTTTTACAAGGTTATGGGACTAGTCCCCGGATCAACTTGTCCGATTCCCATCTTGGAGTCAGGAAGGAATTTTTTCCCCCTCTGAGGCAAATTGGAGAGGCTTCAAATGGGGTTATTGCCTTCCTCTTGATCAACTGGCATTAAGGCAAATTAAAAAAAAAAGTTAAAAGGTTGAACTTGATAGACTTTATCTAACCTAATATACTTAGTTCCTATGTTAGGTATTGGATCCATTATCTGGAAACCCATTATCCAGAAAGCCTGGAATTACGGGATGGCTCCCATAGACTCCATTATAATCAAATAATTCAAATTTTAAAAAATGATTTCCCTTTTCTCTGTAATAATAAAACAGTACCTTGTACTTGATCCCAACTAAGATAGAATTAATCCTTATTGGAGGGAAAACAATCCTATTGGGTTTAATTAATGTTTAAATTCTTTTTAAGAACTTAAGGCATGGGGATGGGGAAAACCACAGATCCAGAGAGTTCTGTATAACAGGTCCTATACCTGTATTTGTTATCACATTAGATCCCAAGCTGTAAATAAACTGATACTCCTTTCTATAATGTATTGTAGAAGGGTATTTAGGGGGGAGGTACTGTACCTATATGTGGATGTTTCCTAAATTCGAATAGAATTTCTAATAACATTTCTTAACTTTCCTGACTTGCTTGTGCAAAAATAAAGCAAAAAATAGGAATATGGCTTTTAATAGGTAACTAATATCAAGGCTTTGATGTTCTTTACTGGGTGCATGAATTAATTGAAAATCTGATGGCTTTATATATATATTTATGGACATTATGAGCCAATACTAAACTTCAGGAATTTCCTTGATCAAAAATTTACACCATAGCAAAGAAATAATTGACTCTTCCTGGCATAACATACTTTATTTAGTTTGTGAGCAAAGAAAAACAGAATCTGCTAGCCGTGGATCTAATGAAACACTCTTTATGCTTTAAAAGAATTTCCTTTACAAAAATAGTCTGGAAATTCTGATGTTTTGAATTACCATTTCATCTTTATTGAAAGGTTTTTAATTTTATTTGCACGGCTTCGCTGTTTCTGTGATGGAAGACTGGAGAAAAGTTGGGTGGCTGTTAAATATCAAACTTTCACTTTACATTAACAAAATCGAAACCAGTGCAATTAGATAACCTCTGAAAATGATTTTCGTGATTACCAGGGGAATTCTTGAAATGGCACAGTGGTGATTCCAGTCTATCTGGCTCTCAACTGCAAACATCAAAGGCTCTTTTACAAAGTACTAAAATGCACTCGGAGTAATGTAATTAAGCATGTACATATAATATTTTTGAGGTTTATTGTTAAACAGAACTATATACGTGTAAAAGTATAATGTACTATTTTATTACAAACATTTAATTACTCTATCAATGAACCATAGCTATCTGGCACATTCCATTGTGGGTTTTGTTCATAGAATTTGACTATAAGACTGTTTCGGAGCTTATTAAACTACTTCAATGGAGACATCGAAATTGATGAAACTTTTTTGTCCAATAAATCATTTGTTTTAGGAACCAAGTTTTACTTTGCCACATTTATTTTTGGACAGGGCTGTCATCAGGGGGCACAGGGGGTACAAGTGTATTGGGCCCGGGCCTGAAGGGTGGCCCTGCAGTGCTGCACTTTTCAAAAGAATTCCGAATTCCCGAACCACAGGAGAAAGCCGAACAGCCGAAGTCCCGAAGTGGCGAAAAGACCCGAAGCCACGAAAATAGCAGAAGCCGAAGTCTGGAAGCAGCAAAAATATCTGAAGTCACGAAAACAGCCGAAATTTAAGTCCTGAAGCCACAAGCTCAATTCTACTGAACACCAATGTGTGTTTTTTTTAAAAAATTTTTAATCCCCCTGGCCACCAATGTATTATTTTAATACTCTATAGGCCCCTGACACCAATGTTTTTTTAAAAAATATTCTCTGGGTGCCAATTTTTTTTTTACTTGTAAGGGGAGCCCTGGCACCAATGTTTTTTTAAAAAATATTCTCTGGGGCTCCCAATTTTTTTTTACTTGTAAGGGGGGCCCTGGCTCCAATGGTTTTTTTAATTTATAGGGGGCCCTGGTCACCAGTTATTCTTTTTAAATTATAGGGGGTCCTGACCACCAATTTTTTTAAAAAAAAACTTTTATGAGGGGCCCTAGCACCAATGTTTTTTTTTAACTTCTTAACTAAGTGGGCCCTGACCATCAATAGCTTTTTATAACTGTGTGTGTGGGGTTACCTTTTTTAGTGCTGATGTCCATGTGGTCTTTTAACTGTGTTGTGGAGTGGGCGGGATCTGGGTTAGGCTTGAAGGCTGGGGTGGGCAGGGCCCAGGGGGCCCTGAAAATTGTTGTGGGGGCCCCCCATGATTTCCAATGGTGGCTCTGCTTTTGGGTAAACGTTATTGTCATCTCAGCAGTATACGAATACACAATGAGACCAGACGACGTGGCTCCAGCTAGTACAGATGTCAGAGAGTCTCTGAGGTAGATTCAGATGTATCTGGAATGTAGTGGAAGGGCAGGCAGTGAGTTGAGGAGTCTGATAGCTTGTAGAAAAAAGCTTTCCCTCAGCCTGGTTGTTTGAGCTTTAATGCTGCGAAAGCGTCTGCCGGATGGGAGCAGCGTGAACAGTCTGTGTAAGGGGTGTGTGTAGTCCAGTGCAATGCAGGAGGCCTTTCTTGCACAGTTTTTCTGGAAGATGTCCTGCAGTGATGGAAGTGCCGCTCCAATGATGTTGCCAGCTGCTCTGACAGTCAATGGTAGACTTTTCCGTTCAGCAGCGCTGGCACTACTGTACTAGACGGAGATGCAGCTTGTCAGGACTCTCTATCTCAGGAAGTGAAGACGCTGCTGAGCCTTTTTGGTGATAGAGGCGGTGTTGGTGGTCCAGATGAGGTCATCCAAGATGTTGACTCCCAGGAATTTGGTGTTCTATACTGTCTCTACCATGGAGCCGTTGATGTTGAGTGGTGTGTGAGCAGGGCGAGTTCTCCTGAAGTCGATGATCATCTCTTTCATTTTATCCACATTTATCAGTGACAGATTGTTCTTTTGTTTGTTGTTCTTGACTTATGTTATCAGATCTTATTGGAGATTCTAACAGTCTGCTTCTTATTCTAACTGGACACAACTTTATATTGAATATCTTTCTACTTTTTATCTCTTGATGGTGGGTATAAAGTGATCAAGGGGATAAAAAAGTGACATTGGTCATGTGGCAAGTGCAAACAAAAGGGGGCCAGTCATTTTAACATGTTGATTTATAATATTTTCAATTATGTTTTCAGGTAACCACTGTAACTGAGGATAGCCACTCCATGGGGAGTGGATATAGTGGAAGCCCAGGGGTGTACCTATAGGTGATTGGAGGCAAAGACATGATGATAGAAGATTGAATATTTAATGGCAGCCGGAACACAGAAAACAAAAGGCAGGAACAGGCAAAAAGGATAATCAGGGTATCCACAAGGTGAGGAAAAAATGGGGAACACAGGAACTTTGAGGTACTCACTCAGGAACAAAGTAAATGGTATTCAGGAACAAGGTATTCACAGAAAAGGTTTTCAGGTATCAAGGTTTTCAGGTCGGCAGGTCAAACAGGAACAAACAAAATACATTCAAGGACTCAGCTCAGGGTGTGGTTTATAAAGGATAGAAGATGGGGAATAGGGAAGATATGAGGGTAATGAGAAGGGAGGAGACCAGGGAGGAGACGAACTGGGAACAGGCAAATTCATGAACAACAATAACCAGGTCAAGACAAGCCCCAAGAGCTTCCAGTGGCTCACAAGTTAAGTGAAAGAGTCCCGGACAGAGTAAACCAGAGTTCAAGTCCTAGCTCTTCTGACAGTAATGTTTATTAAGGGTACACAGATACTTTCTAGTTTAGATACTAATCTTATATGTCTTTGGATTCATTTGCCTCATATTTTTATCACTTCCTTTTTCTTTTGTTTCCCTTTTCTTTTAATTTTGAGCCTTACTCATGTTTCCTATGCTTCTGTTTTAAAATAAACATTCAATAAAAACATAATAGAAACATATAGCAAGCTGTGCAACCTTTGTTATTTTGGTTCTGGCAAACATGTTTTAAAAAGAATGAGTGGTTATTGGGTTATTAACTCAGCTTTGCACTTTTGTAACATTTTTCTAAAATGCTTATTTTTAGTATGTAGTGATGGGCGAATTTGCGACGTTTCGCTTCGCCGAAAAATTTGCGAATTTTGCGCGAAATGGCGAAAAATTCGCGAAACGGCGCCGGCATCTCGTTTTCAACGCCGGCGCCCGTTTTTGACGCCGACGCCCGTTTTTTCGACGCCGGCACCCGTTTTTGACGCTGGCGTCCATTTTTTCGAAAAAACATTTTTGACGCCGGCAAATTTTTTGACTCGAATTTTTGCGGGAGTTTCGTGAATTTATTTGCTGGCGGCGAATCGCGCAAATTCGCCGCGAATTCGCGCCTGGCGAATAAATTCGCCCATCACTATTAGTATGTATAAAAAGACCTTTGACTTTCACAGATCTCCAGAAGGTCTATTTACTAAACATCAGTAAAGTACGAGATACATGAACCTGCTTCACTGTTTTTTCATGATCTCTCCATATTCTATGTGCTTGAAGGGCTTTCATAAAAAAAACAATTGTTAATATCGAAAATGTTTAGCTGATACATGAGTTAATAACTCAAATATCCATGAAAATGAGAGATATTATCTCCAAAACTGCAGTTTTAAGCATTTCAATCTCAGGATATAAGTACATAGTAGAGATTCTTAACTGCAGGGATAATTGTGTAATGAAAAAGTGAGTCCCACTGTGATTTGTAAGCATATTACAAATCACAGAGGATATCCATTGTTACAGAGGTACGAGTGCTTAATAACGGTTCGTGATAGCCATATTACTGTATGTCAAGTAGGAAATTCTGTGTCCTTTTTAGTACAAGGTATTGAACACTCCTGTGGACTAGCAAATTAGGAAATTCATAAATAAATTGAACAATTAAAATCACAATTGTAAAGCACTGCATATCTTGACAGCACTATATAAATAAATGATGATGACGATGAATTGTAAAGAAATGTATTACTTGTTATTGAAATTGGGTAAAACATTTGTTGAATTTTCAAATTCAACAAATGTTAGGGGCCGATTCACTAAGGGTCGAATATCGAGGGTTAATTAACCTTCGATATTCGACTAGGAATTAAAATCCTTCGACTTTTAATATTGAAGTCGAAGGATTTAGCACAGATATTTCGATCGAACGATCGAAGGATAATTCTTTTGATCGAACGATAAAATCGGATTTTAATCCAACGATCGAAGGAATATCCATCGATCCAAAAAAAGTTAGGCAAGCCTATGGGGACCTTCCCCATAGGCTAACATTGACTTCGGTAGCTTTTAGATGGCAAAGTAGGGGGTCGAAGTTTTTTTTTAAAGAGACAGTACTTCGACTATCGAATGGTCGAATAGTCGAACGATTTTTACTACGAATCCTTCGATTCGAAGTCGAAGGTCAAAGTAGCCCATTCGATGGTCGAAGTAGCCCAAAAAAAATTTAAAAAATTCGAAAAAATTAAAAAGCTTATAAAGCTGTGAATATATTTAAAACAGAAGTTTATTGAAAAATCACACATAAGAACACACAAGTATTATAGTGCAAAACTGAACTTCTGGGCATCCATAACATTTATGTTAAACAATAGCAGGTTTAGTGATGGGCAAATTTGCATTGACGTAACTTCCAATTATACACCTACAATATGGTGTTTTGAGAATTCCAAAATAATAGGGGGCACCCACTGTATATTTGGCAGTGCAACCTGCACATGCTTAATCAATGAACCAGAAACAGTTTTAGTGTGGGAATTCATCATTTACAAGTCAGTAGAGTGTGTATGTGCAAAGTGCAAAATGCAAAGTGAGCCATGGAAGTAACACCCTCCTCAAGGTACTGTAGTTGTGCCTTATGCTTTGCTTATTCAACAAAGCAGAAACTACAGGCACTTTGGTGCAAGTTAAAGTTGAGTATGGACACCATTAAGTGCACACAGTATGATTTGTTTATAAACAGACTTTTCCATTTTAAGGCTGTCACTCATTTTGTTAGGGAAACTGGAGCATTTGGAACATGCTGGCGGGTTCCCTTGTTTTGTGCCATGCCTGGTGATTTAGTACAGACACTGAATAAGACAAGAACCTACCTTTACAATATATTAAGGTGTCACGTTCGGCACCCTAAACCAGAACTAATGCCAAGCTCCCTGGTCTCGGCTCGGCTTCACCAGTAGTGTGACCGCCTTTGGCTTCAGGAGGAGCCCTCAGCGTACTCAGATGCCACCTGGACTTTTCGAGAGGAGCAAGGCGAGGAGTTCTGGCAAGCAAAGGGGCACGACTGTAGTAAACAAAGTCTTTGGACAGAAGATCGCAGTACAAAGCGTTAGGCAAAGGAGTAGTCAGAACAGGCCGGGTCGAGGCAGGCAGAGAACAAACGTAATCAGACAGGCAAGGGTCAAACCAGGGAGTCAATCAGAGGGTTAATCAGAGGCGGTGGTCAGTAATCAGGCAAGGGTCAGAATCCAGAAGTCAGAATAGTCAAATAGCCAGGCAGGGGTCAAAACAGGAATCAGACAGGTTTCAGAGTAAACAAGCTCAAAAGCACCAGGAACTAATCCTATCACGGGCAATGGTAACATGTGGGAATGCCCTTTAATACTATTTGAATTTGGCGCCTCTCGCGCTGACGTCATTACGTCAGCGCGCCTGCGCCTTTAAATCCAAGTGCGCATGCGCACGCACTAGGGAGCCGGCACGGAAGCAGTGCGGTGTGACGGGCGTCCCCGTCGAGGGGGCGGCAGGCGTCCCTGCCGTCCCTCCACACCAGGCCCAGGTAAGTTTATCACATTAAGGATTATGCAGTAACACTGGTAAAAGATTTAAATTATATTGCAGCCAACCATATACTTTGTCTCGGCTCGACTTCACCAGTAGTGTTACCGCCTTTGGCTTCGGGAGGAGCCCTCAGCGTACTCAGATGCCACCTGGGCTTTTCGAGAGGAGCAAGGCGAGGAGTTCTGGCAAGCAAAGGGGCACGACTGTAGTAAACAAAGTATTTGGACAGAAGATCGCAGTACAAAGCGTTAGGCAAAGGCGTAGTCAGAACAGGCCGGGTCGAGGCAGGCAGAGAACAAACGTAATAAGACAGGCAAGGGTCAAAACAGGGAGTCAATCAGAGGGTTAATCAGAGGCGGTGGTCAGTAATCAGGCAAGGGTCAGAATCCAGAAGTCAGAATAGTCAAATAGCCAGGCAGGGGTCAAAACAGGAATCAGACAGGTTTCAGAGTAAACAAGCTCAAAAGCACCAGGAACTAATCCTATCATGGGCAATGGTAACATGTGGGAATGCCCTTTAATACTATTTGAATTTGGCGCCTCTCGCGCTGACGTCATCACGTCAGCGCGCCTGCGCCTTTAAATCCGAGTGCGCATGCGCGCGCGCACTAGGGAGCCGGCATGGGAGCAGCGCGGCGTGACGGGCGTCCCCGTCGAGGGGGCGGCAGGCGTCCCTGCCGTCCCCCCACACCAGGCCCAGGTAAGTTTATCACATTAAGGATTATGCAGTAACACTGGTAAAAGATTTAAATTATATTGCAGCCAACCATATACTTTGTCTCGGCTCGGCTTCACCAGTAGTGTGACCACCTTTGGCTTCGGGAGGAGCCCTCAGCGTACTCAGATGCCACCTGGACTTTTCGAGAGGAGCAAGGCGAGGAGTTCTGGCAAGCAAAGGGGCACGACTGTAGTAAACAAAGTCTTTGGACAGAAGATCGCAGTACAAAGCGTTAGGCAAAGGAGTAGTCAGAACAGGCCGGGTCGAGGCAGGCAGAGAACAAACGTAATCAGACAGGCAAGGGTCAAACCAGGGAGTCAATCAGAGGGTTAATCAGAGGCGGTGGTCAGTAATCAGGCAAGGGTCAGAATCCAGAAGTCAGAATAGTCAAATAGCCAGGCAGGGGTCAAAACAGGAATCAGACAGGTTTCAGAGTAAACAAGCTCAAAAGCACCAGGAACTAATCCTATCACGGGCAATGGTAACATGTGGGAATGCCCTTTAATACTATTTGAATTTGGCGCCTCTCGTGCTGACGTCATTACGTCAGCTCGCCTGCGCCTTTAAATCCGAGTGCGCATGCGAGCCGGCACAGGAGCAGCACGGCGTGACGGCGTCCCCGTCGAGGGGGCGGCAGGCGTCCCTGCCGTCCCCCCACACCAGGCCCAGGTAAGTTTATCACATTAAGGATTATGCAGTAACACTGGTAAAAGATTTAAATTATATTGCAGCCAACCATATACTTTCACAAATATCACAACACTGCATTTTGAATAAACAATATGGCCACTGCATCCAAAATTATGTTTGGCACATAACTTGCCATAATTAAGCAATTGCATGTACATGACTATTGATGAGTGAAACTGCCACGGTTTCACCAAAAATTTGCAAAATAGCAACATTTTGCTGAATGCATTGTACTCAATTGGCATTTTATCTGTTTCCATATGCTTTGGACTCAATGGAAGTTTTTTCTCCTGTCAAATTCATTGGCATCAATGGGCTTTTTTTTGTGACAAATGCATTGTTTTTCTCTTTAATTTTAATTCCATGCACAAAAAGACTCAATTTTTTTTTCTGTGAAATCAAATGTGTGGTTACATTTTGCTCAGCACCACTCTCAAAAACTCATGTTTAACCACAATTCTCAGCCAAAAAATATACTCATCTCTGTACATGTCAATTCTTATCTTTTTGTGTAGACTACATACGATCTGTGTACAGCAGCACCTGCACATGCTGGAGAGGCCACTTGTACAATATATTGAGCATTAATCAGTAGTGATGTGCGAATCTGACCCATTTTTCTGAAAATGCATGAACCGGCTAGAAATTCACCAAACACATTGAAGTCAATGGGAATTTTTCAGCCATTTTTCAGACCATGCAACAATTTTCATACTGCACAACTTTTTTTTTTTAAACTGGAGTCTATGAGCATTTTCTCACTGCAAAATATTTTGCTCATCCCTATACTCCGTAACATTCGTAAAATATTTTAATGGTATTGTAAGTCATCAGAGCCATCCAGCGTTGGACTGGGTGTCAAAGGACCACTGAAACTACTACCCCAGGAGTCCCCACGCCCCTTTCCGGGGCATCACCGCCTGCTTGCTTTGCAGGCCAGCTCCATACTGCTCGCTCCCCCCTCCAGCTCCTCTTCTTGAGCACCTAGACTTTGCCGATTGGGGGATGGAAGGCAGCAGGTTGGGATTGGGTCTGAGCTGGCAAGGCTCAGAAAGGCCAGAGCCCACCAGGTTTTTTTGTTGCCCCGCCAGCCCATTCCAACCCTGCAGCTATCAATATATTTGCTATTAGTATTGTAACTGCTAAAAGCTCACGGATAATCTGCTGCAAGTTTATTGCAAAATTACCACTTTTTGCGACTTCTGAGATTTTGTTGCTGGATGTTTATAATACCATTGCAGTCCATGCCAAGCCAGAAATGATGTAGAAGAAAGTCATATTTGTTCAAAAAATTCATTTGTAATTAATCTATCACCCGAAATTATTTTATATACACAGATAATACAATGCCTATTGTCTCTCTGTCATAAATCATCCTTTAAATTCTAAATATATTTTAAGTTTAATTGTCCCTTAAGTTGAAATGAGTTCAAATAACCCATGTGTGTGGCCAATGGCTGGTTTTTATTTACTTTACTGAATGACATGGCCAAAAACTTACAAAAATCTGCTGTTTCATATTTGCAAGCAAATTGTTGACACATTTCCCCCCCCCCAGTTCCCCAGTGAACTCCCTGCTTTTTAAATGTGGCCTATTTAATATATTTTAATATCTGAAACTGTGGCTTGAATGTGTAAAGATGTAGGAAGAGAGAACGATCCAGGGTGGTAGAAATTACTCGCCTTACTGGGGAAGGAGCAGAAAACATAATGAGAATATTATGGAATGAGTGAAGATAATTATAATGTATGTGGAAGGTGTTCTGCCTACTGTCTGTCTAGCTATCTATAGAGAATTAATTGAGGTAATGTGGAATTAAGGAGAAATCTCTTTAATTGGTCTGGACACACCTTAAATCCCCAAGGTCCTTTTGAGGATAACACAACAGTAAGAAATTGATTAAAGGTGTATTTAGAGACCAAATGAATCTGAATGCATATGTACACATTTTATTTTACTTTAAAAAGTTTCTATTTAAAACCTGGTCGGCCAGGAACCCAACATATAACAATATAAATACATAAAAAGATTTTTCAAAATAATTCAGGGCGGTGGTCACTAGGGATGTAGCGAACGTCGGAAAAACGGTTCGCGAACCCCATAGACTTCAATGGGAAGGCGAACTTTAACATCTAAAAAAGACATTTCTGGCCAGAAAAATGATTTTAAAGTTGTTTAAAGGGTGCAACGACCTGGACAGTGGCATGCCAGAGGGGGATCAAGGGCAAAAATGTATCTGAAAAATCTGCCTGTGTGTGCTTGGAAGAGATAGTGTAGGGGGAGAGCTGTTAGTGATTTCAGGGACAGATGATAGTAAGTTTGCTGGCTAGTAATCTGCTTGATACTGCTCTGTATTGGAGGGACAGAAGTCTGCAGGGATTTGAGGGACATTTTAGCTTAGGTAGCTTTGCTGGCTAGTAATCTACTGTTCTCTTTAAACAACTGCCATACGTTGACCTTGTAGGCATTGTTTGCCCAGTTTTTTTGGACGCAGCCACTGAAGCACAGTTGCCAGAAAAAATATGCCATATAAATGCTGAAAATAGTAATTTTTCGCCATACGTTGACCTTGTAGACATTGTTTGCCCAGTTTTTTTGGTTGCAGCCACTGAAGCACAGTTGCCAGAAAAAATATGCCATATAAATGCTGAAAATATAATTTTTTTTGGTTGCAGCCACTGAAGCACAGAGGCCAGAAAAATTATGCCATATAAATGCTGAAAATATAAATTTTTTTGGTTGCAGCCACTGAAGCACAGAGGCCAGAAAAATTATGCCATATAAATGCAGAAAATATGCATTTTTTTGGTTGCAGCCACTGAAGCACAGAGGCCAGAAAAATTATGCCATATAAATGCAGAAAATATGCATTTTTTTGGACGCAGCCACTGAAGCACAGTTGCCAGAAAAAATATGCCATATAAATGCTGAAAATAGTAATTTTTCGCCATACGTTGACCTTGTAGACATTGTTTGCCCAGTTTTTTTGGTTGCAGCCACTGAAGCACAGTTGCCAGAAAAAATATGCCATATAAATGCTGAAAATATAAATTTTTTTGGTTGCAGCCACTGAAGCACAGAGGCCAGAAAAATTATGCCATATAAATGCTGAAAATATAAATTTTTTTGGTTGCAGCCACTGAAGCACAGAGGCCAGAAAAATTATGCCATATAAATGCAGAAAATATGCATTTTTTTGGACGCAGCCACTGAAGCACAGTTGCCAGAAAAAATATGCCATATAAATGCTGAAAATAGTCATTTTTTGCCATACTTGACCTTGTAGACATTGTTTGCCCAGTTTTTTTGGTTGCAGCCACTGAAGCACAGAGGCCAGAAAAAATTAAACCAGTAGGGTTTGCACCCTAGTTTGTAACGGTGGCGGAGGGAGGAGGACGCTAAAGGACAGCTGTGTGTGGAGTCATGAGGCTTGAAGAGAAGGACAGCTGCATAGAAGTCAGAACAAGTCTTCCGGCGTGCAGTAACCCTCCGAGATCCACCCCTCATTCATTTTAATAAAGGTCAGGTAATCGACACTTTTGTGACCTAGGCGAGTTCTCTTCTCAGTTACAATCCCTCCTGCTGCACTGAAGGTCCTTTCTGAGAGCACACTTGAGGCTGGGCAAGACAAGAGGTTCATGGCAAATTGTGACAGCTCTGGCCACAGATCAAGCCTGCGCACCCAGTAGTCCAGGGGTTCATCGCTCCTCAGAGTGTCGATATCTGCAGTTAATGCCAGGTAGTCCGCTACCTGCCGGTCGAGGCGTTCTTTGAGGGTGGATCCAGAAGGGTTGTGGCGCTGCCTTGGACAGAAAAACATTTGCATGTCTGACGTTACAGACTGGCCAAAGGGCTTTGTCCTTGCAGGTGTGCTCGTGGCAGGATTACTGGCACCTCTGCCCCTGGAATGTTGATGAGTTCCTGAAGTGACATCACCCTTAAAAGCATTGTACAACATGTTTTGCAGGCTGGTTTGTAAATGCCGCATCTTTTCGGACTTGTGGTATGTTGGTAACATTTCTGCCACTTTATGCTTGTACCGAGGGTCTAGTAGCGTTGCGACCCAGTACAGGTCCTTCTCCTTAAGCCTCTTGATACGGGGGTCCTTCAACAGGCATGACAGCATGAAAGACCCCATTCTCACAAGGTTGGATGCAGAGCTATCCATCTCCGCTTCCTCATTATCAAGGACTGCATCATCCACGGTCTCCTCCCCCCAGCCACGTACAAGACCAGGGGTCCCCAAAAGGTCACCACTAGCCCCCTGGGAAGCCTACTCCTGTTGGTCCTCCTCCTCCTCCTCCACAAAGCCACCTTCCTCCTCTGACTCCACTTCTGGCACCTCTCCCTGCGTTGCAGCAGGTGCCTGGGTTCGTTCTGGTGATTCCGACCAGAAATCGTGCGCTTCCAGCTCCTCGTCACGCTGGTCTACAGCCTCATCTGTCACTCGTCGCACGGCACGCTCCAGGAAGAAAGCGAAGGGTATTAGGTCGCTGATGGTGCCTTCGGTGCGACTGACCATATTTGTCACCTCTTCAAAAGGTCGCATGAGCCTGCAGGCATCGTGCATAAGCACCCAGTAACGGGGGAAAAAAATCCCCAGCTCTGCAGATCCAGTCCTACCACCCAGTTCAAAAAGGTACTCGTTGACGGCCCTTTGTTGTTGCAGCAGACGTTCCAACATAAGGAGCGTTGAATTCCAGCGAGTCTGGCTGTCAGAAATCAAACGCCTGACTGGCATGTTGTAGCGCTGCTGAATGTCAGCAAGGCGTGCCATGGCTGTGTAGGAACGTCTGAAATGGGCCGACACCTTTCTGGACTGGGTGAGAACGTCCTGGAATCCTGGGTACTTGGAGACAAAACGTTGGACTATTAAATTTAACACATGTGCCATGCAGGGCACATGTGTTAAATTGCCCAGTCTCAACGCTGCCAACAGATTGCTTCCATTGTCACACACCACTTTTCCGATCTGCAGTTGGTGTGGGGTCAGCCACCGATCGGCCTGTGACTGCAGAGATGACAGGAGTACAGATCCGGTATGGTTTTTGCTTTCCAGGCATGTCATCCCCAAGACAGCGTGACAACGGCGTACCTGGCACGTCGAATAGCCTAGGGGGAGCTGGGGGTGCACAGGTGTGGAGGATGAGAAGGAGGACCCAGCAGCAGAGTAAGAAGAAGAAGAGGAAGAAGACGAGGTAGAGAGCGATGGAGGAGTAGAGGTGGTGGCAGAACCGCGTGCAATCCGTGGCGGTGACACCAACTCCACTGTTGTTGTTGAGCTACCCATTCCCTGCTTCCCAGCCATTACCAAGTTCACCCAGTGGGCAGTGTAGGTGACATACCTGCCCTGACCATGCTTGGAGGACCATGCGTCAGTAGTCATATGGACCTTTGGCCCAACACTAAGTGACAGAGATGCGGTAACTTGGCTCTGCACATGTTGGTACAGGTGTGGTATTCCCTTTTTAGAAAAAAAATTGCGGCTGGGTACCTTCCACTGCGGTGTCCCAATTGCTACAAATTTGCGGAAGGCCTCAGAGTCCACCAGCTGGTATGGTAAAAGCTGGTGGGCTAAGAGTGCAGACAAGCCAGCTGTCAGACGCCGGGCAAGGGGGTGACAGTCAGACATTGGCTTCTTACGCTCAAACATGGCCTTCACAGAAACTTGGCTGGTGGCAGATGACTGGGAATGGGAACAGGTGGTCAAGGTGGAAGGCGGAGTGGAGGGTGGTTCAGACGGGTCAAGGAGAGCAGAGGTAGAGCAGTAAGATGCTGGACCAGAAGGAGTGTGGCTTTTAGTTTGCCTGTTGCCTTTGAGGTGTTGCTCCCAAAGTGCTTTGTGCTTGCCGCTCATGTGCCTTCGCATAGAAGTTGTACCTATGTGGCTGTTGGGCTTACCAAGGCTCAGTTTCTGACTGCACTCATTGCAAATTACAATGCTTTTGTCAGAGGCACACACATTAAAAAAATCCCACACTGCTGACTTTTTGGAAGTGTGCGATCTGGCGGTAAGAGTAGAAGTTGGCGGCATTGGCGGCAATGGCGGGTGCGTTGGCCGGCTGAACACAGGTGCCGATACATGTTGTTGCCCTACTGATCCCTGCGGGCTGTCCTCCCTGCTTCTTCTAAGTCTTATTCTCCTACTGCCTCTCTGACTCTCCGTCTCTCCATCTGAACTACTGTACCCTCCTCTTGCTCTCTTCTACTAGGCACCCACAAAACATCAATCTCCTCATCATCATTCTCCTCAGATGCATCAATTTCTTCTGACACATCACAGAAGGAAGCAGCAGCGGGGACCTCCTCCTCATCACTCATTATGTCCATCTCTGTCGTGTTCTCTGCCAGAATTAAATCTGGTGTAACGTCCTCATCTCCTTCATCTTCTTCTGGCAATAATGGTTGCGCATTACTCAGTTCAAGAAACTCATGGGAAAATAACTCCTCTGACTCCAGTGAAGAAGGGGCACCGGTGGTGGAGGAAGTGTTACGTGGGGTGGCCATAGCAGTGGAGGATGAGGAGGATGTTGTGGTAAAGTTAGAAACGGTAGAGGATGGGGTGTGCTGTGTAAGCCAGTCAACTACCTCTTCAGCATTTTGGGAGTTCAGGGTCATTGGCTTTTTAAAACTGGGCAATTTGCTAGGGCCACAGGATTGCATAGCAGCACGGCCCCTAGCACGGCCTCTGCGTGGCGGCCTGCCTTTGCCTGGCATTATTTTTAAAAAAACAACAACAACAAAAACTCAGTTGGTTTTTCTGGAAACGATAATACACACAGCTAGATGGCAGTTTGAAGAAAACAGTGTGCAAATAATGCCTACAAGATCAACGTATACACTACTACAGCGGTGGATACGGATTACGTAAAATATATGAATGCTGCTTGAAAAAAAGTAACTCAAGTGGTTTTTCTAGAGACGATAATATTATCAATATTTAGACAAAATGTGAACAAGCTCACACAGCTAGATGGCGGTTTGAAGAAAACACTGTGCAAATACTGCCCACAAGATCAACGTATACACTACTACAGCGGTGGATACGGATCTCGTAAAATTTATTATGGCTGCTTGAAAAAAGTCACTCCGGTGTTTTTTCTGGAGACGGTAATATTATGGATATTTAGACAGAATGTGAACAAGGTCACACAGCTAGATGGCAGTTGGTTGAATAACACAATGGGCAAAAAATGCCTACAGGGCAAATAATGCCTAAAAGGTCAATTTATACACTAATACAGCGATGGATACGGATTACGTAAAATATATTATGGCTGCTTGAAAAAAGTCACTCCGGTGTTTTTTCTGGAGACGGTAATATTATGGATATTTAGACAGAATGTGAACAAGGTCACACAGCTAGATGGCAGTTGGTTGAATAACACACTGGGCAAAAAATGCCTACAGGGCAAATAATGCCTAAAATGTCAACTTATACACTACTACAGCGATGGATACGGATTACGTAAAATATATTATGGCTGCTTGAAAAAAGTCACTCCGGTGTTTTTTCTGGAGACGGTAATATTATGGATATTTAGACAGAATGTGAACAAGGTCACACAGCTAGATGGCAGTTGGTTGAATAACACACTGGGCAAAAAATGCCTACAGGGCAAATAATGCCTAAAAGGTCAACTTATACACTACTACAGCGGTAGTAAAATAAAAAAAAGTAAAATAAAAAAAAAATGAATATTAAAAAAAAAAAAATTAAAGTTGGTGCTGCTGAACTACTAGGAGCAGCAGATTAGCACACCAGTCCCACTCCCCAACACTGCTAGACTAATAGCACTGGGCTCTTATAGTAGTAGTAGTAGTAGTAGTAAAACAACAAAAAAATAAATAAAAGCAGTCCTTACAAGGACTACTGTTATTGCAGCAGTCAGCAGATGAGATCAGAAGCAGGACAGCTGCCCACTGCAGCTACATACAGAGCACTGCAGTAGAAGGTAGATTACTAGCCAGCAAAGCTACCTAAGCTTAAATGTCCCTCAAACCCCTGCAGACTTCTGTCCCTCCAATAACAGAGCAGTATCAAAACGATTACTAGCCAGCAAACTTTCAACTGTCCCTGAAATCACTAACAGGCAGCAGCTCTCTCCCTACACTATCTCTTCAGCACACACAGGCAGAGTGAAAAAACGCTGCAGGGCTTCGGTTTTTATAGGGAAGGGGAGTGGTCCAGGGGAGAGCTTCCTGATTGGCTGCCATGTACCTGCTGGTCTGGGGTGAGAGGGCAAAAAAAAGCGCCAACAATGGCGAACCCAAAATGGCGAACGTCGCGCGACGTTCGCGAACTTCCGGCGAGCGCGAACACCCGATGTTCGCGCGAACAAGTTCGCCGGCGAACAGTTCGCGCCATCTCTAGTGGTCACTTAAAATCACAGTAAATCTCCTAGCTTGTATTGAAAGATTACCCCGGTCTTGCAATATCAATTATGTAGAGCAAAATTGGTGTGAGTTATAGTTCTCCAATTTGGTAATCAAGTGAGAGGTAATTTTCCTAAATGGGTTGCCAGGCTTATTATGTGGAGATATATGTAGAGAAGGTAACAAAAGGGGTCTCTTTCAAGCTACATGTGCCCCCCAATAATGGACTGATCTCACCAGATCCTGCGTTTCGGTCTTTCCTCAAGGGTACAGTTGGGCACGTCACTTGGTGATAGGTCACTTAGCACTGGATCCAATAGCCTTTTCGTGATGTGTCCACTTTCCAAATAACTCTTTACGAAAATCCATGATGGGGTCTTATATATCTCAGCGCGTGCGATCCACTGCGGAGCGCAAAACTCTGAATTTGCTCACACCAAATCTCAGTAATTTACAGATTTTCATGATTTCATGATTCACGGAGTCCCGTTAGCTTGCCGGTTTTCACGATTTCATGATTTTGGGGTAAATTCACCAAAAATGTAATTTCAACCTTAGGAGTGGCACCTTTTCTATAATGCAAATATATTTTTTTTAAAATGTTTCTGCCAAGCTGTATGTAATAACTTTAAGATGAGGTATACTTTATAGCCAATTATGGACATGGCCCCTTTAAGAGTAGGGTATATAACATGAGGTAAGCTACCACTTCCTGTTTGCAACTGCTTGATAAAGCCTCATATAGGCGAAACGTGCCGCAGTATCTAAGAGGTGACTTTGGGTCTTTTCGTCACTTCAGAACTTCAATTTTGGCTGTTTTTGGGACTTCGAGTCTTTTCTCCATTTCGGGACATCGGCTGTTCGACTTTTCGGCGGTTTGGAAGGTCCGTACAGCTTCAGCACTGTCAAGGGGGGACAGGCACTTTCCAAATGGCCTGGGCCCGGTACAGTTGTACCCCCTGTGCCCCCCTGATGGCCGCCCTGGCCATATGTATTGGAGTAAAAGGGCATTTATTTATCTGTTTTTTTCTCCTGCCAAATTCATTGGTGTCAATGGATAGTGATGGGTGAATGAATTTGGTATGTGCAAATTCGTGGGGAATTTCTGCGTTTTGCAGCTGGCAAATAAATTAGCGAAACTCCTGCAAAAATTCATCCGCTTCAAAAAAAATTGGATGCATGTCAGAAAAGTCACTCACGTCAAAACCACTGTGTGTCAACACCATTCAGACACCCATTGATTAACGATGGCGTCAAAATTGACATGGGCGTCAAAATTAGAGTTTTGCTAATATTTCACGTTTCATGAATTTCGCGGGAGAAACGGGAGAAATTCTCCCATCGCTATCAATGGACTATTTTTCTTGCACCAAATGCAATATTTTTTCTCCGTTTTTTTTTTCCGTTTTTTTTTCCTTTCCTTCGACTTCGAATATCGAAGTCGAAGGATTTAGCGCAGAGAGTACGCTTGAACGATCAAAGGATTATTCCTTCGATCGAACGATAAAATCCTTTGATTCAAAGGATTTTAATCCACCGATCGAAGGAATATCCTTTGATCAAAAAAACTTAGGAAAGCCTATGGGGACCTTCCCCATAGGCTAACATTGAGTTCGGTAGGTTTTAGATGGCAAACTAAGGGGCTGAAGTTTTTTTTAAAGAGACAGTACTTCGATTATCGAATGGTCTAATAGTCGAACGATTTTTAGTTCGAATCCTTCGAGTCGAAGTCGTAGTTTAAGGTCCAAGTAGCCCATTCGATGGTTGAAGTAGCCCCGAAAAACACTTCTAAATTAGACGTTTTTTTTCTTTGAATCCTTCACTCGAAGTTAGTGAATCTGCCCCTAAATTTTTCACCTTTTTTCACCGCAATTGTGTATCAGCCAATGAAGTATGAAGCACTAAACAATGACCTCGATTTTGAATCACAGACATACAGAGGTATATTTATCAAAGAGTGAAGTTAGAGATCACCACAGTCCTCTAGAGTGAAATTCCGCCACTCTCTGTTCATCTCTATGGGATTTTCAAAGGCGTATTTATCAAAGGATGAACTTTCACTTTCACCCATTGATAAATACGCCTTTCAAAATCCCATAGAAATAAATGGAGAGAGGACTGTGGTGATCTCTAACTTCACTCTTTGATAAATATGCCCCACAGTATTTGAAGGGAAAATCGTCTATGCTGTGGGTCTACTGTGTTTGCAATATCAAAGGCAGAGAGATTAAAACCCTGTTTAAATACCTTTTGCAGTATCAGGTGCTTCCAGGGTCAAACAATCCAATTAAGACAGACATCAGCAGAACACTGTCGATTTAAAGAAAACGTGAAGTTTATTGTATCATTCAAAAAAGGGGCAACGTTTTGGGCCTCCTGAGGCTTGATAAAGGGTCCAGGAGGCCTGAAATGTTGCCCCTTTTTTGAATGATACTTCACATTTTCTTCAAATCGACGATGTGGGTTTACTGTGTTTGCAGGCATGAACAGCAGTCCTTTAACACACATACATTGCATGACAATCATTGATTTTGTTCTTTACAGGATTCCAACTGTGATAACAGTAGCCATAACACCATTAAGGTCACTATTCAGGCACAGATGCTTTACTGTATTATAATGAAAGTAAAATATATGGTGGGAGTCTATTTTTATTAATTACAATCAAGTTGCTTTGTAACCAAAATTGGATGTTTGTGTGCAGTTCAGCTCATGTGAAATATGGTGCTGCCAATACTGCACCTTTAACCCTATCATTATTATTATTATTAGAATTATTATTAATAACATTTTAATTAAAAAAGCATCAACATGCAGTGCTGTACAAGAAAAGGGTGTATACAGCTGTCATGTTTTTCCATGGTGCAAACACAGAGGAGGGTATATAAGCCAAGCACCTTCATGTAGGCATAATTCTGTAGACCTATTTGCACCTAGCACTATGCCTTGTTGAATTTAATATGCCCTTTTGCATCCTTCCAGTTTTATACAGTTGTCAACCTGGACAAATGAGTTGTGAAACAGTTTACATCACTTTTTAACCGTGTTGAGTGTATTGTACATGTCCTGAGTAACATACACTATCATTTCTACTTCTCACAATATAAGCTTTTAGTAAGTGTATTCATAATCATAGATTATCACCTAGGTGATTGAAGAACATCACTAACTGGCACTATAGCAATACCTGATCTAAAGAGCTTACATAATGCTTGATTAATACATCATGGTTTATTTCCCCTTGGCTAGAACACAAGCATTACACTCTGTCCATGGTGCTGAAACCCCCATACATACATATTTACCATCCTTCCTTTGTCTCCTTCAGTCTCAATAAAGGCATTTCTACATACATATGTACAAAAACACCTGAAATTTCTCAGAAAGTAACAGGCTAGTTAAATGGTTTAACATACTGAAATTATGCTTACATGGCCACACACAACCCAGCCCAGCAGACAACACTCCACTACAATACCAGCATCTGGGTGAGTTTGGGTTGCCTTGGGCAGTTAGATACACTTATAGCCTATTGTTTTTAAAGATGGAGAAGCAAACACCTAGTTTATAATTTGTGAATACATTTAATCGATGTACATAACATATTGGGGCACATTTACTTAGGGTCGAATATTGAGGCTTAATTTACTTCATTCGTATGATCGAAGTAAAAATCATTCGAACGATTTGAAGGATTTTAATCCATTGATTGCATGATTTTCCTTCGATAAAAAAAAGCTAGGAAAGCCTAGGTTTTAGGTTTTAGGTGGCAAAGTAGGTGGTCGAAGTTTTTTTAAAGAGACAGTACTTCGACTATCGAATGGTCGAATAGTCGAACGATTTTTAGTTCGAATCATTCGATTCAAAGTAGTAGTCGAAGGTCGAAGTAGCCAATTCGATGGTCGAAGTAGCCAAAAAAATACTTTGAAATTCGAAGAATTTTTTATTCTATTCCTTCACTCAAGCTAAGTAAATGTGCCCCATTATGATTCCTTTATGATTGCACTAGTCTAGACATTTATGTACCTTTTAAGATTTACATACTGCAACTATTTCTCCATTTTTGTTTACAACTGTCCCATCCAACATACAGCGCCGGATTTCACTGAGGCGCGCCCCTAGGCCATGCGGTCCGACCAGGCGGCCGCGCGGTCCTAGCGCCCACCTCACCTCACTTTCCCAGCGCGCCGGCGAAAAAACGCCGGCGCAGCTGCTGTAAATGAATGGGGATGCACGCGTCCCCATAATGCGGCTGGGCGGCATGCCGCCCCTATTTTTTGCTGCCCTAGGCCCGGGCCTATGCGGCCTTGCCGCAAATCCGGGCCTGCCAACATAATCATTCCTTATAACCCTTTCAAAATTGATCTTCATGGAGGAATTATTCAATTATCCGTGTTTCATGACTGCAGTAGGTAACTCATTCTGAATTGTTTTGAGATTAGGCTCAACCTGCCCCAAGGCGCCATTAGTATTTCATGTGTTGATACCCTCACAGCAACCAAGGTAAATCTGTCCTTTATCCGGCATTATTTCCAGTGCTGTTGTGCAGCTATTCACTGTTAGGGAGTCCAAAGATGAAGGCCTGTACCTGTGATATAGACCCATGACAAACAAATAATTTTTTTTACTGGTTAGATAAATACTTGTCAGAGATGACAAGAACATCAGGAAGATGAAGCCTTTTCAGTTTCCCCAAGAGCAGATTGTCTAATGTAACATTTCTCAAACAGAATTATCAGTGGAAAGCCTTCCTCCCTTTTGACAACTATTCATTGTCTTGACATCCAGTTCATGTACCACAACAGATATCTGGCCTCGCAGGTATATTTATTAGGAATCATATATACTCCTGTGTGAGCACAGATGTTTTGAACGCTATATCTTCCATGGTCCAAACACATTTCCGTCTAGTGGGTCTCTAATTCTGAAAAGTAAAATTTACACTAAACCCCAAAAGACATTCTTTCTTATTTTGACCTCACAACATGAAAGACAGAGACCATATAATAAAACAATATTTTTTGTGAGCCTTAAACATTGTTGCGAAATCTGTTTCCCATATTACAATAAAACAAGAAATGTTAATTATTCAAGAAGTATTACCCTTAGGCTGTCTGAGTTTAATCCATACTTTAGGTTACCAGGTAATAGAATCTGAATTTAAGTCTACAGTCATCACTGTCAGGGATCCATTGTCAAACTCCATGGTATTCAACTTTGATTTACCCTTTAGGGTCTTATTTATTTAGAAGTTAATATATGTTAAGATATTCCAGAGAATATACATTTTTGCAAAAATGTACAAGTGAAAAAAAAACTATAACCATATAAAGTTGATGATTTTTCTGTGCTTCTAAATGATATTAAAGAATACAACATAATAGGGCAGATTTAGCAATATTCAAGATTGTGTTTTTCTATGATTTGAGAAAAAAATGCAATTGCAATATACTTTGTTTATAAAAACTTGAATAGCCACAATCAATAGAAGTCTACTGGATTTGTCATATTTTCAGCAAGTTCAAGTTTTTTCATGCTCTTGGGAAAAAGTCCTGTTGCAATTTTGTGTCTATGGGCATTTTTTTTTCTTGTCGCCTTTTTCTAGTTTGGGGCTTCCAATAAAAAAAAAAAATCACATCCAGTATACTGTATTGCCACACATTATTAGAGGAACTCCTATCCACTAGGCTACAACTGTTTTTTCAATACAAAAAAAGCTCCTATGTTGCCAACTTGTCTGTGATTTTTGACATTACCTCTGGTGAACTGGAAATAGTATCTACTACTGTTTAAATATGTTGCTGTTTAACCAAAAAGTACCATCTATAGCTTATATATTACCATTAGGGATGGGCAAATTTTTTCGCCTTGTTTCGCCCCAAAAATTACGCCCATAGACTTGTATGGTGTCGTGCGTCAAAAAAAAAATTTCGTTGCGCAACAACATTTTTTTGACGCCCATAGACTTTAATGGGTGTCGGCGACATTTCACCGGTGGCAAATTTTTGGCGAAATTAAACGGGTCAAATTCGCCATCTTAAATTACCACTAGCTTACAACACACAGGCACAACTAACTCTAATAATAAATCTGACCACCAACAGATAATATCTGGGAGCTTTGTATGCCACATTAAAATGAATAAACCATATATTTCTGTGTATGTCCTTAAATAGACAGTGGGGCAGCTCATCTCTTTGGTTGATGTGGAAGGAGAGGGATAGGAAAAAATTAAGTTTGTCGCACATCTTTTGATTTTTTTTTGTCATGCAAAGCGAAACTCAGTTTTTGCATGATCTTCTAGTGAACTTAAGGTATGACAATCCAAATTTTGGAAAGATCCATTATCCTGAAAACCCACTGTCCTGAGAATTCTGGATAACAGGTCCCTTACCTGTATTATAATATGCAAAATTTGGTACAATTCAGTCAAGAAAGTGGATATGAGGATACGTGGCTTGCTTTGGTAAAACGAGGCAACGTTTGCACATGACTGCAGATATATGTTTGGGATATCACTTTGAGATAAATCATCTGTATCTCTACACAACAGAACATGAGTCTCCTACAGTATAGAATATCCTTCCTGGGCAATCTTGATTTTGAGTAAAAGTTTACACCTTAAATACTTTGATTTCTTGCATTTTTAATATTTAACAATCCCTTTTTTGTCATAATACTCTCTGTGGACTGGCTCCATGTGATCAGGTAGTCCAGAAGATTCATTGTTTTTCATAAATTAATTAAACATTGTATTCAGGCAGTTTGAATTGGTTAAATGTTACCAGATGTGCATTCACTCTCTATAAATAAAATTTCCTGAGAAACAAAAGAATTGACAAATTGTGTTAAGAAAATTCCCCCCATGGTTGTTCTATGAAGTCTCAAATTGGAAACCTTTATTCTTGGCTGTTTTTTAAGAAGATGCAATTCATTAATATTTAAAGCAGATGATCCCGAGTCAGGAACATATTTAATTAAATCCAAAGATGTTGTGCTGGAGGAAGAAATATTTATTACTGCTTTGAAATATATAAAATTAATTCCTGAAGTTATATAAATAGGCAGAATATATTATCTCCAAGTTAACTCGTGTTTATGAATATTGCATTCACAATATTTTATAATATGCTCTATATATATATATATATATATATATATATATATATATATATATATATATATATACACATGTAGAAAGCTGCAGCACACTGGGATTTATCAAAATAAAACTTATTTAATTGGATCCAATAAAATAAGTTTTATTTTGATAAATCCCAGTGTGCTGCAGCTTTCTACATGAATATATAATTTTCTCTGATTAGCACCTGGGTCTTTGCTTCAGCAAGGGGCCGATTCACGAAGGGTCGAATATCGAGGGTTAATTAACCCTCGATATTCGACTGGGAATTTAAATCCTTCGAATTCGAATATCAAATTCGAAGGATTTAGCGCTAAAAATTCGATCGATCGATCGAAGGATTTTTCATTCGATCGAACGATTAAATCCTTCGAATCGAACGATTCGAAGGATTTTAATAAAACGATCGAATGAATATCCTTCGATGAAAAAAACTTTAGCAAGCCTATGGGGACCTTCCCCATAGGCTAACATTGAGTTCGGTAGCTTTTAGCTGCCGAACTAGGGGATCGAATTTTTTTTTAAAGAGACAGTACTTTGACTATCGAATGGTCGAATAGTCAAACGATTTTTAATTCTAATCGTTCGAATCGTTCGAATTCGATCGAATTCGATCGAATTTAACCAATTCGCTGGTCAAAGTACCCAAAAAATACTTCGAAATTCGATTTTTTTTTTATTCGAACCCTTCACTCGAATTTCGTGAATCGGCCCCTAAGTGTGTGCCACCGCCCTTCTACATATATATATATATATATATATACACTGTATATAAAAAATGAGGCAATTTACCCTTTGCTGTTTTTTTCAACAATAAAAGCATAACTATTCATCCCTATAAACTAAACAAACCAATTTTAATAATGACATGACTTGGCACAGTGAAATTATTTCTTTACAAAAATGGATTTATTTTATCAATCAATGTTTGAATTTATTTCTGTACAGTTCCTCTTATTTGTCAAAAAAAACACTTCCAGATATACAAAAAAAGTTCAGCAAACCACTTATTAAAAAAAGATACATATCCTAAATAAGTCATTTTAAATAATAATCTGCCAAGGCACAGTAACATACAGTACTTTGCCTACAGAAAAAATTCTGTTTTATCAACAGAAAACCTTCTCTAATAACATGGGAAAATAGAATTGTGAAGTAATACAATACCAATAACTATTTCTTTTGTTGATTTTTATTTTTAAATCCTAAGATGAGGGAATCTTAAATTAAAGATAAATATTTAGTCAACAATTTGAAATATTCCTTTGTTGAAATATGGGGGTGGTTTGTGCAGAGCAAAGGTTTTATGACAATAAGGGGGACTGTTTTCTCAACTGTGGGAGTTGAGAAAACGTGAACAGTGGGGATCACTGACAAATACAGGAGATCCTCTGCACTCAATTATCAATATGCTAACAAAACAGTGGAGAGTACAGCAGAGAAAAATTGAACACTTGGGGGCAGATTTATCAAGGGTCGATTTTTGAAGTTAAAAATACTTCGAAATTCGACCATAGAATTGAAATACTTTGACTTCGAATATTGAAGTCAAAGTTTTTTCCATTGAATTTGGCTATCCTGCGGTCGAAGTAAAGTTGTTCGATCGAAAGATTCGAAGGATTTCATCGATCGATCGAACGATTTTACTTCAACTATAAAAAACTTATAAAAATGCTCTACAAGGTTCCCATAGGCTAACACAGCTCTTTGACAGGTTTATGTTGGCGAAGTGTTGAAGTCAAAGTTTTGTTAAAGAGACAGTACTTAGATTATCGAATGTCGAATAGTCAAAGTATTTTACTTCGAATCGAAGTCGTAGTAGCCTATTCGATGGTCAAAGTATCCAAAAAAATTACTTCGAATTTTTTTACTTCGAAAATTCCCTCGAATTCACTTCAACCTTGATAAATCTGCCCCTTAAGTATAAGGGAATGGTATGCAAAAATACTGGTATTTATGTGCAAAGGTGCCGGCAAAGTCTGAGTATGAATGTGTGAATGCAGATGAATATGTACAAAATTATACGAGATAAATTAATGTAGTGAGGCATGTGTATATACAAATGGTGTTTGAATTATGCTAAATAGGCATAGACATTAAAAGCGAACATAACCTATACAAATACTTCTAATTTCAAGTTGAACTCATTAAAGGAGTTGTTCACTTGTGAGTTAACTTTTAGTATAATATAGAGAGATAGAGATATTCTGAGACAATTTGCAATTGGTTTTCATTTTTTAATTTTTTTGTGGTTTTTGAGTTGCTAGGGTCCAAATTGCCCTCACAACCATGCACTGATCATGAATAAGAGACTAGAAAGAAGAGTAATAGAAAGAATAAAAAAAATGTATAAAATACTATAAATATTATAATATATGATATTTTTGACTATAAAATCGGAATTTTTAATGAAAATTTTTTTTTCGGGATCGATTATACCCTGAGGTTGGAAAAAGTCACAATCCATAAATCCGGCATCTCAGACCTGCCGAGGTTGTATATAAGTCAATGGGAGAAGTCCTGAAGATACCCTGATCTGCGTTGGGTTTTGTGCAATAATAAGAAGATTTCATGAGTTTTTTCCCACACTGGAATTTTTTGGGAAAATGTATTGATACATAGGGGGGAAATAACTCGTTTGGATTTGGTAATGAGATAAATTCAGATTTTGATAAATAACCACCTAAATGTTTAGCCTTACAAAGTATTTGTTTTTTAGACCCCCATTTGAAAACTGGAAGAGTCAGAAGAAGGCAAATACTTAAAAAAAGATAAAAAAATAAATTATGAATACCAGTTTCTTAGAAAATTACATTCTAGCAGTTAAACACCCCTTTAACATGTTGTATTTAACTCAGTGAGAAACTTAAATTTGGTATACAGAAACACAAGTTGTTCTGGGCTGTGAGGTATCATGATAGCTTCACATTTTATACTACTAAATTATTCTTTGGTTCATATTTGTACATTTGTACATGGCCTTCAGGTTTCTGTGCCCAGGCTATTGGATGTAATGGATGGCCCTAGTCTAACAATTCCAGGCACATCACAGCTAAATCTTGTTTAAATCTTGCAATGAGACAGGCTGAGGTTTTAGAAGCTTTTAATGAAAATAAATACAGATAGAAAAAGAAATTGGGCAGTGGTACAGTGGACATCCTGCTGTTCACTCTAGAGAATTTCCACCATTCCATTTAGAAGAAGACTATATTAAATATATTAAGGCAATCTAGGTGCAAGAGTGTATGCATATGGCAATAGGTTTGCACCAGGAGAAGCTTACATTCTTGCTGAAAAATTCTCCATTGTGTGAAATTATTTTTGACCAATAAGCACTTTTTTATTATATCATTTTATAAGAAGGAAAACATATAGAAGGTAGAGAGAATAAAATATCGTGACGCTGGGGAACTCTGCGTTAGGGATGTAGCGAACTGCCGATTTGGTGTTCGCGAACGCCGTTCGCGAACACCGGCAAAAAATGCGAACGTTCGCGGACAGTTCGCGAACTTCGAACACCCGCTAAAATCGTTCGATTCGAACGATCGAAGGATTTTAATCATTCGATCGAAGGATTTTCATTCGATCGAATGCTAAAATCATTCGAATCGAACAATTAGAACGATTTTTAGCGTTCGATTGAATGAAAATCATTCGATCGAATGCTTACAATCGTTCGAACGAATGGAAATCGTTCGATTTTTAGCGGTCGAAGGAATTCGAATGGTCGAATGGTCGAACGATTTTTATTCGAATCGAACGCGAACTCAAAATGCGAACGTTCCCAAACGTTCGCGAACATTCGGCGGACGCGAACGGTCGAAGTTCGCGCGAACTAGTTCGCAGCAGAACAGTTCGCTACATCCCTACTCTGCGTTCCCCAATACATTATAGGATGTGGCCTGGCGGCATGCGGCCCCTAAAATTTCACCACCCTAGGCCCAGGCCTTTGTGGCCTCACCACAAATATGGCCCTGCTTCTTCTATTTGCCAGATCTGCCTGTACATAGTAGCCCCACTATAGATATTCCTGTTTCATGTGATCAAAAGCATTGTCAGAGAATAAAAATTACTTCCTCCAGGACAGTCACATTTAGATATTTTGATATCTCTGCAAATGTTGTGTATAAGTGTTAAAAGGAAATTTTTCATATGGAAAATCTTCCATTCCCAGTAAATTGTCCTGTTAATAGATTGGATTAAAACTAGAGGTATTCTGCTCAGTAATAATGAATCTTGTACTATTTGTTCATGGTAGGAAATGTTTCCTCCTATAGTTTAGTTAATAGTGCGTGAAATTGAAATTGCTTATAATTTTTACATATTAGTGAAAGAACTTAACAAAAGATGGAATAAATTACTAAAGGCAAGCTGATAAAAAAATTAAACATTTCTGATAACCGCAGAATAGAAAATACAAATAAAAAAAGCAAGTTTATTTACATTGAGTGCTCACTTAATGAGCTCTTGTGTTGCAGGGAATGCACTCTCAGGAGCTTGGTGCAAAGAGCAGCGCCCAATGGAGCTCCAGTCCCGTCCGGCGCTGCATCCAAGATGGCGGCGCCCATAGCCACTACATGGATATCGGTGCCAACGCCTTGACGCCAGAGCATAGACACATGAGGTCATCATGCCGTGTCTGGTGCGGAAATTTTAAATAAAGAAATGCTAAGGTCATGGGTTCAATGCCAGATTATAGGATTTTACTAAGAATATTCCTAAATGCTTCTAAATTATTGTTAATGTTATTTCTGGACTTTTGACCCTTGCTTATGACTCTGACTATGATCCTTGCTGCCTTCCTATTGAACTCTTGACTTGCCTGGCTATCATGATTTGGACTTCCAGGGAAGTGCTTCCTCTCTGGTCTGGATTCCCCACTACAGGAGCCATCAGGTGTCTGATAGGTAATGGTAAATATGTGGCATCCTTGCAGCAGAACCTTGACAAACTGGCAATCTAGGAGCCTAAGAAACAAGTGAGATCCAGATAAATGTAAAACAATTAATATCAAAAGATATATGTCCCAAGGCTTTTCAATAGTAAAAATAAATTATTTATTCAAATTCATGTTAAACATTGGACACATACTGACCCCACATGGCCCACCTTACGCATTTCGTACCATCCGTTATAGGTGTCTCTATTAACAGCATGTTCAACCCAGAATTTAAACCCTGGTAATCCCTCCAATTTTTATTGAAACCAATTAAGAATCAAAAGGGATTAACCCTATTTTCTTTTTTCTTTTTATGTTTGCAGTCCCAAAGTTACCCTTATGGGGCATTTGTAGCCTCTCTCTTTGTAACATACATTGTAAATTCTAATTTAAACAGTACTAGTGAAGTTATTGTACAGCATAGTAAAACACATAGTATCAAAAACATAATTATCAAAGGCATCCAACCAATTTGCGACCATTCTTTTTGCAAGTATTGTTAACTATAAAAACCGTCACTATTTTACTCTATTAAAAAGATTTTTTCAAAAGATCTTTCTGAAAATTATTTTTGAAATTTCAAAAAATTGCGTACTATATCTGGTGGTGAGAGCAATTTTTTGAAATTTCTAAAATAATAAAGAAATGTTTGCCTATTCTTTATGGCGATGAGCACTTTCTCAGGGTATTGGGCCCAGGGATTAATATTAAACGGGCTCATACCCTGAGAGACATGCTATCGCCTAGTCATTTTAGATTGGAGTGTCAAAGACAGTATTTGGGGCCACTGTTTAGACTACATGACTAATCAGCAATCAGTTTATACTCATGTTTTAGACTGCACTGAGTTTGCTGAAGCCAAATATACAATCTCTTCCATCCTTTACAATACTCATTATGTATTATAGGTATATGTATTGTATGGTAGTCAGTTCTTCTGGAACTCTCTGGGGCCTATTTGCTAGCAATACAATTTATATTTTTCTCCCTGAATCTCTAAAAATGTGTTTTTTCTGTATTTCTGTAAAACTCTAAAAATTAAAGATTTTTTTAAGTGCATGTAACGCTTACAGTGGGGAGACACTGTTACTGCAGATAGCCACTTGCTGATAGTGGGTATAGCAGAAGCCCAGGGGTGTACCCATAGGTAATTGGAGATGAAGACATAAGGTTGAAGTTTTAATGGCAAACAGTAAACAGAAAGCAGGATAAGAAAAAACAATAATCGGGGTCAGGCCAAGGTCGTTACCAGGAAATCCACATGGGTAAAGCAGAAAATGGGGAACACAGAGTAGGACCCGGAAACTCTGAGGTACTCACTCAGGAACATGGTATTCAGGAACAAGGAACTCAGGAATAAGGTCAGATTCAGGAACAAGGAACTTTCTCAGGAATCAGTTTGGCAGGTCATGCAGGGGTAACAGGAACAAACACAATTGGGCAAATTCACTAACCGGCGAAAATTCGCCATCGCTGGCTTGGCGCATATCGCAACACTTCGCCAGGGTAAATTTGCCTGGACAATGGTAATTCACAAATATCCGGAGTTGCGCACAGGGTACCGAACGCTGGCGAAATTACACCAGTGAAATTATGCTCAGCAGTTCAAAGTTACACTACCGTTGGCTAATTCGCATACAGCGTGCAGTTAAAGTACAATGGCCGTATGTGCTGCAGCAAATACGTTGCACTACACAAGGCCAGGGAACCTTAAAGGAATAGTTCAGTGTGAAAATAAAAACTGGGTAAATGGATAGGCTGTGCAAAATAAAAAATGTTTCTAATATAGTTAGTTAGCCAAAAATGTAATATATAAAGGCTGGAGTGCACAGATGTCTAATAAAACAGCCAGAATCCAACTTCCTGCTTTTCAGCTCTCTAACTCTTAGTTAGTCAGTGACTTGAAGGGGGGCCACATGGTACATTTCTGTTCAGTGAGTTTGTAATTGACCCTCAGCATTCAGCTCAGATTCAAAAGCAACAGAAATGACCCATGTGGCCCCCCCTCAAGTCTCTGATTGGTTACTGTCTGGTAGCCAGGGTAACCAGTCAGTGTAAACTAAGAGAGCTGAAAAGCAGGAAGTAGTGTACTGACTGACATGTTATACGTCAAATCACTCCAGCCTTTATACATTACATTTTTGGCTAACTAACTATATTAGAAACATTTTTTATTTTGCACAGCCTATCTATTTACCCAGTTTTTATTTTTACACTGAACAATTCCTTTAATAAAATTAATAAAAGTTGTTATAATGACCTACATATGTGCCCACAGTATAGTTTAGGTGCCATATGTTAGCAAATGTAGGGGGGAAAGAGGGTACCCCAAAAAAATGTACAATCTTTTTCAGTCTATCACCCTTTAAATAGGAAAAAACGGCAGCGTGAAAAATGTTCACCTTTTTTTTGAGGAACTCTTATCTACTCTATTGCACTTCGCCTGGTCTGAGGTGACAAAGGCCAGTCTGGCGATAGAGGTAAAGGTCAGCAAAATCAAAAACGTAGTGAAATTGCATAGCAACACTCTTTCGCCAGACTGAAAATTCGCCTGGAGTTACAGTGCGAATTAGTAAACCGGCGATGTGCCAAAATGCCGTCACGCTGGCGAATTTTCACCAGCGTTAGGCACTTCGCCATTTAGTAAATTTCCCCCAATGACTCAGGGCTTGGTTTAGAAAGGGATGGTGATGCAGAATGGGAAACACATGAGGGAAACGACATGGGAGGAAAACAGGGAGGAGACAACTATAAACATAGAAACACTCGAACCTATAGCATAGGGAACAGCATCAGCCCTAAGATCTTCCAGTGGCTCATGGAGTAAGTGCAGCACACATGGAGCGCACCTCTTAGAATTCAAGTCCCGGGCTGATCCTGACAGTGTATAAACCATGAAAAGCTCTGAAAGTTGTCAAGATCCTATAGAAGTCAATAGGAACTGCCCTGACAATTTTTAATCATTTTGGGCTTTTATTTAGAGTATTTTGAAGTTTTTTTTGGGATTGTTCTGCACTTTTTTCATTTGTGCTTTTTAAATGCCAATCTTTTAATACATTTCATGACATTCATGGTTTTAGAGAAAGTGAGTTTAGTGATGGTTCCAAAAACCTCTAAAACCACTAAAATGAGACTGTTGGCCTCTCTATGTGTTGAAAGTCATGACTTTGACCATAACAAATATCATCTAAAGCTAATGTTTACTTCCACTCTAAGGTCTGCAAGATGTCTTAAATCTATACATCTAAAACTCTTGGCAACATTACTGTATGTTCATAAAGTCTACAAGAAAGTAGTAGGGTCAGGCTGAGTGTCTGTGCTTGCCAAGGAAAACTATAAATCAGAATATGCAGCATACTGTAATGTTGTGTACAATTTCATGTAAAGGTTAGGTCTGTATAATATAAGAATATGTTTTACTCCATTTTTATACATAACACCAGCCTCCACATTTAACTCCCCACCAGAATGTATTATTTCCCTGCATGAATATCATAAAATATAATGAAAATGCACTGCTGAGTTTGTGTCTGCAAACAATATTAAAATGACTTTCATTTGTAAACACCTCTGGGAAGTAAATTTGTGTCAGAATCATATTCCGTGCAAAGCTTGATACAGAACAACAATTACAGAACAGACTGTCACATAATTTTGTCATGGGACCGAATAATTAGGATATTGTCCTTGCAAAACTGGACAAGTTGTACTTGTGTTGCTGAAGTACTTTTTTTTTATAAATAGATGAGAAGCGATAGGTAAATATTGTGAAGTTCATGATCATGTCACGCAGTAATTTAAGTTAAATCTCGAAATTTAAAGTTCATTACACCTGGGATATTTTTTTGTAGATACTAATCTAATCAAGACTTTCTTTGTTGTTATTTAAAATACTGTAAGGGATTGATAAATATGTTCCATGGGTTACCAAAGGGGCCCTTAGTTATACAAGAGCTAGGCTCCTCTTCCTGTTTTAAAGCCTGACCCCTAGCTTTCCCCAGTTTGGTATAATGTTATGTACAGTGTGTACTGTATGTATGTATATTTTATTTGTATAGCGCTCCTTAAGGAGAAAGCACTGTACAGCAAAACAATAAACTAGTGGTAACAAACAAGTGGCCACTGCAATAATAAGTAACAATAAATATAAACAATTAACAAAAATATAAAATATAATTATAATACACATTAAGTGCTCAGTGTCAAGGAGACAAAAGGATGGTGGACCCTACCCCGTAGGGCTTACAGTCTAAATGGGAGGGCAACTTACAGATACATTTCAGAGGGGTATTCAAGTGCTGTTGGTTGCAGTGTGTGAAACTGTCATATAAGTGCCAGTTTCCAGTTCAAGTGTTATACAGGTGCTCCCAGAGGTAGTCTTTGAGTTTAGAGACTCAATACATTGAAGGAGGATTCTCTCCGGAGAGATTCAGTAATGGCATTCCAAATATAAGGAGCAGCAAGACTGAAGGGTTTGACGTAGTAGTAGTAGGGGGTGCTACCAAGCAGTTGCTCTGAGAGGCACAGAGGTTTCAGCCAGGAACATATAGAGAAATAAGAGATAACATGTATTTAGGTGCAGAGAAATGAAGGACTTTGAACGTCATGAGGAGGAGTTTTCAAGTTTTTCTGTGTCTTATAGGAAGCCATGATAAGGACTTCAGCAGGGGAGGGGTCTGTGTCCTTTTGGATGAGAGGATGAGATTTCTGGCAGCATTGTTTAATACAGACTGTAGAGGGGAGAGATGGAAGTTAGGAAGGGCAGTTAGTAGAAGGTTATTATATCTAGTCGGGATAGGATGAGAGCATGCATTAGCATCTTTGCTGTAGCAGGTGAAAGAAAGGGAAGGATTTTAGCAATATTGCATAAGAAAAAGTGTCAAGTTTCGACACTGGTGTTAATATTATCATAAAAGGAGAGAGTGGAGTAAAAGATTACCCCCAGACAGGGTGCTGAGTTGACAGGGTTAATGAACATGCCATCAATAGAGATAGTAAATAGGGGAGTAGGACCAGGTGGAAAGACAGACACCTGGAAACTGACCGGGAATATGCGCCACACAGAGGCGCGCGGACTGCCGGGGGCCCTGAGGGGGTGCGGGCCCTGGGCCGCTAGTACCCCCTGCTCCCCCAGTAGTTCCGCCACTGTGGAAAGATGAATAGTTCAGTTTTTGTTAAATTGAGTTTGAGCTGACATCATAATATATAAGCTGAGCACACATGTTCGCAGGGTCCGTTTTGTTAATCCTCTTACCTGAGCAGGCAGGAAGGGCCAAGTGGAACCTAGAGAGGTCAGGTCTAGTATGGATAGGCTACTCACTTCAGAGATCACATGGGACTAGGATCCCGGGTACTAATCACCAGAGGGGGTCATTTACTAAACCTTGAATTTATCTGGTTGGGCTTTTTAGGGCAAAAACCACATTTTTTTGTGTAAAAATAAAACTTTTCAGATTTATTATACCCACCCCCATTCTACAAAAAGTCAGAATCTAAAAATTTCCCATCTCAGACCTGTCAAGGTCCTATATAAGTAAATAAAAGAGGCACTTATCTTAATATGACATTATCATGGGCTGCAGTGGGTTTGACCTGAAAATCCAACTTTTTTCTGGGTTTTTGGGCAAAAACTCAAAAATAACGAGGGATTTGGCAATCCAATTAAATCGGGTCATTGTATTGATAAATAAGGTCAAATTAAGCTTGGGAGTTTGGTTGCGTTTTTTTTAATAAAATATGAGATAAATTCGGATATAGGTAGTGTGGAGTGTAAGAGTTAGCTCAATTTAGGGAAAAGGCTGAGTACTCCTGTGATGTATATTCTTTTTTGGGAATCAAACTGACCATTGGTACTATGATTATACGCCTATCAAACTGTTGTCTTATGTTCCTGCTATGTTCTCTACTTGAACTCCCTTGTGGATTATTCTCTATTCTTCAATAATATGTTATACCAGTGTCGGCCATCTGGCTTCTAACCATTTGGCCTATTTCATGGTCATTCCCTATTTCTTTATGGCAAAAAAGAGGCTTAGTGATAGAAAAATAAAGTATAATAAGTAGATATAAAAGACTAGGAGAATAAACAGATTGACTGAGGAGTAGGGATGTAGCGAACTGCCGTTAATGTGTTCGCGAACGCCGTTCGCGAACACCGGCAAAAAAGCGAACAGTTCGCGAACAGTTCGCGAACTTCGAACGCTCGATAAAATCGTTCGATCGAACGATCGAAGGATTTTATTCGTACGATCGAAGGATTTTCGTTCGAATCGAACGATCGAAGCTATTCGATCGAATGATTTTAATTCAATCGAATGCTTATAATCGTTCGAACGAATGGAAATCATTCGATTTTAGCGATCGAACGGTCGAATGGTCGAATGGTCAAACGAAATTTTACTTCGAATCGAACGCGAACACCAATTGGCGAACGTCGCGCGACGTTCGCGAACATTCGGCGGACGCGAACAGTCGAAGTTCGCGCGAACTAGTTCGCCGGCGAACAGTTCGCTACATCCCTACTGAGGAGAGGAGGAGGAATAATAGTTTGGAAAGTGGGCCCACTGTCTAAGGTTTTCTGGTGGGCCCATGGCATCCCAGTCCGACACTGCGTTATACAGTATGGTTGAAATGCAAGAACCACTGGCGCCCAATTATTGTGAATTGTTTACAGTTACAGTTGCACAACCCCCTGCCTTCACACTGTTGCGAGTTCTCATTCCCTGGGAATTGAGGTCTCACCCGGAGCACATTTATTGGGGTAAAGCTACAAGTTAGTGTAATGGTGCTGCTCAATTTACTATAGCCTTACAATACATTTAAAACAAAAGTACCCTGTATTATCTCAGCATTATCGAAAAATGCGGGACCTGGGGTTCATTTGGATCACCATACCTTAACATTTACATGTAATTAAAGGCCCAAAGTTTGTCCAGATGCAGTAATCCATCGCAACTAGGGATGCACCGAATCCAGGGTTTGGTTTGGGATTCGGCCAGAATTCGGCCTTTTTCTGCAGGATTCGGATTCGGGCGAATCCCACTGCCAGGCCAACCCGAATCCTAATTTACATATGCAAATTAGGGATGGGAGGGAAATCTTGTGACTTTTTTTTTGCAAAACAAGGAAGTAAAAAAATGTTTTCCCCTTCCCACCCCTAATTTGAATATGCAAATTAGGATTCAGATTCGGTTCATGTCAGGCCAAATCTTTCGTGAAGGATTCGGGGTTCGGCTGAATCCAAATTAGTGGGTTCGGTGCATCACTAATCGCAACCAATAACTGCTTTTAGACAGGTGACCAGAAAATGCTACCAGCTGTTAGGTTGCTATTGGTTACTGTACCTGAGCAAACTGTGAGGCCAATTTATCAAAACTCTAATTTTTGTCAAAAACTTGACAAACTCAAATGAATGCTTATTTATGAGAAAACTTGAATCTTGGATACTCGATCACATTAAAAAGTGAAAAAAAAACTTAAACACAGCCGAATCACATCTTTCACATAATTCAGTTTGCCAGATTTTGAATTAATATTGAAATAGCTGAAATTTTGCTCATATAACATCCATTGACTTCTAAAAAAAAAGCTTGCCAGCTTTCACATATCAAATTTTAATATTCAAGGTTTTTGTGCTTAATAAATCTAAAAAATGTGATCTGATAGATTTGAGTTTTGGAAATTCAGATTTGCAATTTGCTGCAACCCCTCTCAAGTTTGAATGCTGTTTAATCTGCCCATTAGTGGCTTTTATAGCATAACCCTGTAAGTCTATATAAAGTAAAGGCTTGAGACAACTTACATTCTTACCAGCAGTCTGACCCTGTCTATCATAATCTAATCTTATTCCCAATTGATAGCTTCTCAAGGTTATGCTAGTCTCTGATAATCCATGATCCACTTATCAGACTCTTTCTTTCAAACAGTTCACCCTCTTACTGCCATGGGAATCAAATACTTCTTTTGTGTTTGAGTCGATCCATGGAAAATTGTATTTATACTACAAACTGTAGATGTTTGCAAATGTTTTTATGGAATTTCAGAAAATTCTTTCCACGCTAATGCATTTTATTTCCCACAAGTCCCTTAGATATGCACAACATCATAGATATAAACAGTGTGATGCCCAGATTCAAAACATTCATAGCATCACTGAATATACCCTAAAATGTTCCTTATTCATGCAAATTTTTATGGCTAACACTAAGGGGTAGATTTATCAAGGGTCGAATTTCGAAGTGTAAAATACATAGAAATTCGACCGTAGAATTGAAATACTTTGAATTCGAATATCGAAGTCGAAGTATTTTTCACCGGATTTGGATATCCTGCGATCGAAGTAAAATCGTTCGATCGAACGATTTTAGTGTATGATCAAATGATTTTACTTTGATGTGTAAAGACTTACAAAATGGTTGTAGAAGGTCCCCATAGGATAACATAGCACTTCAGCAGGTTTAATTTGGCAAAGTATTGAAGTCAAAGTTTTTTAAAGAGACAGTAATTTGATTATGGCATGGTCGAATATTCGAACTATTTTTACTTTGAAACGTATTTGAAGTAAATTCAAAGACGTAGTATCCTATTCGATGGTCGAAGTATCCAAAAAATTACTTTGAATTTTGAATTTTATTACTTCGAAAATTCCCTCTAATTCACTTCGACCCTTGATAAATCTGCCCTTAATTTATGATCAACGGTTGAATTTCGAATTCATGTGAGTTTTTTAAAACTCCCATAAACTCAATTCAAAATTCAAAATTTATTATAAAAAATTGGATTCACCCGAAAATGCAAATTGAATTTGAATCTAATTTGATTCAATTCGATTCAATTTTTAAAAATTCGATTCAAGTTTTTTTCTCAAAAAAAAAAAAACTTGAATGTTAGGAAGGCTGCAACCAACTCCAAAATTGATCCCTGGACATCTCCTATTGGCAGGTTTTAGGTGGCAAATTTCACAATTTCTAATTCAAATTTTTAATTCGACCCTTGATAAATCTGTCCCCAAGTGTCAATAGTTCTATGTTTCTTTAGAATGTAAGATCTTGTGGGCACGGCAATTTGTCTCTCCTGTTTCATTCTAAAGCTTTTTCTCATTTCCTGTTTTATTTTAATGAAATGTGTAACTGTGCCCTTTATATATATAAATGCTGACAGTAGGGGTAAGTAGGGTATATATCTTTTAGGACTATCCCCTGGTGGATGCCAGTTGCCCCCCCAAAGGTAATGTTTCATTAACCAATTCACATAAGGTTTATGGGTCATAACCCACGCCTGGAAGGTCTGGGGACAACTGTTTCAATAAAGTCTTACCCCTTACAACACAACACACAAGATAGAGGTAAGAATTCAATGCATAACCCAAGTAACAAGCTGAGATTAAGGACACAATTTTGTTCATTTAGTTTCTGCTATGACAAACAGTATTGTCTAAGTGAATTTTCTCTGTGGTAATATCACAAAATCTATGGCTCTGTATATATTTAATTAGTTGTACTAATACAGTACATACACAGATACATTTCCTAAATAGGTTTGACTGTCTTTCTAGTATGTGTGAAATAACTGCTACTAATATTGATGCATATAGTGCAATGATTATGAGCAGTGATGGGCAAATGTGTCCCATTTCATTTATGAATTTCCAGTAAAATTCATTAAACGACTAAAAACTAGCGAAACACAGATTTTGACGCCTGCATCAATTTTGCCGCCCGCTTCAATTCGTGTAAATTTTGCCACCCACATTAAAATCATTGGGCATCTGAATAATGTTGATGTGCGACAGTTTTGACACAAGGGATTATTCCTACGCACATTCAAATTTTTTTTGATGCTGGACAAATTTATTCGCCCATCACTAATTATGAGGGGTCTTGTGAATTGCTATTTTGGGGTGAGGAAAAACTGTTGAGACAATTGACTCTCTGTAAGCTAGCAAAGAATAATTAATGTAAATATGCAAATTTTTTGGAATACAGGAGCATACAAATATACACATTCACCAACTGAAGATAAACCTTTGGGACTATTAATTATAATTCAGTTTGGTTTCTGAAAATTGTGCATTTGGCTGTACCCACAAAATATGGATTTGCATTTTTTTGTCCTTATTATACACCTAAATATGAATGCATGAAATGTCATTTCAGTTGATACACTGTAACTGTTACAGATTTTGGATTCACTTGGAAAATGAAACAAAAATCAGTTGTCAGTTCACACACAGATAGTATGACAACATAATCCTATTATTGCTCTGAAGGGAAAATTATAAGTTAAAGATGGTATAAAACTGTCCTGCACTAATCTGGAAAAAAATGGATTTTTACAGATGTCTGAAAGTCAAACTGACAACATTAAAAAGTCACCAGATATTGGGTTTTCTTGAAGACATACTGTCTTAAGAGGCTAATGTTTCTCTATAGTTAAAGTTCTGGTTAAACAATTACCCGAGGCCATTGTTATAACATCTAAAGAGATGCCGAAGGCATTAAAGCCTTTTATAAAGGAAAGGTAAGAAAAAGGCTTTATCGTCCCAAATGCAAGAGAAAGAGAAGAGAAAGCTGTGCATTGTTTTAAGGTTATTTAAAAATTGTATTTCAAAAAGCAAGTGAACAGTGTAATATCATGCCCAAATCTTCAAATTCTATTCTTTTTCCCAGCCGAAAACAATCTTTTCTGAAGTCAATGTACTCAAGGTAATATTAATAAAGAAGTGTGGGTTGCTGTGGGACTTTGAGTTAATGTGAGGGACGATTTCAGAATATGCAGAATTTCATTGAAAGCTTTCACAACCAGTGTTTGAAGGTTCTTTCTTCAGGCATATATGATTTTAAAAAATCCTGATATCTTGGAAACCATTTCTTTAGGTGAATAACGAATAACATAGTACAACATTTAGCTGCATGCAAGGAGGATGGTGTACACAATTGAAAGTGTACATAGTAATTTAGATGATTATACATCAGGATTAATAGACTTGACTCCAATGACTCATATATAATTTGCCTGACAATGGAACTTTTTCACTTGAAGTAAAATCTATAATTTAATACTGGTTTTTGATAAGGTTATTCAAGGTGGTTAGTTGCCTGTGGTATACGTACATTGCCCTCTAATTTAAGTCATAACAGAAGACACGTCATAAGACAGTAGGGCGAGAGGCATCTCATTAGATGCATCGCTTGGTCATTGCTACTAACGGTATTGAATTATCATTACTGTTGTAAACAAATGATTCCCTCGTCTTGGGGTTCTTAACATTTTTTTCCCACTTTTTGGAGATTTTCATCTTTAGCCACACTGAATTTGTTCCACATCAACATGTTTTGTGCAAGCTCCAAAAGATGTCCTCATTTCTTCATTAAACGCCTCTAACTTTATACAACCATAAATTATTTTGTTAGACCCTGTATATATATCTATCAAATAAATCCAAAAATGAGGTGCACACTGGGAACATTTATAAAGGTAAAAAATCTGAATTTTTATTTAATACATGTTTACTTTTCCTAAGACCTTTATCAAGACCGATGATATATATATATATATATATATATATATATATATATATATATATATATATATATATATATATATATATATATATATATATATATATATGAAGCCTCCTTTCCCAGTGTGTCATTACATTAAAAAAGTTACACCAGCCTAGACTCTCACAATAGTCATAGTGGAAATAATAAATTCTTATTACCTGTTTTATTTAGCTTGATTGATACCAGGATACTTTTTTATGTGATCTTGATTCAAAATTGGGGAGCAATATAGCACAGCTCTACCCAGTAAATACTCCTTCATCCATTCATCTGAAAAGCATGTGAAAAAATCCAATATCAATAAACTACAATTCAAGTAATAATTTTTCATCGGTTAATATACAAAAAAGCTGGTCAGCAGGTCATGTTCACGCCAATGGCTAGTTTCTAGTTCCAAAAGGCTAAACACAATTTATTTTTTATTTTTACTTTTTATTATGTATTTATTTATTTGATATATTATCTGTGATGTTTGGGATATGGGCTTTTCTGCTTTACGGTTCTGTAATTTGGAACTTTTTCCTGTAAGGCAACTAAAAATATTTGAATAATTAAATACCCAAATAGGGTTTATAGTATGTAATAACATTTATCACATCCTTGGTTTCCTTTGTCCTGAGCCATCATTAGGTGGGTTTTTTTTTGCTAGGTGGCTACAGTACATTTTCACTATAGGAAGGAAAAATTTAAATATTTCCATTTTACCCTACTATTCTCCAAAAAGTGACAATATCAGTGGTGTAAGATGGTTTGACCATTTTGGGACGCTTCTGGCCTCTGGAACTTGAGACTCATGATCGTTTACCTTCTAGTGTCCATACATAGTGATAGGTTAGTCTTTACTAGGCCCCTTTCTCCCATGGGTCCACCACTTGGTCTGCTGTAGATTAACCACAGTGTTCCTCTTTCCCCCTCCGCTCCTGTTGCGTCTGCCCAGTGCTGGTTAGAGAGGTCGGCACTAGTGATGGGCGAATTTATTCGCCAGGCGTAAATTTGTGGCATATTTGCAAGTTTCTCTGCCAACGAATAAATTTGCGAATTCACTGGTGTCAAAGTTTTTTTCAAAGCCGGCGATGGTTCTGATGCCGGCCCCAATTCAGATGCCGGCAACGATAAACAGACGCCCATTGACTGTAATGGGCACCGGCGTCAACTTTGAGAATTTTGCGAAATTCGTGGCAAAGCAAAACGGGACAAATTCACCCATCACTAGCTGGCACCTCTCCCACTATATTTATCAGGAATTGATATCAAACACTCGATGGCTAGTGTAGTGGGGTTAACCCTTGCACATTTATTTGTGTCAGTGATGTAACATTTTGGGGTCGTGCCCCTTTGTCAGACATATATTGGCAATATTTTAATATCCTTCATGGGTTTGCACTGCAAGTCTATTGTCAGCCAGAACCTCTACAGTATACACTGGAATGGTTTAAATACAAACCTTGTATGTTACCATCAAATACGGAATCTAAATGAGACCTTTCTTTCACTTACTGTACATATAGTAGATAGTAATACTCAGTATGCTCAAGTCTGCTACAAAGGTAACATACCTTTGCTTGGACTTACCAGAGAATACTTTGCATTGACTTGGGGATGATTTATTAAACCTCAACTTTTTCAGGTCAGTCTTTTTGATGCCAAAAATCCAGAAAAGTCGCTGAAAAAAAAAGCACAACTTTTCCAGGATTTATTATGTGACAAAACGATGACAATTCTAAATCTAAAAATACTCCAGCTAAAGCCTGTCAAAATCATGTAGAAGTCAATAGGGATGTAGCGAACTGTTCGCCGGCGAACTAGTTCGCGCGAACTTCGACTGTTCGCGTCCGCCGAATGTTCGCGTCCGCCGAATGTTTGCGAACGTCGCGCGACGTTCGCCAATTGGTGTTCGCGTTCGATTCGAAGTAAAATTTAGTTCGACCATTCGACCATTCGACCGTTCGATCGCTAAAATCGAACGATTTCCATTCGTTCGAACGATTATAAGCATTCGATTGAATTAAAATCATTCGATCGAATAGCTTCGATCGTTCGATTCGAACGAAAATCCTTCGATCGTACGAATAAAATCCTTCGATCGAACGATTTTATCGAGCGTTCGAAGTTCGCGAACTGTTCGCGAACTGTTCGCTTTTTTGCCGGTGTTCGCGAACGGCGTTCGCGAACACATTAACGGCAGTTCGCTACATCCCTAGAAGTCAATGACAGATGTCCCTCTTACAACTGGAAGATCATTCTTTGATTCATGGTTTTAGAGGTTTGCAGGTATTTTTGCTGCAGGCTTTTGTGTGACAATACGAAAAAGTCATAGTTATTGTGTGACATGTCAAAAAAGTCATGGTTTTCTGCATCTTTTCTGCAACTTTTGCCGTTTGTGCTTTTTTTCACTTTGGATCTTTAAATACATATCCTGACATTCGTGGTTTTAGAGAAACTGAGTTTAGAAGTGGTTTCAAAAACCTTTAAAACCACTAAAATGAGACTGTTGATACATTGGCCTCTTGTTGTTAGTGCTAATAATAAATTGAGCAGAAGCCTGTCTATGTGGTACAACAAAGCAGCCCTGTCAGAGAAATAGTATAGTACATATTCTCAGCATTTTTTTTCAGCTAATGTTAATGTGAAAGTGCAGATACTGTAAAATTTCCAAGATCAAATTAGTTTGATTCCCCCCAGTAATTTTTATGCGGTAATATATCAAACATCTTATTAAAATTGTTCAACTTAACATCTGCTGCGATTCTCCACTTTCGGCCTTCTATTCACTCATAAAAATGAATATGTGTTTGATCTTATATATGTATAGGGTATTAGGTATAGATTATGCAGGTTGAGAATGTATTCTTTTGACAGCTGTTATGTTGACATTGGCACCAAATCAGCAAGACAGTTTAATAACAAGGTCTTATTTGGAATATGGGATACATTAATGGCTAGTGTAACAGTAAGCTTGGGTGTATATAGATTATATATATAAGCAGTAGCGATGGGAGAATTTATTCGCCAAGCGTCAATTTGCGGGAATTTCGAGCCGGCGTATTTTTTTTTGGACGCCGGCGAAATTCTCCAAAAACAGACACCCGTGTCCAAAAAAAATGTATGCCGGTGTCAAAACGGATGCCGCCGTTTCGAAAAATGTTCATTGTTTCGTGAATTTTCCTGGAAATTTGCAAATTTTGAGGGAAATTCGAAATTTTTCGGTGAAGCGAAACGCCCCAAATTCGCACATCACAAATTTGTTATCCTAAAAAAAACTACAAAAACTAAATCCAGTTGTAAATTGTCTTGGAGCACCACATCATACTAAATGTTGAGTTTACATTACAGTATTAGGTCCTGACCCCTGGGCTAATCACATTTCTCTCTTAAATCATTCTCCCAAACTATAGTATGCCCTGGTCCTCCTTTAACATGTCCACAATAAAGCTATCTATTTCTTATTGTCGATCGGGTCGGTCTATTAAACCGTGGCTTTTTCCGATTTATGGGTTGGTAGGTTTTTGGGAGTTTTTGACACTGACTTTTCAACGACAATATGGAAAAGTCATAGTTATTGTGTGAAATAATAAAATAAAAAACACCCAAAGTTGCCCTTAGACTCTAATATATTTTCTACAAAAAAGTTGCTACACATACAAAGCCATGCGACAAAAACTCTCCTGTAGACTCTGATATATTTTGCTTAAAAAAAACTGTCGCAATGAAACAGTTGCCCATAGACTTTCATGCCTTTCGCAAATTTTATGCCACTTTGCAAATTTTTCTTCAGTTTTGCGAATTTTTGGAAACAACAATAACATTTAAAATAAAACAATAACATAAAATAACCTCTCACACATAGAAAGTCATGGGATTTGGATTAATCACCATCTAAAGTTTGTGTGGCCATCATTCTCCCAACTCACTGATTTGCCCACAATAATTTATTCACATCTGTGACCTGTTTCTCATTAGATATAAAATTTAACAATATTTTTAAAGAATCACAACATTGCATTTATATAAAGAGATTAAAAAACATGTATACGTAATCAAAAGAATTATATAACCAGGTCCATTGAAAAAATATACTTAAAAAGAATAAAGAATTCTTATAAAGGTTAAAAAAAAAATCAGAGGAGACTTTTATTAGTAAATGGAATGATTTTGAAGACCACATAATTATTACCAGAAATCTGTGCAGCCTCTGTGGTTTTTTAATAGATACACTATTACAGGACGTTTTATGATAACCACACACTGAATCATCATCTGAAAGGACGCATGTTAAGTCCATCATTCTGCCGATTCCTCCTTGGTGTGATTACATAAGGCATCCAGTAGCCTTTTCCATGAAAGGGCTCTCTGTCTATAGCTACTCCTTTCAAAGAGTCACCTGTTTATTCCAGTCTCCATAAACCGATGACGTGTTTCATTCCACAACATTGTGAAACTCAAGCTGTCCCTCAGATCATAGAAAAATACATTTCTTGATTATAAAGCAATATTTAGTAAAGATAAATTGACTTGTTCATCAAAAGCATTTAATAAAAATAACAAGAGTTTATGAAAGAATTATTGTTGATGGGCTCTGTAAGTAATCATGGAACATTAAAGCAGGATCTTGTTAATAAATTAGACTTTTCAACAGTAAAATGTTACTTGTTTACAGAGTTAATTTGGGTTGTAAAAAGATACCAGTCCTTCAAGCTTAGTTTCATAGTTGTTTGCTGTGCGAACTCCAGCAATTCTTCTGTCAATAAGGTAAATGCTTTTTATGGTCTGGACTACCACTGTAGGCTGCAAGTCCACATAGGAGCCTTCAAGTAGTCAATCATGGCTTACTTTGCACCCCAGGAACTTTTTTTAATTCTTGTGTTGCTCCCCAAATTTTTTTTAAATTTGAATGTGGCTCACTGGCAAAAAAAAAAGGTTAGGGATTCCTGTTTAGATTATTGCCCTTTTCTTCAGTACAGTGGATAATGTGTTAGTTATCACAGGTCTAATGAGTTACAACTCCCTGCAACTGCTAGTAGACCATGGGCCCCATTTAGTCAAGTTTTTAAAGGGTAAAACTCACATTTTTGAGAACTCCATTTCAAAATGGTCAAGGTCATGTAGAAATCAATGGCAGATGTCCCTGAAGTTGTTTCTTCACATCGTGATCTGTGCTGGCTAATCCAATATAGTCAATATTTTTGTCCAATAATTCAATTGGGTTGAGATATCGAGGTGACAATTCAATAAAGTTGAGTTTTCGGAGTGTCAATCCTATGATTTCAAATAATGCTCAATTTTGTCACAAGGTTTCTTTGCTTCAACTTTTTCTAAATGAATTATTGATGAATGAGTTCAATTCATAAATGGGAGTTAGGTCAAATTTGTTTTAATAAAAAAAATAGAAGATTAGTAAATAACACCCCATGTGGACTCTTTCTGTTGAGTTGGCCCTCATTGAAGGATTAGAGAAAGGGTTTCTGTCCTGACTTCTTTCACACTTTACAGGGCTTTCACTGTTTCTAAAAACATAGTTAACTACTTATTTTTATAATTTTAAATGATTTGTTACTTATTCAAGTAAAACTGAAATATCAAACACAGGGAACAAAAAGTGTGCTACTAAGGATTCACATTTAAACTGCAAGCTCTGTCACAAAAGATTCAGGTTTCATGATAATGTTTATACTTCTTAAACAGATTTACACCTGTACAAGCTAAAGAATTTACAAATGTTTTAATTCAAAATAAAATATTGAAGTTAGGTTGCCTTGATCTTTAATCTAGATTAATACTGCATTTTGACTATCAATAAATTATGTTTGTACGATCAGTCAATATGTGTGCAAACATTTCTTATGCAAATTAATATTATTTATATGTAGATTGAAGCACATTATTTATAAGGTTCCTGATTACTTCTGTGTGATGAGGGATGTGAGAAGATAATTCCTTAAACATCTCACAAGCTTTGACCAAACAGTCCTCTGTGTTTCATTAAAAAAAAACAAAACATGATTTACTGAAGGATGAAAAATTGACCATTATTGACTTCTTAACTCTCTCGTTATATTCCTGTAAGAAGATGTGTTTCCTGCACTACAGCAGCTCTATGCATGCCACATACAACGTGTTTGTCCAGACCCTGTGCATGTGCTGGTGCCCTTATTTGCAGTTACATTCTTTTTGGTTATCTTTATTTGCTTTCTTTCTAGTATTCTAGCTGATATTTTGGTGATATTTTCTGGTTCAACCTCTGCCTATTTGACCGTCTGTCTGATTTCTTACCTCAATCCTGTTCTACCTTCCCTGACCTTCAGCCTTCTTGGCTTTCTGCTTACCTGATCTAGTACTACACTAGCCTCACCAGCCTCTCTCCAATCCACTAGTTACCTGTTCAATCCTGAGATAGTTTGGTGACTGCATTGGTGGGTCATTCCCAATGACTGATCATCCATGACAATGCCATCATATCAAACCAAAAACTATTACTATGGCTCAGATTAGGCAAAAACATTATTGAGATTACTGAAGTATTGAGATATGGTCTCATGGCAGGCTTTATAATTATCTTAAAATGGGATGCAACTCAAATCCCTTAATGTATAAAGAAGTAGTGTAATCATTTTTATTAGATTGTTTACAAGAGTTTGCAACATTTGGCTTACTGGAAATACCCCAGTAAATTGGCCCTGTAAAAATGGATATAAACCCAAATTTTTCCAGCAGTTCATTAGACTATCTATTTACATTTTGGTTTTGGCCTGTATCATGTACTACCTAAATGAAGTATGACCACCCTGCCAGGCTATAATATAGTGAGTGATATTACAATGAAATAAATGAAAGTGTATAAACCCATATGTAGACTAAAAATGGACCTATACCACTAAAGCATTGCATTCAACCCAAGAATAAGAAGATTATTATGAATGATAGGAATTTAGACAACACTTTCCTTCCAGACCCTAATAACCCAACTATGAGCTTAATGACGTATCTTAAAAGAATGGGGGGGTGTATTAAAATTTGGTAAATACATATTGTTATGCATTTTAGAAAAACGATCATGATAAAAACAATACGGGGGCCCATTTATTAAACCTCAATTTTTTCTGGTTGAGATTTTTAGGGGAAAAACTCACATTTTTCGTGGAAAAATCAAAAATCACATTTTTAGAGATTTGGTATACCCCTAAGCTGCTAAAAATCCAAATCTGAAAACACTCCATCTCAAACCTATGGAAGTAATGTAGAAGTCAATGGCAGATGTCCCTGAAGTTGTTTTTTGACATTGTGATCTGCTCTGGATAATCTGATAATGTTGGGGTTTCCATCTATTAATCCGATAAAGTCGAGTTTTTGCATTGTCAATCATATGATACAAATTGACACTCATTTTTTTGCAGTGTTTTTTCGCTCCTACTTTTTCAAGAAAAAATATTGATAAACAAGTTCAATTCATGGAAGGGAGTTAGGTGAACTTTGTTTTAAGAAAAAAATTTGATCAATTCGAGCTTTAGTAAATGTATTTTCTTGTAAGTAGTGTTACCAAAAGACTTCTCTCTATTCTACATGATAAAAAAAAAATGTGATTGAATCCACACACTTCTGCAACCCAACTTTAAACTTAGGCAATATATGGATTCAGATCTTTACCAGAACCTTAAAGGAATACTGTCATGGGGAAAAAAACTTTTTTTCAAAATGAATCAGTTAATAGTGCTGCTGCAGGAGAATTCTGCACTGAAATCCATTTCTCAAAGAGCAAACAGATTTTTTTATATTCAATTTTGAAATCTGACATGGGGCTAGACATATTGTCAATTTCCCAGCTGCCCCAAGTCATGTGACTTGTGCTCTGAAAACTTCAATCACTCTTTAATGCTGTACTGCAAGTTGGAGTGATATCAACCCCCTCCCTTTTCCCCCCCAGCAGCCAAACAAAAGAACAATAGGAAGGTAACCAGATAACAGCTCCCTTACACAAGATAACAGCTGCCTGGTAGATCTAAAAACAACATTCAATAGTAAAAACCCATTACGTTCCATTCAGTTACATTGAGAAGGAAAAACAGCAGCCTGCCAGAAAGCATTTCTCTCCTAGGCGCAAATTAACTAAGCGCCGAAGCGCCAAATGCTAGCGTTAATTCGCTAGCGTTTGGCATTTTTAGTTACTGCGCAAATTCACTAACGAATGCTGGCATAGTTTCGCTAGTGTTACTTCGCACCCTTACGCCAGGCGAATTTTCGCTAGCGACGTAACTACGCAAATTCACTAACTTGCACAGTGTACTGAACGCTACCTTTCACGATAGACTTCCTTCGCCACCTCAGACCTGGCGAAGCGCAATAGAGTAGATAGGGATTGTTTCAAAAAAAGTCAAAAAGTCCCAAAAAACGCTGGCATGTTTTCTACATGATGGGTGATAGGCTGAAAAAGATCAAAAATATTTTTGGGGCTCCCCTCCTTCCCCCCTACATTTCCTGACTCATGGCAACTTACCTAGACAGTGGGCACATGTGTAGGGCAAAATACATTTTTTATTTGCTGATTTGAAGGTTTTCTAGGCATTTGTAGTGCTAATACATGTTCCTCCATTGAAATTTGAATTTCGCGACGTATGCAAATTAGCCTTCGCTAGCATAACTTCACTTTACATAGTGAATCAATGCTAGCGCAACTTCGCAATCTTATGCTACCCCTGTGCGCAACTTCGGATTTTAGTGAATTTGCGGAGCGCTGGCGAAACTACGCCTGGCAAAGTGCGGCGAAGTGCGGCGAAGTGCGGTGAAGTTGCGCCTGGCGCAACTTCGCATCTTAGTGAATTTGCCCCATAAAGTGCAGACACAAGTCACATGACCAGGGACAGCTGGGAAATTGACAAAATGTCTAGCCCCATGTCAGATTTCAAAATTGAATATAAAAAAATCTGTTTGCTCTTTTGAGAAATGGTTTTCAGTGCAGAATTCTGCTGGAGTAGCACTATTAACTGATGCGTTTTGAAAAAAAACATGTTTTCTGATGACAGGATCCGTTTAACACTCTTAAACACATGACTCCAACTGGTTGATATCCTATTACTTTCTCTCTCTTCCCCATTTATTTTTCTATTCAATCTATCAGTCTTTATAGAAACAGACAGACAGACAGATAGATAGATGATAAGGACAATATCTATATTCCCCTTATAAATAGTTTTCTATTTGACAATTTACAGCTACTGTAGATCAAATTCTTCCTTAACATTACTGCACATAAGTAACCCTCATGAGCACGGGTCAGAGGAGAGTTACCTTTTATCTAGGATAGTCACATATTCATAAATCCAAAGTAGCTCTGTGTTTTGGTTTTTCATGTAGTCTTTCATGAATATTAATAAAATAGTACAAGCTTTCTATATCAATTAAATATTCATCTGGCTTTAGTCCAAAGGGATAATACAAATGATAGTGACCTTTGCCACTGACCATGACAGAAGAAAAAAGAAAAGAAAAGTTTTTTGGAAATCTTCCTTTTATCTAGGCTGACGTTTGCTCATGAATATTCTGTGAATAAGAAATTTAAAAAGATAATTCTACACTGAGAAGTGTTGATGACAATTCTGCCTGAAGAGATGAAATAAAAGCCTAATGATGAGACTAAAAGATATAAAAACGCAGGAAAAGGTCATTAATCTCTTATATATTTTATATTTTTACTTTATAACACATTATTTTCATTATGGGCTCGAGTAGAATTATGAACAGGCCCATTATTTTTTTTTAAATGCATTTTACAAAAAGTTTGTTTAGGTTTTTAAATTCTTTGCAACACAAAGAGAGAAAAAGATACTTAAGAATAATCATTAAAAAATAAAAATTAATTACACAGGCAATTAGTTTGAGATAAATGTAACATTTTAATACCATGCTGCTTGAACCTTAATTTTTTTCTGGCGCTATCTACTGACTAATATCAATACTTTCCATTTTATTATGTATGAACAATGTTAGTCTCTGGACATTGCAAATTGCTTGGTCAAAAACACAATAAACTTTGACTTTTCTGGGCAGACACAGACCACATTACTTTGTATCCAAACAGTGGTGTAACTAGCTTTTACTGGGCCCCACAACAAATTCATTTTAGGGTCCCAACAAATCCAGAGGTTCTCCTTTTTTTTTTTTTTACAAATATATGTTAAAATTTCTCATTAATTAGGGCCTTGGGGGCCCCTATACCCCTGGGCTCCCCTGTTGCAGGGTCTGCTTCCTCTGTAGTTATGCCCATGAATCCAAATGATGGTAAACTTGACTTTAGGGTAATACAACCTCTAGTGAACATCTAACATGGTTACAAGTGTATTTTTTTTACTTATTATAGCCCCAGTGTAAAGCATATTGAATTTCTCTCTCCCCTCAAAGAAGGAAACGGCTTTGAATGTATCATTTTTAAAACTATTGCTTTCATTATGGCAAATGCACACAAATTAGAGTTTCATTAAGGTCTGTTTGCAGTCCCCTCATTCAGAAAGAAATCTGTCTGAGAGCCAACATAATTAGAAAAAGTAATTTATAACATTTTTTTCAGTGAAGGTTGTCTTAATAGGTTTTTAATGGGATCTGGAAAACAAGAAATATATGGACTGAAAGGACAAAGGTCTCGAAGACGATATTAATTTATGACTCTTTCTATTAATGTATCATCCCTTCACAGTATATCTCCTTAGGGCATATGTAGAATTAAAAACAAAAATTGTATTGCATGCAATAGATTTGCTAAAAAATACATAGACAATAAATAAATGACTTTCTGCAGATTTCTATGCCCTCCAGCTTTCTAAATCTGTCAGATGCAAGTCCTGTCTCAACTTCCATGGACACAGCTAGGTGGGACTATATAAAAAATGAACACTTTCATACACAACTTCTTCAATGGCTACTGAAGTTACAGTATGTAACCTGTAGTGGTCACATGACAAGATGATACAATTTCCAGAAAAAATGTATTTAACACTGGTACTAAGGGGCATGTTTACTAACATTTAAGATACATATCTCTGGAGATTGCCCATGGCAACCAATCAGCAATTTGATTTAAACAGCCACCTAAAATATAGAAAACAAAAACAAAGATCTGATTGATTGCTATGGGCAACATCGCCAGATATGTACCGAGATATTTATCTCTAATGTTAGTAAACATGCCCCTAAAAACACTACATTGCATCATGGTAAGGAATAAGCTACAGCGAGTTAGCTTTTAAGGAAATGTAGAAATGTGTGGATCCCTTATCCGGAAACCCAATATCCATAAAGCTCCGAATTACGGAATGTCTCCCATAGACTCCATTTTATCCAAATAATCCAAATTTTTAAAAGATTTCCTTTTTCTCTGTAATAATAAAAAAGTAGCTTGTACTTGATCCCAACTAAGATATAATTAATCCTTATTGGAGGCAAAACCAGCCTGTTGGATTTATTTAGTGTTTAAATGAATTTCTAGTAGACTTAAGGCATGAAGACCCAAATTACGGAAAAATCCATTATCCGGAAAACCCCAGGTCCCGAGCATTCTGGATAACAGGTCCCATACCTGTACAATATTGAGCTTAAACATTTGAAAAACTTCTGCCTCCTTCCATGAACATTTCTATCATAGATTCCTAGATTTACCAACTCTTTGTTGATCAGTTTGTGCTCATTTACAAGGGAGTCAGAGTACCAAATCAATGACATCAATTACTAATTCCAGGAACTGATGCTAGGTAGTGATGAGCAAAATTTCCCCATTTTGCAGTGCCGATAAATTTATAGAAAAAAATTGTGAAATGGAAAATAATCCAAAATATCACCAGATGCATTCGAGTCAATGGCCATTTTTCTTGCTTTGTTATGCAAAAGAAAAAAAAAAATTTTACAGCAAAAAGAAAACCCATAACAAATTTAGCATTTAGCGCAAAAATTGTCACCATTCGCATGAACGCACATTTTACCATGATTCTTTTTTTTTTATGGAAAAAATGCTTCAAAGAATGGGTATCCAATGTAATATTGGATTGCAGCCACTCCCATGTGTTGCATTTTCAGTTTGAGTTACCAATCAATGTGGAAACAGTAAAAAAAAAGTGAGAAAGAATTTAAGTGGTGTAAATGAAAAGCAGAGATGTCTGTTATCTGTTGATTTTCTCAAATGAGGTGGCTGTTTTGGATGTTCAGAAGATTTAATTTTATTCAGATGATATCATCTTATATATACAGATGAAGCCTCTTGGATTTGTGAGTTAAATTCGTCATGACTCGGGATAAACTGAAGAAACTGTGTTATCTAAAGTCATCTAACCTCATTTAATGCATTTAACCTTTTCATTAGTTCATTATAATGAATTTCGTGTCTAACTTCAATGAACCTGACTTTTTCAAAAATGTTTTTACAAAATAAGCACAAAGCAGGTATGGGTGGACATTTCTGCTATGATTATGATTAAGGGGTGTTCCCGAAGCGCGTTAGGTGTCCAATACACAGCAGCCACCTGTTTTTTAATGTTACAATAAAAAACTGGTTTTGACTTTCAACTTTTTCTCTCTTTTGGTCTTGGACATTACTACTAGCCTCAAATCATTCTAATAAAGAACCAAATGTTTTGGTGAGACATATTGGAACTGGCTTGTTTCTACTTTGTAAAATAGTGTTATAATTTAAACTTTAAAATTTGGGATATATTCCATACCTGCTATTTTATTTCAAAATACGTAGCGCGCGCACACACACACACACACACACACACACATATAGACCATCATATTACTGGTCTGTCTGTAGGGGACATGAGGAATCCTTCTCCTGTTTGTCTGCCTGTGACATCATCCAGCCAAGTTGCATGCTGGATAGCAATCCGATTGGCTGGGAACCCCAGTGCATCCTTGGGAGAAAGGGTGTGCCTGACTTTGGAGTCAAATGCACGGGGTCTCCCAGAGAGAGAGCTGAGAGAGCCAGTGTGAGTAGCTGTAAGACTGTAATGTACAAAGAAACTGTTGAATCTGGGGAGATTGAGCCCAGCCTTTTGCCTGCCAAGCGGCTAAAAACTCAAAAGGAGAAAGGTGCCACTAGTGAGATTGATTCTGCTGCAGAGCTGTGTGTGATCTCCAGTGTGAATTCCTCTGAGAGCACCCCGGTGAGTGAGCCAGACAAAGGAGGTCACTGGCATGGATACAAGCGTGGGGCCCCACAGTGAAGACAGGTTCTATTTACCTGCTATGAGGGAGCTGCTGCCAACTTCAAAAGGGAGAGGTACTTTTGGGGAATAAGGTAGCGCTACCTGGGGAATAAGAGCTCTGGGGAAGGGACAATCATTCGAACTGTGTGGTTATTAACCCCTTCCGGAGAATTGGGACTGTGACATTTAACAAGGATTGTGTTGAAGCAACATAGTGATTTAGGTAGTGTCCCACGTGTCCCCGGTGTAGGAGTGCATAGTGTATTAATTGCCCAAGTGTTTACTACAGTTTATATAAAGTTTATATTTGTTTATTTACAAACTGGGTGTTTTATTATTCCTAGTGGAACCCCTTGAGGTGTGTTCCTCAGTGTTCACTAGGTGGAGGCACTGTGCTGTAATTCCCAGTTCCCAGTACTTTTTATACACAAAAGGGACTCAGGGCCCCTGGATTGCCAAGGGTAAGTTGCTATTTAAAGAGACAGTAACCAAATTAGTGTTATAGGTCTTTGGTGATGAACAAAGAAATATAAATTGATTGAACCTCAACAGAGACCTTTATCAAGGTTACAGTGTTGTACAAGAGCAGACCTAAATAACCCCCCACCTAGAAAAAAACACCAACAAGTCTGTCAATTAACAGACAATTAACAGGCAATTAACAGACTTGTTGGTGTTTTTTTTTTTTTTTAATAAAGGTCTCTGACCGAAACATCGGTTCAATAAACTTATATTTCTTTGTTCATCACCAACGACCTGTGAGTGCAGTGTAATATGATAAAAAATTCTTATATCCAAAGATAACTGTCCCATGGCTTTTTTCAGTAAAAAAATATATTTTTATTTAAGTTAGCGTTAAAACTGAGATACATACTGACCCCACAAGGCCCACCTAATGTGTTTCGCACCCTCCGGCGCTTAGTCATAGGTATCTCTTAAATATGATGAAAGTGTAATATGATGTTCTATAATCTACAGACTCCTGCACCCAGGCATGTAACCATGTTTAATGGAGTGCAGACTTTTGGCTATATATATATTAATCATAACACCAGCAGTCAGTTTTCAAAATGTGCATATAATTGAAATATTAATTTACTCCAGAACAAATTAAAAACTTTGAAACATTAAACTTGTTTAATGAAACACATTTTGTACTAAGCTTTATTTGTATTTGAGCTGGAAATGATTGCATGATACAGGCTTACTATATTTCAGTAGGTGCACCTGCTAAGTTAATACTAATATAATGCCTTAGGGTTATGTAAAACAGACAGGTGTGTTGGCTAATATTATAATATATATTGTGTATTCACAATAACTTGCTGTAGTTACATTTAAATGTAATATCAGAAAAGAACTAAATGTGCTTCAGTTAATACATTTGTAAAGTATTGTATGCAGAACCTAATATCAGTGAATTATTAGTGGGATAAGGATAAATACATATTCTAATTGAACTTAGACACCAGTTTCTTTTTTGGAGAAATCAAGAGTTGCAGCCACATGATAGACCCAATTCCCACTGTGCTGTACTCCCATTCAAGAACAATAACCTAAGTTGGTCAAAATACCCTTAAAGGGCATGTAAAGGCAAAAAAAATAAAATCCAATTTTTACTTTCTTTAATGAAAAAGAAACTTATCTCCAATATACTTTAATTTAAAAATGTGTACCGTTTTTATAAGAAACCTGACTGTATGCAGTGAAATTCTCCCTTCATTTATTGCTTTGGATAGGAATTGTCAGACGGTCCCTAACTGCTGAGCAGGGAAACAATCATACTTATGAACAGCAGGGGGATCCCCTGCCTTACTCCCCAGCCATGCAGAACTCAAGCAGCTTTGTTTATGACAATCCCTAAGCAGCACAGACCACACTGAGCATGTGCACAGTCTTAGTCTTGCAAAGATGTTTAACAAAGTTACAACATGGTGACCCCCTGGCCAACTTTGAAAGCATAAATTATTTGTTTGATTAGACTTGTGGTGCAGTAAGTTCATGTTTATATTTAGTATCTAGCCGTATTCTATTTTAGACTTTACATGCACTTTAAAGAATAAGTAAGCCTTTTATTTTTATTTCATTCATTTTTGTTGAATGATAAGCTCCGCTCCTTTTCCTTCTGAGCTTTCCTTCTGAGCTTTCCTTCTCTCTTTAACTATGAAGATGTTCAAGAGGTGCCTACTGGGCATGCTCACTGCTTCTGCTCCAATAGAGATCAATCCAGCATGTACAGTAGGCACCTCTTTATTGTCAAAACGTGAAGGAAAGCTCAGGGGCAGAGCTTCATGCTAGACAATTTAGTAGCCAAAGCAGATGAAGTTAAGCTACTTGTAATTTAGAAACCAAACAAGACTCGATGCAGGGAGAAATGTGTATTATTCTGGGGTTTAGTTATTCTTTAATATTTACAGCTATATTCTGCCGTGACTAAAATATTCCATTAGACATGAAGGGTGTTGCACTCCCAGTGATGTAAAATCACCCTGGACCAATTGGTCACACATGCCATACTTGTTTCTTGTTAATGGATAAAGCTTTTATGGAAGGGGACTATGCAAGGGACAAAGAAGGATGTAACCTCACAATGAAGATGTTGAGGCTTGTTTAAAAAAAGATTGGATTTTTGTAGTTTTAGTGGTTTTTGAAACCATGTCTTAACTCACAAACTGTAAAACCATTATTGTCATTGAATTTATCAAAAATGCAGATTAAAAAGTAACAACAAAAAAAAGCACTGACCATTCTGTAAAAAAAAATGAATACCTCTAAAATCTCTAAAAATTTTAGTTTTTCAGACACTTTGTAGTGAAAAAAATCAGAAAACCTCTAAAATTCCGATTGGTTTAAAAATGACCGAACAGTGAAACTCCCACTGACTTCTACAGCACCTCAACAACTTTTACGAAGTTTGGCACTAAAGGCTTTCGTGATTTTTTTCACTTAATAAATCTTGAATTTTTCAAGCTTTTTCACAATTCAGTTGTTAGTAAATGACCCCCATTGACAAGAATAAAACTCAAGGTTGGTAAAACTAAAATAAAATAAAATGATCATAATCATGCATTTCCTATAATTCACAATAATCAACAATATTCACAATATCTGAATTTGACAAAAACAGATGGAAAATGATAAAATATACTGTAGGTACCATTTCAGAAATAAGATAGAACATGTTATTTCTCTTGCAACAAAAATGACAATTACAATACAATTATCTGCAATTTAACAATCACAGAAATGAGAAAATAGTTCTGAAAGGATTGCCGAATAAGAGGGAAAATATCTGTAAAAGTACATTTCTCTATGTCAATCTGCCTGCCTGAGGCAGAAGGCTTTAAAGACAAGAGTATTGATTAGACTGAGCTCACTGTTGTACAAACAGGCTATAGAGGTTAAAAGATTGGCTAAAAATATTTATTTGAATGATTTCAAGGTAGACTGGTATAAACAGCAAGCAGCTGCATAAATACACTTGGCAGACAAATTATAGGAAGAAAGGAAACTATTTTCCTCAATTTAATTTGCCAGTGCTGTCAGGCACAATAATTTGGGTGACTTTCCTCTGGGTGCTACAGAATTGTCCACAGTCCCAAACTAGTAAGTTAAGTATTCAGCCATGATATCAACCTTACAAACATTGTGGTGTTAATTTACTAAAACTTGAATTAATCTCAGTTTTTTATGAAAAGAAAGTCGACCAAGCTCCCTTCCACGTATTGAGCCCAAATTTTTTTCTCAAAAAATCGGGTCGACAAAACTCAAATCATATGACTGATGCGCTTTCAAAACTAGATTTTATAGCTTTATGACTGTGAAAACTTTACTTTTTTGGATTAATAGACAAAAAAAGTGCTACTATTTTATTATTTTTTCAATAAATATTATATTACACATTTGTGTGCTGTATGGGAGTATTATTTTACACTGTATTTATTAAACAGTCCATTTCAAAGGGAGAACCTATCCAAGAAATACTGGATTACACGCAGTAGATAGGAATTAATGTCCAATATAAAAGGATTTGGGAACTTAAATGACAATGACGGAATATTTCCAATGCACATCCTTATTTTTCCCTGCAGATGCAGGTATTAGCACATTCATTGATCAAATTATAGAGGATTAGGAGTTCCTAACTGTACTTACAGTGAGCCATTAATTCTAAGGAGAATGGCTAGGTAGCTGGACTGTGCAAATAAATCCATCAGCCATGCTGTTTTGGTCAGGATCTGGATTTTTTTTTATAATACCATATTAGCCTCACAACTTCCTGAATAATCAAGAAGGTATGTGATTCAGAAAAATGCTCCACGTAAAATTTTATAAAATCATATAGAAAATGTTCTAAAGGTGATAATGGGATTGGCTAAATGAAAGGATAATCATTACACCCATGTAGGTAACTGGGGTCCCTTCATTAAGTCATTTAGAAGCTCTAGATAAAAGTAGGGATGTAGCGAACCGCCGCCGATGTGTTCGCGAACGCCGTTCGCGAACACCGGCAAAAAATGCGGACAGTTCGCGAACAGTTCGCGAACTTCGAACATCCGAAAATTGTTCGATTCGAACGATCGAAGGATTTTAATCGTTCGATCGAAGGATTTTCGTTCGACTCGAACGATCGAAGCCATTCGATCGAATGATTTCATTCGATCCAATGGCTTTGATCGTTCGATTCGAACGAAAATCCTTCGATTTTAGCGGTCGAAGGAATCGAATGGTCGAATGGTCGAACGATTTTTGTTCGAATCGAACGCGAACTCGTATTGGCGAACGTCGCGCGACGTTCGCGAACATTCGGCGGACGCGAACAGTCGAAGTTCGCGCGAACTAGTTCGCCGGCGAACTGTTCGCTACATCCCTAGATAAAAGTAAAAGATTGCAATCATTACTTAACGATTTAATCAATTAATTTGTTATTAACATTTAAATCCCTATCATGAGCTCTTATACAGGTAGTAGGTAATGCTACAAAAAAATTAGGAGTTATAATATAATAAAAGATGCAACATCTGAACCAGATTTAACAACCCATAGTAACCAAAAGGTGACTATTAAATGCTATTTGCTGATTGGTTGCTATGTGTTACTAGACCTGGTCCAAATATTCTGTCAAAGGTAGCTACAATTCTGTAATACTTTTCATGTTAAAGTAGATAACACATAAACCTGCACCTCTACAGCATTTAGCCAGTACAAAGAAATACAGGTATGGGATCTGTTATCCAGAAACCCGTTATCTCATAGACTCCATTTTACCCAAATATTACAAACTTTTAAAAATTAAAATTCCTTTTTCTCTGTAATAATAAAACAGAAACGTGTACTTGATCCAAACTAAGAAATAATTAATCCTTATTGGAAGCAAAGCCAGCCTATTGGGTTTATTTCATGTCTACATGATTTTCTCATTGACTTAAAGCATTAAGATCCAAATTACAGAAAGATCCCTTATTCAGAAAACCCCAAGTCCCAAGCATTCTGGATAACAGGTCCACTACCTGTACTACAGTTTGACAATAGACAACCTACATGAAAATGTGTGACCATGATATTTTTTGGTCTGTTGACGTGGCAAGACGTGAGCCATCTGAGAAATAATCTAGATGAAGTGCGGAGTTCCAGCAGTCTATAAAAAACTGAAAAGACTGGAAGACTGGTAGTTCCAGCAGCATAAATAACCAGACTAGAAGTTTGTTCAAATATAACACAAACATCACTGCTTTCTCTGCTGAACAGATGAGAACTAGTTGTGCCAATGAAAAAAAATAGTTATTGATGTTGCCAAAATATTCAAGAAGTTCAGTTGACTTGCCTCTGTGTTTTTAGAGTGTTGGAGTAGTGGCACCAGGGTCGGACTGGGTTTGCGGGACACCTGGAAAAAACCTGGTGAGCCCCACAGGCCAAAATCCGCTATTGCCCCGGACCTCCCTCCAGGCCCCTAGTCGTGGCCGCAAACAGTATAAAGGGTAGGAGCAGGGGGTCAGAGGAGGGTTGCGGCTGGGACAGGGAGGAGACCTTGAGATGTCTAATGTATCTTAGCCGCTGGGGCCAGTCCAACCCTGAGTGGCACTACAAATCTGACTATGAATGCAGAGTTTATGTGCATAGCAAGATTTGTGATTGAGAATATAAATTAAAATTAAAGTAAAAGTAAAAGTACATAGAGAAGGAATACGACTCTGGCCAGTTTAGCTACACAAATGCGAAAAGATGGGATTGATCATTTTCGGGCCCCATATTTTATTTGTGATTTATTCTGTGAAATCAAGTGCATGTGTTTTCAAAAACAGGTGTTTTAGACAAGTTATAATTATAACATTGCCAAGCAACCATAACATTTCAAAGTAAGTACCAAATGGGTGGCGGTGGTTTGCCTTGTTTACTTGACTTGACTTGTACAAGCAGCTAAACTGTTTCCTTCATCAATTCAATGCTGCAGCTATTTTAACAAAAGTTAGATGAAACCAGGAAAATATTATAGATACAGTATATGTTTTATAATTTATGTTTAATAAAATTTGAAGAAATAACTATATTTACTTATAATAATAATAATAATAATTACCTAACCCACATCATTGAAAACAATAATTAACAGCAGGTCTTCTCTATGAGTAGGATTATAGATATACACTTAGAACAATATTCTATAAAAGTCATGACAATATCAAAAAGCCATTAGCTTCAAGGCTAATGAATGTTTAGATATATGAGACATATGATAGAGGTAAAGAGCATTTATATAATTTTGTTAAGTTTTTTTTGCATTCATTTCATATTATTAAGTAAATTAGTAGACTGTAACGGATATTAAAGGGATACTGTCATGGGAAAAAAAATGTTTTCAAAATGAATCAGTTAATAGTGCTGCTCCAGCAGAGTTCTGCACTGAAATCTATTTCTCAAAAGAGCAAACAGATTTTTTTATATTCAATTTTGAAATCTGACATGGGGCTAGACATTTTGTCAATTTCCCAGCTGCCCCTGGTCATGTGACTTGTGCCTGCACTTTAGGAGAGAAATGCTTTCTGGCAGGCTGCTGTTTTTCCTTCTCAATGTAACTGAATGTGTCTCAGTGAGACATGGGTTTTTACTATTGAGTGTTGTTCTTAGATCTACCAGGCAGCTATCTTGTTTTAGGCAGCTGTTATCTGGCTACCGTCCCATTGTTCTTTTGTTTGGCTGCAGGGGGGGAAAGGGAGGGGGGTGATATCACTCCAACTTGCAGTACAGCAGTAAAGAGTGATTGAAGTTTATCAGAGCACAAGTCACATGGCTTGGCGCAGCTGGGAAATTGACAATATGTCTAGCCCCATGTCAGATTTCAAAATTGAATATAAAAAAAATCTGTTTGTTTGTTTGAGAAATGGATTTCAGTGCAGAAGTCTGCTGTAGCAGCACTATTAACTGATTCATTTTGAAAAAAATAATTTTTCACATGACAGTATCCCGTTAAGCAATTTTGGAAGAGCTGAATTTGACATTATACTACAGGTATATTTTCCTGACAATTCAGACCAACATGTTACATTGATTACTGTCTGTAATTGTGTTTCTCTGCTGTTTTCATAGTCATGTTGTTTATATACTTGCATTAGCTGACTTATGACTTCCCCTCACCAAATGGTAGACAATTGATACCTGGTAAGGATAATGTCTTTCTAAATTCTGGCAATCAAATATTTTTTTTTAATGTATCCCTATATTTAAAATAAATTGCAATGTATTTTCATTTCCATAATAAAATCATGTTTCTGTTTTTTATGAAATACTCCTGCATTTTTGTTTTCCAATCAACGTTGATTTTTCTTTGCTAACCTGCAATTTTATAACATCTGTTGCACAGTGTAATTGCAATAGTGTAAAGAAATGGGATTGCTGAATTTTCATACCATTTCAAATGACTAGTTTGTTGTCTCCTTAATTACATTAGAGGTGCATTTAATCACTGAGTTACACACTTTGGTTCGATGCAGTCATGTGCTTCTCAAATTACCTACAATATTTAATATTCATGAATCACAACATTTGGCAATCATAATAAGAAATATTGCTATTTCTTAACTTATTTAGACACAACATTACAGTTCCAACATTCAATATAGGAACTTGTCGATTGTGTTATTCACAAATGTAGCATAGACACCACAGGCACAGTTCACTCAAAGAATTGAAAGACTTATTTTTGTCTAATGAAACAAAATGTAACTCTATCAAACTTTTTAATATACATTCATTTAAAGTTTCAATGGTTTTAAAGTTATTTGTAAATGTAATTGCTTCTGTCTCTTTCAATTCTCATTATGCAAAAAAAAAATTCATTATTTCATGGACTCTTTAGCTGATTAAAATAAACTTTTATATAGAAGCAATTATGAGTTGTAGTGTAAGAGGCCCATTTTTAAAAGTAGAATTTTAGTGGTATAGAGCTTTTTGAAACCACAGTTAAACTCTATTTCTCTAAAACACAAATGCCATCAAGGTTATTGAAAGATCCAAATATAAAAAGTACAAACAGAAGAAAGGCTGAGCAATCTGCCAAAAGATGCGAAAAACCTCTAGACAGCTTTTGGATAAACGCAGCTTCCGTTGACTTTTATGGGACCTCAACTACATTTACTTGCCATCGTTTTGTATTAGCGTTTTTTGTGGTTTTTATATTTAGAGGCACATTTATCAAGGGTCGAATTTCGAATTCATGTGAGTTTTTTTAAACTCGGATGAATGTAAACTACCCGAAAATTTTAATCAAATTCAATCAAACTTGATTTTTTCTCCGAATAAAATCTAAAATGTCAGGAAGGCTGCAATCATCTCCAAATTGATCCCTCTACCTCTCCCATTGACTTAAACAGCAACTCAGCAGGTTTTTGTTCGTGAATAGTTGGATTCAAATTCTTAAAGGGCCAGAGTATGATAAATCTCGAAAATCACATTTTTAAAAAAAACCTCAAATTAAAATGAGATAACTCTCTAGTCGAATTTAAATGTTTTGACCATAACAAAAATCAAAAATTCAAATTTGAATTTTCAGTTCAACCCTAGATAAGTCTGCCCCTTAATAAATCTCAAATTTTTCGAGTTTTAGAAAAATAAGAAACACACAAAGTTTTAGAGAAAAAATATGATTTGTGAAAAAAAGGAAATCCAAATGTTAAAAATAGGCCCCTAAGAGTAGTAAACAAGTAAACACAAAGACAACACATTATATTTTCATTATATGAAGTGTTCATCTCCCTCTACTGTCCCAACTACAAAAGGTATGTGTCCCAGGGCCATTATTTAATTTTCCATTCATTTATGTAGCAACAGGTTCATTAGATTAAAGCATATTTAAAGGGAAATCAAAGTTTGTAACAAAGCAGTGTTATTTTAATTTTTCTTTAATATCTAATTTCCCTTAGCAAACAGCACTTTGGCCAATTTAGGGTCTTCCAAACTGCTCAAATTTCACTCTGCCATCTTTATTTTTGGGATGCTGTGTATGCATATTTTACTGCCTTAAAGTGCAGGATACTAGTGAAACTGGAGTTTGGATGCCTTTTATTGTTGGAGAGGTTGAAGAAAGTCAGAAAATTGCGAAAATGTATCTAGAACATCTAGAGGAGCATTGTTTGCACAACTTTAACTATGGCTTGTTTAATAAATAACTGCAACACTACCTACTGTTACATCAACACAAGCTTCAAATGTATTTGTTATATATAATAATAATTATGTCAAATAAGAAAATATATATAATTTGTTTAGTGAAGCTGTAGAAGAGTTGGGCAGCACATTAAAGTTGAAGAGGCTTTTTTACTATTAGAAAATAAAAATTTAGTGGAGCATTGTTTGCACAACACTATGGAGTGTTGGTTAAATATGCCGCAATTGTACATAAAGTGCTTTACTGTGACATCAACACAAGCATGTGTTTGCGAAACTGCCTCTTAGACTGACATTTAAACAAAGGAGATTGTTCTTAATCTCAGCCTGTATTTAGTTGATGTGCCGGTGCATCGATCCTCATAAGGGTTACCGCAACCCTATGTAAGCTCATAAATTGATAGTTAGAGGAGAGCACTCAGAAGCCATTTCTGCTGTGAAGTTTATTCAGAGACTACATATCACACATCATGTTTTACACTTGAAAAAGGGCAAGGCAATTGCAATTGGTCGAATTTCAAGTTCATGGGAGTTTTAATTAACTCCCATGAACTCGAAATTCAATCCTTTGATAAATCTGTACTATGTGTGCCTTCCATTCCTAGGGTGTTCGAGGTGTAGCTGTGTGATTTATGACTCCCCATTTAGCCACCCACAGAAGATTCATGGATTAAATTGAAAAGCAGTGCTGGCAAATGTGTTTGACTTGCACCATATCATGAGATAGGACAGAGTGCTGATTTCATTTGGAGTGCTATAGGGGATCTATTACCCGGAACCCAATATCCTTAACTTTATGATTCACAGGAAGATAATCCTATTTGATTTGAATAAACAGAATTAAGGTATGGTGATCCAAAGACTTCAGGCCCCAAACATTCTTGATACAGGATCCCACACCTGTACTGTGCAATTTATATGTGGTTTAAGTATTTTTGAGTTTGGTACTATTAGCTCTTCATTCATGCCACTGCTGTATATCACTTATGTTTTAAATATATTCTTGTGTTTCCCTTCTCCAGCTCCTTTTCATGCCCTCCTGTATAAGTGACCACTTTTGCTCAGAAAACTGTGTTTGAACATGACAGTTTAATCAGCAGTGAGTGCTATGAAGGATGCTAAGGCTCATTCTTCTGGATACTTCTTGCTTTGCAGAAAGCTTTCAACTGCAATCTTCTAAATTCATTTTTATAACTTGCAGCATTACCAGCACTAAGGAACCAGCATGATAATATGCAAATAAGAACATTTAGTGGACTCTCATCTTTTAATTGCGCAGAGCCTCTTGATGCTATTGAAACACAGCAAACAAGGATCTGCAATAATATTACATAAAAATGCTCAATCTGTGCTCCTAGCACAAGTTCACACGTGCACACACATAACGATATGTGTAAGTATGTGTGCGTATACAGTATATATTTATATAAGTATAGGGATGTGAAAATCTTAGACACCTTTACACATTACAGACAGGCACATCCCTAGTCCTTATGGGGACCTTGTGCTTATGTAACCCCTGTAGTTCACACAGTGTACACCAGATGGCACTGTGCCAGATTATAAAAGGTTTAGGAACCATGAGGTCTGGGTCCATTGCTTTAACCCAACCAAACAGGCTGGAAGGGAATGGGTAGTGTCGACCCTAGGCGCCTTGGCCCTAGTGATTAGACAGCTATACTCTTTTATAGATCACTCTAGGAGTGATAGAGAGGCTAGATAGTTGAGCAGCTCAAGGCTCCGCCGAGGAGATTAGCGGAATTAAGATCCCAGGGTATTACTGACCCGGAGTAAGGACTTAAGTGTTGAGATAGGGATGATAAGATTTCCCCTAGTCTGCCACTGGAAGATATCCTGAAAACTGGGCAATACCCCTCAAACGCTACCAACTTATTCTCTGCTGTTTATTCCCTAGCCTGTAGGGATTCAGCCTATACGTGCTGTGAGTATATGCTTCCTTTATGCTGCTGTGTTATTCTATGCTCCATTGTGGATCAATGTGCTAAATGATCTCTGTGCTATTGTTTAATAAATACAGTTCTATGTTCAACCGTTAAAGAACTACTGGCGCCCATCATTGTGCTATTGCACCTAGTTACAGTTACACTACACCCTGCCTCCACCGTGTTGCGAGGGCTTGTCCCTGAGAAATAGAGCTCATCTGTGGTCTCCGCCCACAAAGGAAAGCAGCTATAACTGCTAAATACAAAGCAGTTTACTATAGCACTACATAAGTATAAAGTACAAGTCCCATAGTATTTGTCAGTCATACAATTCCCTTAGATCAGCACATGAGTGGTGTGAGAGAAATGCGCTGCCAGTCATTTAACCTCTGTGAAGAGCAACGTGTTAGGAGAGTTACAAATTTACCCTGAAACTGTATGTATCTCAATATTGGAGAAAGGCTATAGGATTGGCTGAAACGTCAGTTATTTATTTTCAATAAATTGCACCGATTTTCTTGCATCTTAAGTGTGAGTGCTCGCCTTTTTCCAGGATATATATATATATATATACATCCATCCAATAAAGATCAGCACTCTCAGGTCTTAAAACTATGTAAAAGTTTTATTGTTGAAACAGCTTAGGAGTAATGTTTCGGCCTACTCCAAAGTCTTTCTCAAAGTACCAAAGCTGGCTCTAAACATGCCTTTTAACTACTAACTGGCGGGAAAACAATAGCTTTCACGGTGTCGCATGATTAGCATCATTACCAAAACACCAATTTAAGTATATTACCAAAAAACATGTGTTCAGATCTCATTACAGGGTTAAAAACGTTCACATATTTCATTATACGCTTGATATAAGCACAAATTTAAAAACAAACTAAAAACAAGACACTTGGTAACTATGTTATTTTAACATTATTAATGTAACATATTCTACCAGGGCAGATAATGGAAACAAGCTCCCATCTTAGTGTTACTAGTCCAATAAGTATCAAATTCTACCAAAATTGATAAAGGAAACAATTCAATCCTTTTTGCTACTATTGTGTCATTCATTGAGTAAGTGTTTAGAGTATAACAAGTGAAATACCTCCTCAGCATTAGTTACATTTATAAAACTTTAGTACTATATATTTCACCCTCCCAGCATCAGGTAAACTGCTAGGTTTTGTGTACTAGTTCCATGACTTATGTACGAGTTCCATGACTTATGTGACCTTTGATCTTGAGTTTTATAAGCTCAAGCAACTCCTCAGTATATATACAGTATATGTCTTGAGAAAGGTCCCAACTGGAACTAAAACTTTGACAATATACAATTTCTTCACTATATGTGTATATGATTTCCAACTTCTGGCAAGTGGTGTTCAAGAAAAACAATTAACATTTGTGAGATTTAACCACATAAAGCTCTATTTATATAAATATCTATATCTATCTATCATCGCATTTTCTCTCTCTCTCTCTCTCTCTCTCTCTCTCTCTCTCTCGCTCTATCTCTCTCTCTCTCTCTCTCTCTCTCTATGGGGCAAATTCACTAAAATGCGAAGTTGCGCCAGGCGCAACTTTGCCTCACTTCGCCGCACTTCGCCAGGCGTAGTTTCGCCAGCGCTCCGCAAATTCACTAAAATCCGAAGTTGCGCACAGGGGTAGCGTAAGGTTGCAAAGTTGCGCTAGCGTTGATTCGCTATGTAAAGCAAAGTTACGCTAGTGAAGGCTAATTTGCATACGGCGCAAAATTCAAATTTCAATGGAGGAACACGTATCAGCACTACAAATGCCTAGAAAACCTTCAAATCAGCAAATAAAAATGTTATTTTGCCCTACACATGTGCCCACTGTCTAGGTAAGTTGCCATGAGTCAGGAAATGTAGGGGGGAAGGAGGGGAGCCCCAAAAATATTTTTGATCTTTTTCAGCCTATCACCCATCATGTAGAAAACACGCCAGCGTTTTTTGGGACTTAGAAAAAAATTTGACTTTTTTTGAAACAATCCCTATCTACTCTATTGCGCTTCGCCAGGTCTGAGGTGGCGAAGGAAGTCTAGCGTAAAAGGTAGCGTTCAGTACACTGCGCAAGTTAGTGAATTTGCGTAGTTACGTCGCTAGCGAAAATTCGCCTGGCGTAAGGGTGCCAAGTAACACTAGCGAAACTACGCCAGCGTTCGTTAGTGAATTTGCACAGTAACGAAAAATGCCAAACGCTAGCGAATTAACGCTAGCGTTCGGCGCTTCGGCGCTTAGTGAATTTGCGCCTATATATTTATATATATAAATATATATGTGTGTGCGTCCCAATGTATCTGTATCTGTAAAGATAATTTTGCTTTTTTATAATAGAATTATAAAGACCTCGATATGGACTAAAATCTAGTGATCCAACCATTCAATAATCAATAATAGATTTTGAATGGGTCATGTGAATGCAGCTAGCTTTTTGTTATAATTGCTGTACCCAGGACACCAGGAACTACATATTCATATAAAATGTCCAAAAAGCCCCATTTTGGACATCTTACTATAGTATATTTCAACAATCTGGTGAAACAATGCTTTGTGATAAAATTACTGATTTCAGAAAAAAGTAATGTAAGAGATGTTTGTAATGTCAATGATGTAACTGGTGATGATATCATTTGCCGTGTGATCTTTAAACACAGTGTCATCAGAAAATGCTTGCAGGTGAGAGCAGTTAAGCTTGAATGAAACCTAAATTTTTACTTCTTTTGTGTTTGTTGTTTCGGATAACACTCCCTTAGCTGCTACAGTTCTAATTCTCATATGCTACTGATGAAGCAGGCTTAGTTGAAGGATCTGGCCCATAAAATTTAGGGATGCACTGAATCCACTATTTTAGGATTCAGCAGAATCCTGAAACCTTTGTGAAAGATTTGGTCGAATACCGAATCAAATCCGAACCTTCATTTGCATATTTAAATTAGAGATTCAAGTGGGAAACAAGGGGAAAGAGAGTAAAAAACTATTTTTTTGACTTCCTTGTTTGTGTGATGAAAAGTCACATATTTTATTTGATTCAGATTCCGTTCAGCCAAGCCCTTAGAGGTTATTTACTAAACACTAGGGATGTAGCGAACTGTTTGCCGGCGAACTAGTTCGCGCGAACTTCGACTGTTCGCGTCCGCCGCAAGTTCGCGAACGTCGCGCGATGTTCGCCAATAGGCGTTCGCGTCAAAATCGTTCGACCATTCGATCTCTAAAATCGAACGATTTTCGTTCAAATCGAACGATCGAAGCCATTGGATTGAATGAAATCATTCGATCCAATGGCTTCGATCGTTCGATTCGAACGGAAATCGTTCGATTAAAATCCTTCGATCGTTCGAATCTAATGATTTTCGGATGTTCGAAGTTCGCGAACTGTTCGCGAACTGTTCGCGAACTGTTCGCGAACTGTTCGCATTTTTTGCCGGTGTTCGCGAACGGCGTTCGCGAACACATTGTCGGCAGTTCGCTACATCCCTACTAAACACCAAATGCAAAAATCACGAAAAAATTCATGATTTTTTTTTAATAAAATCTGACTTTTAAAAAATCACGAATTTTTCAAAATTTATTAAACACTGAGGATGGAAAAGTCAGAATCTGAAAATCCGGCATCTCAGACCTGTCGAGATTGCATATAAGTCAATGGGAGAAGCCCCAATGCTTTTTGATGTGCGCTGGGGTTTTGTGCAATACCCCAAAGTTTTCAGGGTTTTCTGAGTTTTAGGGTGAAAATTCAGAGTAAATCATGAGATTCAAGAAAATCGGATGAAAAAAATAAAAAAAAATTGTGAAAATCATATTTTTTCCTGCAAAACAAATTTTCGGAAAAATGCAATAATAAATAAGCGTAAAAAACCTGAGTGAATCTGAGTTTTTAGCAGAAAATATTGAGATAAATTCTGACTTTGATAAATAACCCCCTTAGATTCGGCTGAATCCGAATCCTACTGAAAAAGGCAGGATCTTGGCCAATCCTGTATTTGGTGCATCCCTAAAAAAATTAGACCTAGAAAAAAAATAGACCTTTTTTTAATTAAAATAAATGGTTAACCATGTGAATTGTGTACACTATATGCACCAATAATCCACATGAGAATCCATCCGTATGATGCAAACAATGTGTTGCGAATCTGCAAAACCTTATCCTGCTCTTGAGTTTTCTGTTATGACACAAAACTTAATGTAAATTTTATTTGTGCAGAACATTTCATTAAGATTATGAAACTGTGATTTTTATTCCTACTTTGCATAAATGTTTGCTGATAAATCCCATAAGATTCTTTCAGATATTGCTCTGATTGGTTTCATCAGCAAACACCAGTACCGTTAAATCTGTTGTTACATTTTCTGGTACATGCTTCATAAATATTAAGTAATTCAACTGGGAACCACATTATTTAAATTATTTGTTATTACATATTCCTACACCAAAACCGCATTCTAATTTTTTCTCAAAGACTTCATTTTAATTTTAAATCATTTAAGAGTTCAGTTTCTCCAAAACCTGGATTTATTTTACTACACTTTTCAGCCTAATTTAAGTTTGGAAATAAAATACAATCATTATAGCCATGCCAGAATAAAAGCTCCCCATAATTTAATAGATACATACTTTAAAATGTGCCATAACTTTAATGGTGTGATATTAATATTTAATTGGCTAAACATTTAACTACATTATCTATTTCTCCTACCAGAAAATATGCAACTCAATCTGAGTAATGTTTGAGTAAAATGCTATAGAATGAATTCCCCAGACTTTGATTAATTGAGTAAAATAATCGTCAATAATTTAAGGTTACAAGAGTATTTTGGGGCCCACTGGTGCTGTGCTATGTAACTTGCATAATTTTTTTATTCAGGCACAATGGGGCAAATTCACTAAGTGCCGAAGCGCCAAACGCTAGCGTTAATTCGCTAGCGTTGGGCATTTTCGTTACTGCGCAAATTCACTAACGAATGCTGACGTAGTTTCGCTAGTGTTACTTCGCACCCTTACGCCAGGCGAATTTTCGCTAGCGACGTAACTACGCAAATTCACTAACTTGCGCAGTGTACTGAACGCTACCTTTCACGCTAGACTTCCTTCGCCACCTCAGACCTGGCGAAGCGCAATAGAGTAGATAGGGATTGTTTCAAAAAAAGTCTATTTTTTTTCTAAGTCCCAAAAAACGCTGGCGTGTTTTCCACATGATGGGTGATAGGCTGAAAAAGATCGAAAATATTTTTGGGGCTCCCCTCCTTCCCCCCTACATTTTCTGACTCATGGCAACTTACCTAGACAGTGGGCACATGTGCAGGGAAAAATAAAATTTTTATTTGCCTGGCGCAACTTCGCATCTTAGTGAATTGGCCCCAAAAAAGTGCAGAGTGCAGTAAGACCCCCTTCCCAGTGCAAATGCTGCTTAAGTGAGCAGTAAGGGTTATAATTTTGCACCCCTTATTGCTTGAACATTTGTGCCTGGAGTCATTGTAATGTTATCTTAACATGGGTAAGTACAAATTCATGTAAATGGCGGAATTCAGAAATAAAGTATAGAACAGACTCTGTTGACACTTGGAAGGCTAACCTTAGCAATGAACATTAGAAGAATCATTAAATAAAGTCTTTCTCTCCACTTGCTGCTCACAGAAGGGCCAATTTTCAGGGAAAAAAGTCACACTATAGACATGCTGCATGTGGTTATGCCACAACATTATCCAGGAAAGAGGGAACAGGGACAATAAGAGAGTTGGAAGTTTGTCCGCTTCTGGTCATTTATTCTTCTTGTCATTACATCATTATCATATTATTGTCTTTGTTTTTATTTAATAAAATTTGTACATAATATAGAGAGCTATGTTTAATGACATATTGCGATAGGACAAAAAGGTTTGTGGTGTTATACTATGATCTTTAGATAAGTTGAGCATGGTTAGGAATATTGCTTTAAACATAATAACCCAGCACACTCTTCTATTCAGTTGCAGTGCAGCACTGTAAGACAGCAATTACCTGTTTGTGTGGTGACTGCTGGGTGGCAACATTAAAGGGCATGTAAAGGCAAAAACCTAAAATCCCATTTTTACTTTCTTTAATGAAAAAGAAACCTATCTCCAAAATACTTTAATTAAAAAACATGTACCATTTTTATAAGAAACCTGACTGTATGCAGTGAAATTCTCCCTTCATTTACTGCTGTGGATAGGAATTGTCAGACTGTCCCTAACTGCTGAGCAGGGAAACAATCATACTTATGAACAGCAGGAGGAGCCCCCGCCTTACTTCCCAGCCACGTAGAACTCAAGCAGCTTTGTTTATGACGATCCCTAAGCAGCCCAGACCACACTGAGCATGTGCACACAGTCTTAGTCTTGCAACGATGTTTAACAAAGTTACAAGGTGGTGACCCCCTGTAGCCAACTTTGAAAGCACAAATGATTTGTTTGAGGTTATTTACTAAATCTCAATTGTTTCTGGTCAAGGTTTCTGGCAAAAACATCCACTTTTTTTGGGAAAAAAAATGAATTTTTCAAGATTTAGTATACTCCGAAGCTGCTAAATGTCAGAATCTGAAAATCCTCCATCTCAAACCTGCTGAGGTCATATAGAAGCCAATGGCAGATGGCCCTTTTCCAATTTGAAGATCTCATGCTCTGCACTGGGTTTTGTCCGATAATCTGAAAAAATCTAGTGAATTCAAGCGTCAATCTGAAAAATTTGCCCAATTGAGTTTTTGCTCGATTTTATCGAGTCTTTTCTGACCCGACTTTCTTGAGTTATTTTATTGACAATTAAGATAAAATCATAGATGGGGGTTTGGTCGGATTTGTTTTAACTAAAATATGCGATAAATTTGAATTTTAGTAAACAACCCCCTAATTGTAGTTTGTCATGCACAGACCCCCAAAACCCAAGTGCAGAGATTCCAGTCTAAGCTCACGGATGCTGCCAAGTTTTATTGTGAGAGAATTGGGGCAGGCATTGGATGAACAAGAGAATTGTGATGTTTTAAAGAAATAATGGGTTGTGAACAAAGCAGTCAGTAAGATTCAATAACCATACAGGCACTGTAGTGCAGTATCAGGATCCAGAGGCGAAGTCAGATCCATGGGTAAAAAAGGTTAGTCCTGCAGAAGTCAAGGTCAGGCTAAGGTCAGAAACACAGGGACAAACAGAGAAATACACCCATGAGCTATACTAGATAGACCTATGTTGGGCAAGGAAATTTACGTAGTTGAATATTTAATGATGTTACAACTCCAAAACGACATACCCATAAGGTCATCCCTCTGCGCCATCTCTATGTAAAAGTCTAAGTCACATCTGCACAGGCACCGGAACCGTTGCCCCACTAGATTATAAGATATCGTAGTAAACATGCAGTCATGTGCTTCTTTGATGAGTGGATTATCCTGCAGTAGTTCAGTCTCAAACCAACTGGTGTAATAAAACGAATGAATTGTTAAACGTTTTGTTGGTCGGGGCAGGGAAGTCATGTCGATTAAACAATATATTAAGACTTTAGCTGTGTTTTGTTCTTTGTTTGCCACAGTCTCAAAGGAGAAGGAAAGCTACTAAAGCATTTTATTGCCAATAGATTAGCTGCAATAGTGCAAGCTAGAATGCTCTATTTATTCTGTAGAATGTTTTACCATACATGAGTAAAAAGCTCTAGAAACTCTCTGTTTGTTTAGGATAGGAGCTGCAGTATTAACATGGTGTGACATCACTTCCTGCCTGAGTCTCTCCCTGCTCTGGGCTCAGATTACAGTAGAGAAGGGAGGGGGGGAAGAGGAGCAAACTGAGCATGCTCTTGCCCAGGGCAATGAGGTTTAAGGTTTAGACAGGAAGTCTGATACAGAAGACCATGAGTACACAATAGAAGGAAAGAAATGCTGTGTTTCTTTTGATAGGGGACTCAGAGCAGCACTACTTTGGGGTTTTACTGGTATATTTAGATGGACCTTTCTGATAAGGCTTATTTAGTTTTAACCTTTCCTTCTCCTTCAAACAAATCCATATGGAAAATATGGTAGATCTATTGTGAGCCATTGGTGCACAATAGTTTTGCAGGCAGCTGCTACTAGTCATTCCTCTATGGCTATCTCTGACTTGCTGAGTGAAGTGTGCTGGACCAATTTGCTAAAAAGGGCCCACTCTATAGACATTTGTAATGTTTACTCTGGCCTCCATGGTCCATGTTTTATGCTGCTTTTCTAATTTTCATTTTACAAAAAAAATGTGTTATTTGGTCTCTTGTTTACTGATAGAGGTGCAAATTGGTATTAGTGCACTAACACATAGCCAATTAGAAATTCAATTTAATAGCACAGTTAAAATAGAGAATGTTTTTATTTTTGTTGGGCATCTGTGTGCCATATTGACAGTGCGTTGTAGACACCTAATACCGAGAGGATGTCCATTGGCGTAGCAGGGGTGCAATTACACCAGGGCCTGCTACCCCTTGGGAACTGGCAGAGATCGCGCCGCAGCATGGAGGTAAGGAAACCATACGTCTAGCGCATTTAGAGGGGTGGGTCCTGGAGCACATCCTTCCATTACAGAGGGTATCATATAGTTGCTTTTCTGTATTCTACCTGCAGCAAACAGATCAACAGTCTACAATGAACCCCTGTGACTTAGGTAAAATTGGCTTTGGCGAATGATATTAATATGGGTAAAGTATGCCATTATACTAAAGTAAATAAAAGTGAACTAGATTGCATGAAAGCCCCAGCCTTGATTAAAAGTGGCTAATCAAATATCCCCTCTGAGGAAAAAAATTGTGAAGGATTATCCAGTACATCTACTCTGAACTGAATGAAACCTTCAGTTAAATCTTACATTTCCAAAGCCATGTTTTTTTAGATATTTTTTAACTTGGGTTTTTCTTCTTACACCCTATAACATGTAAATGAAAAAAGGCTACTTTTCCTACTATAAGCTAAAGATATATCTGATTTAAAAAGAACTTTTGTATTTATGGAGCTTTATCTGTCGGAATAAATAAAGAATGAATAAAACATATTTTATTTCTAAATATTTGGGATAACAATGTTCTTTTTAACATACAATAACAGGCACCAAAGGGCTTATGTTGTCAGTTGGGCAAAGTAGAAATGGAAATGGAAGAATGCATTATTTACAGTCAAATAATTCTATTTCATGTTTTACAGAAATGAAAATTGAAGATAAGCTTCATCAAACTGAGATAAGAAACTTGCTAAATACAACCAGTTAAATATTCTGTACCGTTTCTGAAATAATCCAGTTTATCTGCACTTTCCCTTTCTCAGTATATGCTTCATTCTTTCTTCTTGTATGAGTTGAGTTTCAGATTTTGATCCAATATAAATCCAATTTATGTTTTAGGGGGGCTCCTTTTCCTAGCAGATGTATTACAAAATCTAGCAAGATAACTGACACAAATCCTGCATGTAGAGAGACATGATTCCTGGTGGTTTTAAAAGATTGAGCTCTAATACATCTTCTAGGCAAAAGGGACACCTCTAAAGTCTGTATTGGATCAAACTAATTTAGGTTCCCTATACTATGGTAAGTTTCATTAGGATCCAATTAACTGGACTGGGTTCTGGATTTCAAAGGAAATTAGGGCAGTGGCATTAGAATTCAGAGAAGATGGGCCCTTGTTGGTATTGGAATCTCAGCAGTTTAAGACAAAAATGCTGAAAATTACTTTACTATCTTTTCAACATGAATTTACTTTACTTTCATATTTAGTGTTCTATTGATATCATAGAAACACTTTATAAATATGCAGCTATGTCTTTTTTTTTTTTTTTTTACTAAAATCCAATGAAGTGTGTATAAACATGATTTTAGCTTTGTTAGTTCTATATAAATAAGCGTTTTGATGAATTTGAGATCACAGATCTGTACTCCAAAGGCAGCAGACATGGCATGATAAAGATAGAACATCATCATTTTACATATTTAGAATCTTATATCTTACTGTACTATAGACAGAGCCCACCCTTTCTGTATGTATTCAGTAGAGTGAAATCAAAGCATACCTGTAATGTCATTCTCTGTCTGTCTCTGTCTCACTCTCTGTCTCTCTCTCAATAATTTATTTTTTCCCAAGGCAATTTTAATCAATCAAGATCAAAATGTCTCGTACAGTAGTTCAGCTTTTTAATGATAAGTATAAACATATGTCACCATGATGACGATGATACAAAAAAAATGATGTACAGTGAGCCAAAGGATCTGGATTGAAATCAAATAAAAACCTGCAGGGGTCAAAAGATTTGCTGGAGATTCTTTCCAGATTGCTGGGAAAATACAGAATCCTAGATTGTGTTTCATATGGGTTCTGCTTTAGTTTCTGTCTTTGTATTTATGATGAGTTTTAATTACTAATCATGTTTCAAAGTGCAGGGCGTGTTCCCTTCCTCTTTCACTTCCTGCCATTAACTAACGTTTTTATTATGAGAAATAGCTTCTCCATATTGTTGTTTTCTTATATATGACTTTACATGTCAAGTCATATCTTTTCTCTTCTTACCAGTTGCATGGAAATATCAAAACTCTCATCCCGGGGAGTGGGGGTCACATAATCTTTAATTAAAGCTTTAAAAAAAATTAGCATCTCAAACACTATGGGAAAATATTAACCTGTGTAAACAGGAAGTCTGGGAGTATATGCCCTCGACCTGGTGTCCCCCAGAATGATGCATTAGCAATAGTGATGGGCGAATTCATTCGCCAGGAGCAAATGGCGAATTTCTGCCAGCAAACAAATTTACGAAATCGCAGCGAAAATTGGCCAGCAAAAATTGGCCGCGTCCAAAAAAAATGGATGCCGGCGCATTTTTGCCAGTGTCCTAAAAACGGATGCCGGTGTAAAAAATGGACGCCAGCATCAAAAACGAGACTCCAGCTCGGTTTCACATATTTTTCACCATTTCGCAAATTTCGCAGGAAATTCGCTAATTTTTCGGCGAACCAAAATGCCCCAAATTCGCCCATCACTAAAGCAGTCAAGGACCCTTTTATTCAAACTCGGGTCTCTCATAAATGGACATATTGCTTCAGACCCTTTTGGAAGTCCAACAGTTGGGTCCCCTCTGCAACATCAATGGCAGGTTAAGCACTCGCCGGTAAGTGTAAGAGGCCCAGTTATAAAAGGCTGAATTTTAGTGGTATTAGAGCTTTTTGAAAGCACAATTAAACTCTATTTCTCTAAAACCATGAATGCCATGAATGTAATTAAAAGATCCTGAATGATCTTTCAAAAATACCTCTATTTCCTCTAAAACCTCTAAGTTTTTTGGACAATTACTAGCAAAAAAAACCCTGAAAACCTCTAAAAGTCTGAATTGTTAAAAAACATCCAATATTATCAGAGCAGCTACCATTAACTTCTATGGGACCTTGACTGCTTTTAGATTTGTATTCGAGTTTTTCATGGTTTTTACACTATAATAAATCTCAAATTTTTAGGGTTTTAGAGAAATAAAAAAACACACAAATTTTAAGGGAAAAAAAATTAGATTTCTGTTAAAAATGGAAATCCAAATGTAAGTAAATAGGCCCCTAAGTGTCCTGGGTGTATATAGTCCAAGTCCATAGCTTGCGAGCAAATACAGTAAACATTTTGAAAAGAAGGGGCACTCTTGCATATCAGAGATCCAGAGGGTATTAATTAAGACTCAATTTGATTGAATCCATTAAAAAAACATATTGCCTGACATGTTCCATGTATTTGCCACTTAATCATATGCATATGCCTATGATTCAGAACAAAATGCAAACAATGCATCAGGCTATTTGGTTTTCTACCCTGATTGCTGTCTGATGTGTTCTTTTCAAACTTCTGCATTTTCAATATAAGGTTTGTCTTAGAAGTTTTTATGCGATTGATATGAATTTTAGGGGCATATTTATTATGCTGTGTAATACACATTTCGCCAAAAAAATTATGCAAAAAGCTCTGTAAAATAAATTGCGAATTTACCAAGGTGTGTGTAATTATATGCAATGTAAACGCTAGATTTGCCACCATTATTTTACAAGCCTCTGGCGAAAGTCACTCTAAGAAAAATCATGTAAAAAGTTTTTTCTTTTTACATGTGAAGCCTGACGGTGTATTATCCCTTCGTTTTTTTACACAGCATAATAAATATACCCCTTAGAATCCATCACTTCACAATAGGGAGGAGTTGCATTACACTGTGAGCTTTAGGGGCATTGGGAAATAGTTCTTACAAGTAACATGGCTCTCTTTCAATCTGTAGATACAGGTATGTATGTGTAAAAAAAATACTTTTATATTTATTTTTGGAAGTTAAACAGATTAAGGGGGTTATTTATCAAGGTCCGAATTTATCTCAATATCGGCTGCTACAAACTCTGATCTAACCAGCTCGGGGTTTTAACGCTTATTTATTATTACATTTTCCCAAAAATTTACTTTGCCGGAAAAGCTCAGATTTTCACGATTTTTTCGTGAATTTTTCCCCAAATCTCCGAATTTTTCTGAGTTTTCACCTGAAAGCTCCGAAAACATTGTGAAATTGCCCGAAACCCCCAACACAACCAAAAATCAATGGGACTGTTCCCATTGACTTTTATGCAACCTCAACAGGTTTCAGATGCCGTGTTTTTATATTAGGGCTTTTTAGCCCTCGGGGTTTAATAAATTCCGAAAAATTCGTGATTTTTTTAAAAGTCAGATTTTATTAAAAAAAAAATCACAATTTTTTTTTGGATTTAGGGGAATTACAGGGAATTGGGAGCTTACTAAATAACCCCCAAAGTGTTTATTCAACTTTTCTACATAAACCCAAATGAATGAGGTCATGTCGGAAAGGGGGGGTATAATTTCCATTTAAAAAGTCCAATCTACCTCAAAGTATTATAGTTATAATCTAAATAAGAATGACAAGAAGGCAGAAGAACTGTTTTTAATGATGTCTGGATTCTTTGCAACAATATCAGCTTTCATGCGTTTTAGCAGGGACTTTTCTATGTTGTTAGTTGTTGCTGCATGTTCCACCTGGTGGCAGAATACATACTGTATCTCAAAATAGTGTACAAAAAAATAATCAGCCAAAAAAAATGTTCCCTTTAATTATTTTTAATTGTACTTTATTTAAATACAGGAGCAGTTAATGAAAAATCTACAAGCATCAGACCTGGCAGAGAAACAAACACAGGATATTTATTTTAGCCACACCTTTTAATTATAACATAGCATGCAGTTTCTCAAATGGCACATTTCTATGTCAAAAACGTCAAGAAAACATTCAAGAAAAAGCCATTTTTCCATGTCAAATACATTAGAATTTACAATGATACAGTATTAAACTTAGTTTTCATTTCTGCATTTTCCAAGTTTTATGACATCTGAATAAATATTTGATTTTATCAACATGATTGAATAATTGTAGGGGGTCTGGTAAATGATTGACCTTCCCCCATATATATGTAACCACCTTGCTTTTCATCTCATTCCATGATGGATTTGTTCCACTGATGTCCTATGTATCCTATAGTTGATTTATATAATTTGGTAAATATGTATTGGCTCTCTAACAAATCAATACATTTACACTTAGCTGGGTTTTTTAAACTTTATTTTTTTTTACGATTGCTATTAAATTCAAAGGATGTAGAATACAGTTTAATGTGAGCTTCTGTTCCAAAAAAATGAAAACAGAGCTCGCATGAAATGATAGTATTGTGCTTTAATGTCCAGCCATGTGGTTTCTTCGTGGAAAAATAATGATTTAAAGATGAAAAACCTCATCTAGTTTCCATCTACTTTGCAGGCATAATTGGAGACTCTTTGCAAGTGAATAGCTTAATTTTTAAGCCTAATATTGAAAGCCACAATATGCTTTACATACATGTGTTTTTAGTCCTGAACCTTGTCTGCATGTAAAAGCATACATAAACATACACCTAAAGAATTAAAAGTGTCTACAGGGAGTGCTTTGATCTTGCATAAAATCAAATATGCAACAGATTTGGAAGCTTTCATTGAAGTGCAAACGTTTTACCAATAGTCTTTGGCATGCAAAATGAGTTACAGTTGGCACCATCCAGTTGGATAAACTAATATACTTTCCTATAAGAGCTTTCAAATATTTGCAATTATCAGATTTGAGAAATGCGATTATCTTTATATGTATTTGGAGGCAAGATATGTCGATTTCATAGTTTGTAGTCATAATATGAAAACGGACATAAAATAGTAGCCAATCTTCAAAAACGTTGATAGACAGTATTGTGAAAAACATTCATGTCTAACTTACTGAAATAAGATGTTAGTATGATAATGAAGCCCGAAACAGGACCAAAGTATGATAAGGCTTATACAGTTATGGGACCTGTCCAGAATGCTCAGAAACTGGGGTTTTCCAAAACTTTCTGTTTGTAATAAAATTACCTGGTGTGCGGCGGCGTGGACGGCCGCCACGCCGCCGCGCTCCTGGTCCGGCGTCATCTTGATTATTCTAGGGCGCGCCTCTTAAGGGTACAGGCGTATTGACGCTCGTTTTGGCGCCAATTTCGAATGTATATAAAGCCCATTCTGACCCCCAGCCAGTGCCCGTGATAGAATCTTGATTCTGGTGGTTCCTGAAGCCTTGTGCTGTCTGTTCCTGTTTATTTTGTATCTGCTATTCCGGTTTTGATCCCTGCCTGTAACTGACTATTCTGATATCCGAATCCTGACCTTTGCCTGCATCTCGACTACTCTTTCTGCCTGACCCCATCTGTTTGATTATCCAGTTTGACCCTTGCCTGCCTAACGATTCTTGATATCTGCCTGCCTCGACCCTGCCTGTCTGATGATTCTCTTGCCTGCTCCATTTGTACCGTGACCTTCGGCCCAAAAGACTATCTACCTGCCGTGCCCCTCTGCTAGCCAGAACATTTCGCCTTGTACCCCTCGCTAAGTCCAGGTGGCACCCAAGTAAGCTGAGGGCTCCTCCCGAAGCCCAACGGTGGTCACACTACTGGTGAAGCCGAGCCAAGACCAGGGTACTTGGCACCTGTTCTGGTATTGGGTGCCGGCCGTGACACTGTTATTTGGATCTTCATACTGTAATTCTAGTTGAAAATCATTATGTTTTTCATGGTTTTGCTTCCATTAAGGACTAATTGTATCTTAGTTTGGACCAAGTACAAGGTACTATTTTATTTTTACAAAGAAAAAGGAAATCAATTTTAAAAACTTGGATTATTTGGATAAGGTGAAGTCTATGGGAAATGGCCTTTCCATAATTTGGAGCTTTCTGGATAATAGGTTTCCAGGTAACAGATCTGTAAAGAACATACCTGGTGGTCCAGTGGGGGTGCAGCGGGGATGCCCAGTGGTTTTTGAGCTCTGAGGCCTATGTCACTGCATGCCATTTCATGGTTTTCTAAGCGCCAATGCAAGTGGCGCCAAATTCAAATACTTAAAGGGCTCACATCCAATTTCTCATTACCCATAATAGGTCTACTTTGCTAGTTCCTAGGTCTGTTTTTCTGTGTGTTCATTCATGTTTGACCTTGCCTAACCCTGATCTTGTCCTGTTTGCCGCCTGTCCTGACCAGTGCCTGCATTTTGACTATTATCTCAGATACTTTCTATTGCTGCTTAATTGCGTACTGGCCTGTGACCTTGACTACGATCCTGCCTCCCAACTTTGTACTCCACTCCCTCATACTGGCAGGTAATGAGGTGTGGCCCTATTTTTCTGCAACTGTAGCAATTGCTATAGGGCACTGATAGAACCATGGAGCTACCACCTGGTCTGGAGGTGGTGGTAGCTCCAGAGTTTGACTGCATGAAAAGGCACAGCAGTGCCTGATTCGAATGGAAGGTATGAATGACTAAGCGGTGCGGAGCACAACTATATGGATGTATGGACCCATGGGGTTAATGCTCCCCTATGGCTTTAAATGCCTACACTTCCTTGTTTTCTAGTTGCTGAGCAAAAGCCCATGGATGTATCTACTTTTGTACAGTGTATCATTAGCCCAGAGGCTGATGACAAGTTCCCGCCACACTTCAGTATAGTGCTGGGCAGAGGATGGAGCTTTCGATTTTTTGCTGCCACTCCAGGAGGTAGTGGGTGTGGATGCACTAGGAGCCTGGAGCATTAGGCCCAGTAAAGAGAAGGCCCCAAGGGTGGTGAGGCCCTTGGTGAAGTCAGGGATACAGGGACCCCTTAAATGAGGTGCAGTCAGGACAGGGTAATTCTCTGTAAAAATACTTTCTAAGAAAGTGAGGCAGATAAAACTAGTGAGCAAGAGCAGCCTGTGCTCTGACTAGGAGGGATAGCAAGGGGTAGCTCTCCCCTCAGTTAACACTGTCCTGTAGTGTAGGGACACAGTCTAATAAGGAATTAGGTTTAGTCATTTCCCTGATCCAATGTGTGGGATTCAGGTCATGGTACAGAGATCCTGAGGGTGCATCTATCCATGTAGTATGTTATCTCCATAGGGATGCCACAAGGCACTGGCTCTGAAATACTGTAATATTACCTGACATGCATGTGATAAACCTTAAAGGATTGTGAGTATAAAACCCTTTAAGAGAATAAAGCATGTTGCTATATTTTTGGTTTAAGAACATTCTGGCATCCAATTCTTTTATTCAGTCACACAACCCAAGTGAGGTGTAGTTGCACAACACCATTCCTTCACCCTTTCAAGTGGTAAAGGCCCATCTTATGGAAAGAGGATCAAATATAACCAGTGCTCTGCCTGTTTCCTACCAGACAAGGTCTAGCCTAGATGGGGTTACACCTATATAAGTTATGCACTGCACTTGCTGATGGAAATGAGCCCTATTGCCTATACTGCTGCTTTTGGGGGACGCTTAAAAAGACCATGCAAAAGTCTCCAGTTTGACACTGATATAATAGACTCAAGTCCATGATAAAACGGAATAACCTAATAGGTGTTAAATATTCTTTGTGTAATCGTTCCACTTTCTTACAAAAGTTCAGTCCATCACATAACAACCAATGCTACACCTCAGAACTGCAGGTGGCGCCCTTTTCTAAAGTCAATTGCCCATGACTAATTTCAGGACTAAAATCCCTTTAAAAAAATGCAACCACTGCATAGAAGAAAAGTCCAAATAAAACTTGTTTTTCAATTTAGTATATTATCCTAGAATGACAAGCACTGTCTTCATGGAGCAACGCCAGTTGTCAGGCAATCATTCAGTGTCAAAGTTTGCATATACTAAATAATTTATTTTTTTATTTATACACCTTCAGCAAATAAACGTTTGGCTTTATTTCTGAGAATTTTAATAATAGTCAGTTAGTGAATATTTGCTTTGCGCTCTTTGCGTGAACATTAATTAAGTAAGTGTCTCCAGAAAACATCACCTCCTGGCAAAGGTTTTGATAACCTTTTTTGATATCCAAGCATCCATTTTTGGATGTAAGATTATGTTCCCAATAATCTTTTAGCTTCCTTCTATCAAAACTTGTTGAAATAAACAGAAGACCTGGAGAATTTGCTGTTTGAAAAATGTTTCATGGAATCTATGTGGTTCTTTACATATACTGGGATTTATATTGATAAATTCTACTGGCAACTTTACTTTTTTGTTACCCCACTAATTAAGTGCTCACCAGCCAGCATAGGACAAACTTGAATTTCTCTGTGATGATATATATATAGGCACCGGGTACAAAATATTAGATAACCACATAGATTCCATGAAACATTTTTCAAATAGCAAATTCTCCAGGTCTTCTGTTTATTTCAACAAGTTTTGATAGACGGAAGCTAAAAGATTATTAGGAACATAATCTTACATCCAAAAATGTATTGCCACCTAGTAAGAGCCAGAAATGTATCAATGAAATAAATATTAAAGGCCCATAAAATAGCTTAGTGCCTAGAACTTTTTTGTGTTGATGGTCACAGGTTGCACAGGTGATGTTGTGCACAAAAGATGATGAGCATTTTAAAGGGATACTGTCATGGGAAAAAATGTTTTTTCAAAATGCATCAGTTAATAGTGCTGCTCCAGCAGAATTCTGCATTGAAATCCATTTCTCATATCATATGTCATATGTCTGACATGGGGCTAGACATATTGTCAGTTTCCCAGCTGCCCCCAGTCATGGGACTAGTTCTCTGATAAACTTCAATCACTCTTTACTGCTGTACTGCAAGTTGGAATGATGTCACCCCCTCCCTTTTTCCCCCCAGCAGCCAAACAACAGAACAATGGGAAGGTAACCACATAACAGCTCCCTAACACAAGATAACAGCTGCCTGGTAGATCTAAGAACAACATTCAATATTAAAAACCCATGTCCCGTTGCGTTCCATTCAGTTACATTGAGAAGGAAAAACAACAGCCTGCCAGAAAGCAGTTCCCTCCTTGTGCTGGCACAAGTCACATGACCAGGGGCAGCTGGGAAACTAAAAAAATGTCTAGCCCCATGTTAGATTTCAAAACTGATTATAAAAAAATCTGTTTGCTCTTTTGAGAAATGGATTTCAGTGCAGCATTCTGCTGGAGCAGCACTATTTTACTGATGTGTTTTGAAAAAAACATGTTTCCCCATGACAGTATCCCTTTAAGTACAGTTATAGGATTCGCTATCTGGAAACCTATTATCCACAAAGCTCCGAATAATGAAAAGGCCATCTCTCGTAGTCTCCATTTTAGTAAAATAATCAAGATTTAAAAAAAAATATTCCCTTTTTCTCTATAATTATAAAACAGTGCCTTGTACTTAATCCCAACTAAGATATATTGTATCCTTATGGAAGACAAAACAACCCTATTGGGTTTAATTCATGTTTAAATTATTTTAGTAGACGTAAGGTATGGAAAGATCCATTATCCAGAAAACCACAGGTCGCAAGCATTCTGAATAATAGACTACCATACCTGTATAGAGTCTAGCGTAAAAAAAAAAAGTTGCTTTGCCCAGAATATGGTAAGTCTTGAATAGCACAAAGTAACCCCTGCAGTTGTATATCTGACCTGCATTAAGTGTACATGCATACTTATTGATTAGTAGCCATCAGTTCTACTGCATGACTGATTGATGAATGGATTATTACTGTACATTTTGTTTGCAACCCTGAGAGTGACAGAAACCTTTATTGCTGACTGCTAGTCAGATCTCCGTCCTCTTACAGTTCAATTTGCTCATTTTCAAATTCAAGTTTTTTCCTAAACTAAGAATTGTGATTATCTTAAATTTAATAAGTTTGCCCCTTTTTAAGCATTCATTTTAGGGAAATCACTCTGATACAGTGAGAGAAATATAAAACAATATTGTGATTTTACAATCAGGAGTGGAATGAATTTTTTGTACTAAAACTCACAAAACTCGAATTTTAGATATTTATTGAGCACGAAAAACTCAAAAGTAAAAATTCAACATCTTAAAACAGGCAAATGGGAGTTGTCCTAGGCAAAAATGAAAGCAATTTTTTGGATTCAAGTTTTTGAAATTTTTTTTATCCTTTTTAATTTTTTTCAAGTATGTAGACCCTTTGAAAATAATGGGTAGAATCTGAATTCTTTGTGTTCAAGTTTTTTTTTCATGTTTGCATTTGATCAAGTTTTTTTAATATTCAATTTTTTGTTAAATAAGCAGATGAACGAGTTTGGTATGTTTTCAAGTTTATTCACATTTAAAAAAAAAATCACAAATTCGAATTGATAAATAAGCCTCCCTGCATTTGGCATGTACTGAAAATGATCCTTATTTATATCAACACTGTAATTCAGCAAATGTTTTCAGCATAGTTGTCAAGTTATATTTTTATATCTCATTTTATGATTTATTTTTATCCCTTTTATTGCAAATTTACAGAAATCTTTATGAAATACTGGCCTTTTACTACCACATATCTCTAAAATGTGCTAATGATATACTAACATTTGCAGGCATAAATTAAAATATGCTCATATTTTAAAATTTTAATGAACAGCAACTTTTTTAACGTTTATGAATTCTACAGTCTTGCAAGTTATCAGATTTTTTTTAATTTCACAAAGCTAACTGGGTCAAGTTCTTATATTTCTGCACTACTAATAAAAAACAAATTGCACAATATAATTTAGCTGCACACTCTGCATGTAAAATAATTATGCGTGCTTTCGAGCGACATCAAGAAACATTTAGCAATTATGGAAAGAGATTAAAAGAATTATGGCTTTATAAGTTATCATTAATATGTTTTACATGTTAAATATATTACATAGCTTAATTGCTCTTTTTAATGAGATGACCTCTGTGGCCTAAAATGAGCTATATACAATTTCCCAACAGTTTAAACGATTTGAGAAAAATATATAACAATCTTGATTGAAGTTCTCATGGCCTATAAGCAAAGCATAAAATAAGTTACAACAGCAATTGCCACATTAGTTAGATAGGAAAGCTGGAGCTATAAATGCAGGGACTGCATAACAAGGGATCCGAATGACCAGCAGCCAAATTACACTGGTTTATGTTTAGACTGGCAGAATCAGATGTAGCTGTGCTGGGGTTGGAGAAAGAGAGGGATGTGATGCCAGGGGAAGAAGCAGTTCACTTCCTTAACTTCTGAGTAGGTAGAAACATACAGTAACTATAATAAAAGAACTTTCATTTGAAGCAAAATACACTGTAGGTGGTTCTTTACAATGAGGACAGTGAGGTTATGGGATGCACTGCCAGGTGATGTTGTGATGGCTGATTGTGGCTTGGATGATTTCTTGGACAGACATAATATCAAAGGCTATTTTGATACTAAACTCTAGAGTTAGTATACATGTGGGTATATATAATTTATGTAAAAGTATGGAGGGGTGTGTGTATGGATGCTGGGTTTTCATTTGGAGGGGTTGAACTTAACATAGTAACATAGTAACATAGTAAGTAAGGTTGAAAAAAGACACATGTCCATCGAGTTCAACCTTTTTTTTTTTTTTTTTTTATTTTAACTACCTATCTGCCAGTTGATCCAGAGGAAGGCAAAAAAAACCCATCTGAAGCCTCTCCAATTTGCCTTAGAGGGGGAAAAATTCCTTCCTGACTCCAAAATGGCAATCGGACTAGTCCCTGGATCAACTTGGACTATGAGCTACTTGATGGACTTTGTCTTTTTTCAACCCAATTGAACTATGTAACTATGTAACTATGAGGCAGAGCTCTCTCTGTAATAAAATGTTATTAGCTGCAGTATAACTCCTCAATATACAGCTGGCTTTGGCGGTAGAACTAGTTGGTATTAAGGCAGTGCTATGTAAATGGCATGAGACAAGCCAATTCCTTCTGTTTTCAGAAGGCCTTATGCTGTCTGTATTATATAGAAATCCAGGCTGTGACAATGAGCTGCTGCTACTGCAACTCATTAGCGTATACAGAGACCTGTATTGGAGTATACAGAGAAGGTGGCTGGGCTCAGTTGGGAGTAGGGCAAAGCCTGTATATAGTAATTTTCCTGAGCTTTGCTTTCATAAGTCAGCACATTGCATGGTATTTCTATAGATTTCAGCTCAATGCTCAGATGACAATTCGCTGCTACTGCAGACAGAACCTACATATAATAAAATCATTTGTTAGCATGTCCAGTGGGTACCCGAAGCGCTGTTGGAGCGGGTCTCTACAGTGAGGAATGGCTGTCAGAGCGGGTCTCCACAGAAAGGATGGGGTGCTTCAGAAGCAGAATAGTATAGTAGCTGAGTGGCCTTACCCTTGGAGCTGGGTCTCCACAGCATTGATGGGCAGCTATGGGACCAGCATGGTAAGTGGTTGGTTGTCCTTAGCCTCTGAGCAAGGCATGTACAACTGGAGGGGGGTCTTTACAGAGCAGATGGACCACTATGGAAGAAGCATGTTAAGTAGTGGTTGATCTTACCCTTGGAGTTGGGCTGGAAAACTGAGGTACCCAAAAGTAGATGGGCAGGCTAACCTACACTCCATTGTTATTAAATTAAGGGAAAGTTTAGTATCCAGGATGGAATCAAATTGCCTATTATGCTAGCATCATAGTCCACCACTTGAGCAGAGTAAATGGCAATTTGTAGCAAAGTAATGACAAAATGTTGACTTTAGGTCAAGTCATCTGGCAAATGGAATGTTAAAGGGGGTTAATTATCAAGGTCCGAATTTATCTCAATATCAGCTGCTACAAACTCTGATCTAAGCCGCTCAGGTTTTTAACGCTTATTTATTATTACATTTTCCAGAAAACTACCTTTGCAGGAAAAGGTCAGATTTTCACAATATTTTTTTTGTGAATTTTCCCAGAAAAGAGTTTTTACCCAAAAGCTCCGAAAACATTGTGAAATTGCCCGAAACCCCGACACAACCAAAAATCAATGGGACTGTTCTCATTGACTTTTATGCAACCTCTACAGGTTTGAGATGCCGTGTTTTTATATTCCTGCGTTTTAGCCCTCGGGGATTAATAAATTCAGAAAAATTTGTGATTTTTTAAAAAGCTTATTATAACAAAAAAAATCACACATTTTTCAGATTTCGGGGAATTTCGGGTATTCAGAGCTTAGTAAATAACCCCCTAAGTGTTTTTGCTTTTTGTGCTCATCCAGTTCTTTAGCAGTAAAATATTTGGGCTGATATGGCAACCTAGTGGGAAGTTTGGTTTGGTGTAACCTATGCAACAATTATACATCCACAGGGGGGTAGCTGGCTATGGCTACAATTGCACATGGTCATAGATTATTTGAAGTTATTTTAATGGAGGAATGTATTTAGTTATGCATACATATGATATTTAAAATAAATAAATATATATACATATTCCATAAGGCTAATGATCCAAAGGAAAAGTTTTGGATATTTTATGAATATTTAATTTTCATTCTTTTCTATGTTTCATTAACTAATAACTAATAGTTTTACGTTATGGTGACTGTTTAATTGATACAGATGCTACTACTGCTTGTGCTAGGTGAAAGCCTGCTTAGATTTCCTAACATTGAGACACTGCAGATTCAGGATTGACGGCAGGGCTGCTGAACGCTCATGGTGGGAGATGCAGCCTAATACTCAGTGGTGGATAAAATGACATAGTGCTGGTCTCAAGTCTTCACTGAGGAGTAGCAGAGCATTGTAGCGATCTTCAGTGTCGGACTGGCCCACAGGGATACCAGGAAAAGTCCCGGTGGGCACAGGTTTTAGTGGGCTCTCATGCTGCTAAACTTTTGGCCTATTTCATGGCCATTCTCTACTTCTATGAGAACAAAGAGGCTAAATAGGTGGAATAATAGAATATAGTATGTAAAGAAAAGAGACTAGGAGAATAGAGGTTGACTGAGGGTGGGCCCCTGGTCTAAAAACTTTTGGTGGGCCCCTGGTCTGAGGTTTTTTGGTGGGCCCCTGGTGTCCCAGTCCAACACTGGCGATCTTTTATGGAATTTTGGCTTTGAATATTGCCTTGGGGTGAGGCTGGCATGGTCCTATTTATTTGATAAAATGTGAATAAATGCTGTGGCCATTTTACCCCATTTCTGGCTCCTGGTGTTTCATTAAGGTATGTAATAATGGGGTACAGTGAGATTCCTGTAAGCAAAGGGTCAATTGAGAAGTCCCCTTGTCATGATATTAAATGATGATTTATACACATGAGGGCATTTCTGAAACATTAATTTTAATGGTAAATTTTAGAGACAAACATAAATTTTGCCTGGTACAGTTATTTGTGAAGTTCCCTTTTACATCAGCGGCAAATATTTTCATGAATCTGCACTACAATTTGAAAAATAATGTGTACCACAGAAAAACGCAGGACAAAATGCCAATGGCACTGGAAAGAAATGCTTGAAAATTTCCCATGACATTAGAATATCTCCATGTGTTTCTTTTTTCCAGGGGGAAAAAAACTAATTTCTTGAGGTGAAAAGGTGCAGGGAAAAAAACATGTGTTGACTCCAATGCATTTGGCATAATTGAAATTTTTCAAATTGTTACGCATTTTGTGAATTTTTCAGAGAAAGCAAATTTGGCAAATTTCACTTATAAATTTGTTTACTTTCAAAGATTTTTGACAGGAAATGTTAAGAAGACCCATTTTTATAAAATATTGTTATCCTTTGTATTTTTTATATATACAGATCAGTTTCAAAATATTATGTTAAATATTATATTTTTGGAAATCAAAATGATTAATGAAATTGCAACTTTTAAGTAGTGCACAATCTCTCTGTACAACCATGGAGATGCCTTTCACTGTAGGTGTCTTTTGATTTTGCCATAACCATAGAGTTGGCATGATGGTACTTTCAGTGCCATAGATTCTAAGGGGTGTTGAACTTAAAGGATTAAACATGAAAAAAAGAAAGGAATATTATATTAAGTATCATTTATTAGGATATATGTTGCTAGATATAAGCATTGATTTTATTCACACACAAGAAGCATTTGATTGATTTTCTTTAATAACCCAAATAGCATAGTACAAGATGTACTATGAATATGATCAATAATCCAGCAAATACTGTAGATTCTTGTCATTCTTGTGTTTACACTAAGGCTTTCATCACACTGCCAGAAGCAATATTGTCAAGGCATCATCTTCCCTGACTAACACTACAAGCCTGCTTTTACCGCCTCCATCCATAATGCTAGATGCCATTATCACCCTTGGCTTAAAAACTTCCCTCAAGGGCAATTTGAACATGTTACAGGAAATTATTTAAAAAATGGCCGATTATATGATTCAATCCAAGGAAATGGAGGGGCAGCTACAGGAAAACACTTTAACGGGAATATCCTAAAAACAGAAAATAAAGAATAAAGGTTGAAACTCCGTAATTAGCTGAAAGAAGGAAAATAAATCTATATAGTATTCTGTCTATAACTAAATATAGCAGTGATTCAAGTAAGGCTAGAAAAATGCTAAATAAAGCACCAATGTGCATTATAAAATAGAATATTAAGAAAAATTCAATGAATTTAAATGATTTATATAGTTTACAAATTGACACATAATTTCAAAAATACATTTGCCCCCATTGTTATTTTTGAAAAAAAGCTAACTTGAAAGTGATAGTGGAGCTATATAATTTATATAAAAATGTAAAACTCTTACTTTTGAAAAAAATGCTTAATAGATTGAAATATTGTGTATAGAGCTTCCTGGGGTGACTAGCACTGACTAATAATAAGGGGGCATTAGATAGAGATTCTGTCATGGCTTTTATGGTGTAAAATGTATTTCTAAATTACAATGTGTACGTTACAAATCATTCACTCTACCATATAAAATGTTATAACTAAACCAATAAATGTATTTTTTAGCTGTTATACTGTAGTGTAGGAAGCCACCTCAGGTCTTGAGCCTAATACTGTCTCAGAAAGAGCCAGTACTTCATGACGGAACTGCTGTCAGATAAGCTATTGTTTCTCTTACTCAATATAACTGAAGGAGTTGCAGTGGGACTTTTTGGATTTTTACTAATGAGTGCTATTCTCATATTTAACATGGAGCTTTTACCTTGTGTCAGCCCCCCCAGCAGCCCATCAGCAGAAAAATGGGTATGTAACTAGAAAAGGCTATGGACATGCAGGCTGTTGTCAGCGGCTGCTTTCGGCCTGCATATTTGGGCTAACCTCAGCCTGTCTATGACTGCACACAAGCTGATCAGATTCAAATCAATGGAGCATGGGCACTGAGCTTCTCTCAGCCTGCAAAATTATGCAGGCTAACAACAGTCTGTGTGTCCATAGCCTTATCTAGCTACATACCGATTTTTCTGCTAATGGACTGCTGGGGGTGGAAGGCGATGCTATCACTCCAGTAGAAGTAAAGAGTAGTGATGGGCTAATAAATTTGCCAGGCATGGATTTGCGCTGAATTTCCACATTTTGCTGCCGGCTACAGTTTTTGCATCAAAAACAATTTGTTTCAAAATTGATGTGCGATAAAAATTGATGTGAGTCAAAATTATTCGGACGGCCCTTGACTTTAATGCGTTTGGACAAAATTGTTGCGCGTATAAAAATTGGCACTTGCGTAAAAAAATTGACGCATTGACTTCAATGCGCTTTTGTGAATTTTCACAGTTCCATGAATTATGCGATGAATCGAAATGGGACAGATTTGCCCATCACTACTAAAGAGTGAATGAAGTTTATCAGAGCACAAGTCACATGACTGACGGCACCTGAAAACTAACAACATTTCTCATATAAGATTTCAAAATTAAATATAAAACATCTGTTTGCTCTTTTAAAAAAACTGATATTAGTGCAGAATTTTGCTGAAGCAGCACTATTAACTAATAGGGATGTAGCGAACTGTTCGCCGGCGAACTAGCTCGCGCAAACTTCGACTGTTCGCGTCCGCCGCAAGTTAGCGAACGTCGCGCGACGTTCGCCAATAGGCGTTCGCGTCAAAATCGTTCGACCATTCGACCATTCGATCGCTAAAATCGAACGATTTTCGTTCGAATTGAACGATCGAAGCCATTGGATTGAATGAAATCATTCAATCCAATGGCTTTGATCGTTCGATTAGAACGGAAATCGTTCGATCGAACGATTAAAATCCTTCGATCGTTCGAATCGAACGATTTTCAGATGTTCGAAGTTCGCGAACTGTTCGCGAACTGTTCGCATTTTTTGCCGGTGTTCGCGAACGGCGTTCGCGAACACATTGTCGGCGGTTCGCTACATCCCTATTAACTAATGTATTTTGAAAAAGCGTAAGCGTAATTCACGAAATGACGAAAAATTTGCGTAATGGCCCAGCGTCTTGTTTTTTGATGCCGGCGTCTGCTTTTGACGCTGGAGTCCATTTTTTTTATGCCGGCGTCCATTTTTTTTTACACGGGCGAATTTCCGCTGACAAACTTTTGCCGTGGTTTCTGCTGATTTATCTGCCGGTGGCGAATCTTGGGCATTTGCCACAAATTCATGCCTGGTGAATAAATTTGCCCATCACTAGTTTAGAACAAAAGCTGCACCAGATCTCTAGGAAGCATTTCTGCTAATTTTAGAAAGTGGTGTAAGGACAAAATGTATTGCAACTAGTAGTCAAGAATCCCATCACACTGGTATGCACATGTTACCTACTATTAATAAGGTCAGATAATACAAAAAAGGGGGAGCACTCCAAGAGTACATACTGTATATTAGATCACCATTTTTTACATAGCAAGTTAAATCAGCCGCTAATTATGGTTCCTCAACCCCCATTCACCTCTTTCTGAAATGTACTGTATCTCTTTGGTTGTTTGTTAAACACTTGCACAATGAAGCATCTGGAGTATCTGGAGGAGGGACACTAAATACCAGGAGTTGATAGAAGCATATATCTTATAGAAGAAGCACATGTCTTTATAAAATTTATAAAACAACCTGCAAGATGTTGGGGGATCACACGGAAGTAAAAGGAGGGTGCTGAAGCCATTTTAGGTCATACTTGAATGATAAAAAGAATAGAGATCATTTTCAGGGAGATATAAACAGTCTCATGACTAGGCTGACTTGAATTACATTTTATTTTTAGAGATCATCACAATTTCCCATCTGATTTCCTTTTGCTGATTCTCTTCTACTTTTCATGCCCACATATTTCTAGTTAGCTGCATTACTTGCTTCAAGCACCACTATTGAATTCTATTTATCTTCTTATCTGTAAGTGCAGAATTACTTTTTCACATCTTCCTCTTATCTTCTCCCCGAAGGCCTCTAAACATGACCTATTGCTCTAAAATGAGCTTCTGCAACATTTAATTTTCCTTTAGTCACTTTATGTTCCTGGGTATTGGAAATAATATGATGCATTTCACAACAACACCCCCCCACGCATCAAAAGTTATTTGGAAAAAAATAATCTATTGTGTCTTGTATCAACTTATTCTGAACTATACATTCAGAATAAGCTTTTCATATATAAAATACCTAACATGTTTTTGTAGATGCGTAAATATTCTTTCAAAAATATCTTCTATTTCACCTCCCTTTTCACTGGAAAAATTTACATTTACAGAAGAAATACTTGTGACAGTAAAGGCATATTACAGGTTATTGAATGCAGTAAAAATATCCTTTACTTTGCACATTTGCCTTTTGTAAATAACAGAAAAAATAACCATATTTCTGGCCTTATGTACAGAATTCTCCATAAAATGTTACAGCAAAAGAACCTTTAGGTTGATAGTTTGAAGGTCAACTTTTTTTATATTTGTACCTCAATTTTTATCTGAACTGCAATAAGCAGGTAGCGTTTATTCTGATGCTCTTAAATGTTTCTGTTAAATGGAAAAACAAGGGACGATATAGCAAATGCAACTTCTAATTGCTCAATATTTTCCCGTTAAGATTCTCTTTATTGGATCTGCAGCTCTGCACTGAATATAATTTAAACTTAAGTTCCTTACAGTGCTGTTTGACGTCCAATATTGCCGCACTGAGAGATTTTGTCATGAATGAGAAACCTTTAAATACACTATATCTTTCCTAGTATCAGGCAGTTCATCCAAGGGTGCACCAGGGACCAGTATTCACAGATTGCATGGATAATATTTTCAGCTGGATCAGTTCACATGGGTGAATAAAATCAAGCTAGGAGCAGAGGTTATCTCTATTCCATGTTTTTACTGTAATTTCCTGCTCAAGTAAAACCATTTTGGAAGATACTAAGAACAGGACAAGGCTGGTAACATTTGGCAGTGTTTGAACATTCCACTTGTATTCATGAAACCATTTGCAAACCAAATATCGAGCAGGTATGTTACTCTGTTTTTCTAAAACCACAAATGCCAAAAAGTTATTAAAAGATCAATATATAAAAAGTATGAATAGAAAAAAAGTGCTGAACAATCTGGGAATAAAATACAAATATTTCTAAAACCTCTATAAATTCAAGTTTTTTGGACAATTACCAGCAAAAAAATATCTAAAAACCTCTAAAGGGGTTATTAACTAAACTCTGAATGCAGAAAATCCAAAAAATTTGGGGGTTTTTTAGTATAAAATAAGAATTTAAAAAAAACACACATTTTTGGAATTTATTATAACCGAGGATGGAAAAAATCAGAATCTGAAAATCTGGCATCTCAGACCTGCCGAGGTTGCATATAAGGCAATGGGAGAAGTCTGAAAGATTTTTTGATCTGCGCTGGGTTCACAAATTTTTTGGAATTTATTATACCCGAGGATGGAAAAAATCCGAATGCGAAAATCTGGCATCTCAGACCGGCCGGGATTGCATATAATGCAACGGGAGAAGTCTCAAAGATTTTTAGATCTGTGATGGGTTCTGGACAAAAATCTGAAAAAATCTGAGTTTTCAGGTGGAAATTACGGAAAATTCATAAAATTTGGATTTTCGGGAAAGTGTATTGATAAATACATAGGAAAAAACCCGTTCGAATTTGGTCTAAGTTTTTTCAGATAATATTGAGATAAATTCAGACTCTAAAAGTCTGAATGGTTAAAAAAAAGTCCAATAAGATCATCATAGCTCCTTTTGACTTCTAAGGGACCTCGACTGGTTTTAATTGGTGCAATTTTGTGTTAGAGTTTTCATGGTTTTTGCACTTATTGAATCTTACATTTTTAAAGCTTTTAAGAAAAATAGGAAAACCACAAATACGTGAAAAAAACAGAAATGTAATTGGTAGTAAATGGGCCCCATATTGTCTATTCCATATAGTTACTCCAAAAAAAATGTCAGTTAGTACAAACCAACACATTCAACACTTTGAAAGAAAGAATGTTTCAAATTTGTTCAAAAATGTAATTGCCTATAGTTAAACAGTTAAAATGTCTATGACTGCCTATTTATGGCTTATTAAAGAAGAAGAATGTCAGGGGTCTTGGACCCATAGCTATACCTAATCCAAGGATTCCAAGTTAAAAAAAATTTCTTGTGTGTCTCATATAAGATACTAGTCATTTTTTTCTTGAAATGTTATCCAATCTATTTTGCCCTTAACTGGGTCCAGTGAAATGTGATTAATTTTCCATGTCCTCGCTTAAGTTTGCTTAACAGCTGTCATAGTAGCTGTAAACAAGCGGAATTGCATATTATTGAATTGTTTTTTTTTTCCTAACAATACTATGCAAGGATCTTTTGAATTTCAAATAAAGAAAACCATGTTAAAGATCCATATCCAAAACTTTCAGCGTTAGGATTTTATTTCAATCTTTCTTTTTTGTTTTTTTTTCTTTGTGTACAGTGACTGCACAGTTGCATGTTTGTGGTTACTGCCAAACTAAACCAGCTGTTATGTTCTGCAATACCACAGTGACTGCACAGTTGCATGTTTGTGGTTACTGACAACAGGACATGCAGCATTGTAGGCATTAGATAGAGGGGATTAAACCTCTCAAAATGTTTCCATATGGTTCAGTGCACCACTATTGAGCACTATATACATATACAGGTATGGGACCTGCGTTTTTGTGTGGGACCTGGGCTTTTCAGGTCTTTAAAGGATCTTTTGCAATATGGATCTTCTTTTAATTAGTCTACTAAAAAATCATGTAAATATGAAATAGGATTGTTTTGTCTTCAATACAGATGAATTATATCTTAGTTAGGATGAAGTAAAATGTACTGTTTCAGGAAATACTTTGAAATATTTGGATAAAATTGAATCTATGGGAAAAGGCCTTTCTGTAAATCGGATTTTCTGTAAATCATATACCAGTACCAGTAATTTGACAGAAATACATTTGATCTTTTCAGTTTATTCTGTTGGATAAAACAAGTATAGGATCTATTAACTGCAAACTGCTCGGGACCTCGGTGGAGCCCTGCTGTTCCCAACAGCAAGCTATGTGCCCCCTCCCTTCTCCCACTACCACATTTCTTGGGGAGGATGGAAGCTGTTTAAGATAAAAAAAAGGCATCCAACCCCAATGCTTTTCTCTTTTGTGACGTCCCTCCTACCAGACTCCTGAAAATGACAACGTCTATAATTCTTATCCTTTAACCTATTGAGTTCACAAACTCCTAAACCAGTTATGGTCCTGTCGTTCTTATCTCATTAAACATGCACAAAATAAAATGGTTTACCTATAGAACACATTTTATTCCTTAAACCTAACTATCTATATAACCTATTATGTGCTCATTGCTCTATATCTATGTGCCCTATTATCTGATGTAGAAGGAGCTTTCTGTAGCTCACTTTTTCATTTTGTATAAATGCCCTTTTATTCATTTTATATATTTTAATCTACAACAAGATTTTTTAAATAGTTTGACAAACTTCAAAATGTAATTTGTAAATAAAATATATTGATCACTTCTAACTATAACAGTAAACACTATAAATGTAAACAATGTTACATTTATTAACCCATCAATCATCATCATCATCATTTATTTATATAGCGATGTCAAGATACGCAATGAAATTGATTGCTACAGAAATGTACACGCAATGCTAGTTTTGTGAAATTACAATCAAAATATATACAGCAGCTCAATGCAGAATGAAATAACATACATGAGAGGCTCATAAAATCCCAAACCTTTCATTTAAAAATCCATATATATGGATAAATATATATAAATGTAGAAATATTGTACTTCACAGCAAGGTGGAGAAATACAACTGCTCTCTAAGATCATTCATGGTAGCAGTAATTCCAGCATCATTGCAGGTGCAAACAGATCAATTCTCTTTAATGCACTGTACTGTACCTAACACAATTGCATCTCATTCACACAAATAGAAGCAACTGCTCATGTGTGTAATAACTGAGGCAGGGTGTTGCAGAACTAGATGAATCCACACAGAGATGCCAGGCTACAATGTAGAACTCAGCTTTATTCTAGTTTTTCCCTTTTACCAGAAAAAATTATGGTTTAATAAATAGGCCCCTTAACATTCTTACAGGAATGGATGGAAAAAATTACATTGTGCTTAAGAAAACAAGCCCCAGTGCTAAGACAAGCTCACAGTGGTGTACTACTAAAGAATCTCTTTATTCCGAAACTAGTGGCCTTGTCACTGGAGGGTAGTAACCCTTCCTGGCCTCCTTGGTGGAGCATCTGGCTGCTCTACTAACTACCTTGATCCTGTCTCTCACTCCTAGAGTGAGCACAAACCTTCTAATACTTTCTACACTGACAGGGCTAGCCTCTGGCTAGGCCTTTCAGCACCATCCCCCTCCACCTAGAGGGGAATCAAAATTAGAAAGTGCATGTGGTGCCGTCCCCTTTATGAACTAGCGAACATTCACACCATCTTTTCAGTTACTGCACTGCGAGGAAAATACTTTAACCCAGGAATGGAAAACATCTTCCCCACCCAACGATTAATCAGGACCACAACCTTCCTCGGGAACTACCTGAAATAAGGGTTTTCAAACCATTTACCCCACACTCCCATATACATAACATTTTGTTGCAAGCTGATTATTAAGAACTGTTTTTACAATAATGTAATGTTTTCCAGATGTTTTGGACAAAAGAAAAAAAAATCTGCAGAGTTTTCTTCCTATTTATAACACAAGGAAGACATCTAGATCAAAATGAAAGGAAATGGGAAAAATGTCTTTGTTCAATGTCAAACTTCTATAGGTATCTATTATGTTTTGATAACTGACATGTTCATACCTGACAGTTAAAGAATAGGTGTAAAAGTAGATCTAATTAGGGCTTTGGCAGATTTTTCTCTCAGACCTTTCAGCAGACCCTTCAATGCTTGTTCAATGAAGTAGAAAGACTTGTGTTATGTCTGTAAAACATTTTGGCTAAAAAGGTGTCGAAATATGACTTTAGTATTTTAGAAAAATATGTATAATTTATTGATGGTGCAAAAATATATGTCTAGTGCAGGGGTGTCCAACCTTTTGGCTTCCCTGGGCCACATTTGAAGAAGAAAAATTTTCTGGGGCCACACATGAAATACACAACACTTTTGATTTATAAAAATAAAGGAAATACACAGAAATTACCTACAATACCAGCTAGATAACCAGATTGAGCTATACACTGGAATATGGGACAAATATAGAGCAACCTTCTCAGTGTTGCCAGGTCTAATTTTCAAAATCAACCCCAAACTAGCCAAGTGGCACTTCAAAGGTAGCCCAAAAATAGTTCAATATTTGCAGTAAAAAAAAAGTCTAAAAAATAAATGAATGTATGTGAAATTATGGCTTTTTTAAATTTTCACTGTTTTGCTAATTGTAGCAAATGTAGGTACAGACTTATCACCAGGGGCGTAAATAAAGAGGCCCAATTTGTAACTGGCGTATTTTCATAAAAAAAATATTTATTTCACTGCACATATTGTGCTATGTTTGGGCTACTTTTGAAGTTGAATAAACAATTTATTTATAATTCATTTTTCAGTTACAAAATTAATTCTCTATTTTTGATACTATGAACTGTGCATTTAATTAAGAAGTGATTATTCATTGTAATGCACTTATAAGCTATTAAGTACATTTACCTCATAATTAATTATCTTAAAAAACAAATCAATTGATTATTGGGAATCACAGGGGCTTAGTTAATAAAATTAATAATTCCAGAAAATTATGGAATAGGTATATGGCCCTATTCCATAGGTATACCGACCTATGGAACAGGTATATGGCACTAAGCCAGACTAAAACAGTAAAAAATTCTGTACCTGTAAAAATACTGTGCAGGTGTATTGTGCTGAACCAGGGTAGCTGAGGTAATAATAATTGGTTGCTGTGGAGTGCAAGAGTGCCAGACTTGCCAGTAAGCTGCAGGCTGAAGCTAGCCTTTCATTAGGCAGGAGAAGAGCCACGTTGTTTTGGGAGTTGCTCTCTCTCTGTGTCTTTATCACGCTGCCAGACAAGAGGGGGCAGGGCCCAGCAAAGCCAGGAAATTGGCGCCAAAGACTAGCTGATAGCTAGCAGCAGCTAGCAGCCATTGGGGAGACTGGTGCGGAGAACACAGGCGGTGACGTCACACGCAGAGCGCCGGCGCTGATGTCACACGCACCGCACGCTCAGTAGAGAGGCTGCAGCCAGTCCAGCAAAGCTGTGGGGAGAGGAGGCGTGCCTTTGCTCTGACGCGCAACATGGCAAACAGATTGCTTCCTGCAGGGCCACACGTGGCCCGTGGGCCGCGGGTTGGACACCCCTGGTCTAGTGCATAACTTTTGGCTGTAAAAGTCTGCAATAACTACCGAATCCACTTATAGATCCCACCATACTTCCAGTTGGCAGTCTGGAGAACATAAAAATGTGCAAAGTGATGACCTAATCATTAGAATTTCTAAGATGAAGGGTGGCTTACCCACCCTAAAACATTAACATGTTTTTTTCACACTTGTGGCCTAAAATAAATGTGTATAGCACATGTATATCAAGGGGGTAGCTACACCACCACCACCTGTGCAGGAATACCACCACTACAATAACTGTCTAACCCTAAGTATATATATATATATATATATATATATATATATATATATATATATATATATATATATATATATATATATTGTGACAGAGTGTTTGGAAAACACCACTGTCTTGCAGGAAAGTACATGGAAAAGAGTACATTTAAACTGCAAAATAGGTGTTGCAGAGGGATACTTGGCCCAGGTAGGGTTAATATTCCCTCTCAGCCAGGTAATTAAGTGGCAGCTGAGAGAGGATCTACCTGACCATGTAAAAGGGCTGTGTGAGCAAAGCTCAGGGCTCTCCAGGGAAATGAGGGGCTGTGAGAGACAGAGCTGGGCAGAAGGAGCTTTGGTGCCAGCAAGAGAGTTCCAGAGCTTGGAGCCTAAATCCCTTGTGGGGAAAGAAAGAGGAAAGGACTGGCAGAGGCTAGTGAGTCTGAGTCCCAGGAGGGTAAGCCAGCAGGGCTGAGTGTGAAGCCCAAATACTTCAAGGTTCAAGAGGGTGAGAGTTTCCCTTGATGGTGAGCGACCAGAGGGGGGAATACCCTGAATGTTTTGCAGTGTATTTACTGAACTGTACCCTGCATATTCTACAGTGAAGTTGAACTGTAACCTGAACATTTTTCTGTTGCCTTTTTGTTGGGAATGTCCAGTGCTTAATAAACCTGTGTTTTTGTCCTAAACCTTGGTGTCCCTGTCTCTAAGCTCCAAAATCCTACGCTGCCTGCCTACCAGATGCTAATTCCCCCAAAGGCCAGTGACATGTCACATATATATATATATATATATATATATATATCTCAACAACGACATTTATTCCATACTGATATCTAAATATAGATTTTACTTTAAAAAGCATCAGTAACACTAGGAGATTGAAATGTCCCAAATGCATTTAAACATGCTTTTGGCAGCTATACTATTCTGAAATTGTTCTCAAGCATAACACACTGTTACATTGTGACCCCTCACCTCAGATTGGCATTAGAATTGGAGAAAGAGTCTACACATTGAACTGTAACTCTTAACAGAATATCTATAACAAAGAGACTTGCATGCCAGTGGTTCTTAAATAGTAAATGTGTTGAAATAATGTGGAACAAATTAAAGGGTTTTACTTACAGTGTACCTCAAAGGCTACTCCAAGGCATCCTAAGCATTTGTCTCACTGCACCTTGCTAAGTGCAACCTCAGTGGCTACCCTGCACTAATCCTCCTTGGTGGAGAACAAGCTGCCTTACAAGCTAGCCCTGTTTTTACTAACAATACTATTGGGTTCTAAAACAGATACCATCCTGCCACTAACATTGAAGGAAAACAATAGCCCCAAATACTGTAGATCTTTATACAAATATATTGCATAAAACAGCTCATATATAAAACATATAAATAAACCATTTTATTATTATTATTATTATTATTATCATTATTATTATTATTATTATTATTAATAATAATAATAATAATAATAATAATAATAATAATAATACATATTTTAGTAGTATGTGCCATTGGGTAATCCTAAATAGAAAATTGCCATTTGAAGATATAAGGGCTGCCCCTGGGATCATATGATTCATGGTGCACACAAATAAAACAAACAAAACGTACATGTTAGGTCACATGAGCCAATTATCTGACAAAATTCTGTCTTTTGCTTCCACACTTCTTCCTGTTACAGTTAGAGCTGCAGTATTTCTGATCAGGTGATCTCTGAGGCAGCACACACATCAAGGTAAGAGATGTATAATGGCAATATTTCCTGATAGCTATATTCCAGTTGGGTAAGATTCTTTAATAGGCCACTTAGTATGATGTAATCTGTTGCTTAAGTATTCATTTTGGGGGTAAAGTTTTCCTTTAACTCATTCATGGGATCCCTTGTCCCTGACCTCACTAAGGCCTTGGTTACCTTTGGACTTAATAATCTTACTGATGCCTTCCCATCACAGCATCCACCCCAGTCACCAGAGGAGTTGTGCTTCCTTGCCTTATATTAGCTACAGAGCAAGAACTATAGTCACTAACCCTGTGACTATGGGAACACATCTTCCGCCAGACCATAGGTACTGTACTTCCTCATAGTATGGATGACAATCTCCTTACATCATATCCATAAGGTGTTAGACCCAAGTGGCAGTGCACTGAGCTGAGCTCTAACATGCCTCATTAATGAGCGGTACAAATTACAAGAAGTAATAATTGGATTCAGTGTGGAAAATAGATGATAAAGTCTGAAATGATTGTATTTTGTACTCTGTAAAATAGTGTCATTTGTAATGTGCATTTAAAAAAATAATAAGGTGCCATCAGCGATGGGCGAATTTGCGCCGCTTCGCCGGAAAATGCGCGAAATTCGCAAAACGGCAAAAAATTTGTGAAACGGCAAAAAAATTAGCGAAATGTCGAAAAATTCGCGAAACGCTGCCGGTGTCTCATTTTTGACGCCGGCGCCCGTTTTTTGACGCCGGCAAATTTTTGCCACGAATTTTAGCGGGCGTTTCGCGAATTTATTCACTGCCGGCGAATCGCGCAAATTTGCAGCGAATTCGCGCCTGGCGAATAAATTCTCCCATCACTAGGTGCCATGTCTGGGAAGTATGGACTTTTATTGTAAATACCTATAGTTTTCATAAATGTATATACATGTAGTTTAGGATTCTGCTCAAAGTTCTTCTAATACAACAGATAAAAGATGGTGGAACATGTTACATTCATGTCAAAGAAAGCATATTTATACTTATAGTGTAAAATAAACTATATGTCAGATAAAATTACTAATTATTATTTTGACAGAATTACGGTTAGCTGCGAGCAGCTGAATTGTGGAAATGTTTATCATATGAAATAGATTCAATTTAATTATTTGTTTTTTGTTACATTATACTTTCAATGTAATGAAGTGAAATAGCTCTACATTTTAAACCACATGAATCTATTTAGCATTTAGGCATATTTGCATAACAACGAGAAATAGGCAGTACATCAAACTTGCTTGAAAGCCAGTTCATTACTTATCTGGAAAAATAATGTTATCAAGCGGGAGCCCTTTATAAGGAATAAATCAAACGATGGGAGCTGTAGCCCTAATGCATTTCTTCTTAGTTCATTACATTGCAATGTCCACTTCTACATAATTATCAGTTCTGCGGCTTACTTCCATGGCACTGAAATCCCAGAAATACTCTTTTCTTTTAACCAAAAAACGTATTGCTTTACACCTGTTTAAAAATAATAATGAGGAAAACCAAACAAAAGGAAAATTATATACTGTAGGCAAGCCATGCAGTTGCAATAATGTATTATTTAAATGTATGTTATTGTAATAATACTGGCAAGCAGACATATTTCTATACACCCACAAACTGAAATGGCTAAATGAATGGGGAATTAAATGCATTATGTGTTCTAAACAGGTGATATTAAAAAGGAAAAAATGGCACCATTGTCTTTAAAGCACAGCCCCTATTTTTTTGGCATTCAGTTGTAGGCGGAAAGGGCAAATGTTACTGACATATTGTACAGGGTACAGTATGCTTTTTTTTTTGTTTTCTAAAATGGGATTAGTTGAGATCTAAGCATTATTGTTCAACCAAATTTACTCCCAAATTTATTTGAATATATTAAAGCACATATAAACCCTATAAACTAATTATTGTAAAATTGCTGAGTGCTCTATTAAGCACTTTTGCAGATTACATTTAATTGTTTTCCATCTACTTTTCTAGATATAAGCAGTTTTTAAACTAAAATAATGAATTAGAAACGTTGACACCTGCTGGTCAACAATTTATTTTGAAGGAACATTTTGTGATGCTGCTTTGTTTGGAATTGGCCAGAGAAATGTCAGATGTCTCTTCTCTGCTTGCTAATGGCATTTTCCAAGCTGAGCAACATCATAAGATTCTACTTTCCTCCATTTTTCCTCAAACTTATTTTGAGCTGTAGGCAATCAACCATGACCAGGTGATGTGGTTGATTAGTTTTTTTTATTATAGTTGCAGTTACAAAACTGCTAATATCCACACTACTGGTGTGGGACCTGTTATCCAGAATGCTTGGGACTTGGGGGGTTTCCGGATAATTTGGGTCGCCATACCTTATGTCTACTAAAATATAATTTAAACATTAATTAAACTCAATAGAATTGTTTTGCCTTCAGTAGGGATTAATTATCTTAGTTGGGATCAAGTACAACATACTGTTTTATTAATACAGAGAAAAAAGAAATGTATTATTTGACTATAATGAACTTTCTGAATAATGGATCCCATACCCGTAATATTAGGCTTTGAACTGGGAACCTCCTGTTTACTGGCTGCTCTGTCTTTCCCCGCTGGGCCAGGACATCAGTTCCAAGGTGATTCTGACTCCTTCATTTGCCTTCCCTATTCCCTGCATTCTAACTGATTATTTGAGGCCAGCCAATTAGAGCCAGCTATGCTCTATTTAAGCACTTACTGAACCTCATTTTCCAGCCTGAGCACTAAGGTAGTTTTGGTTTGAGTACTGTGGTTTGCCCTTGCTCTAGCTCTTCATTAGGGATGTAGCGAACCGCCGACAATGTGTTCGCGAACGCCGTTCGCGAACACCGGCAAAAATTGCGAACTTCGAACATCCGAAAATCGTTCGATTCGAACGATCGAAGGATTTTAATCGTTCGATCGAACGATTTCCGTTCGAATCGAACGATCGAAGCCATTGGATCGAATGATTTCATTCAATCCAATGGCTTCGATCGTTCGATTCGAACGAAAATCGTTCGATTTTAGCGATCGAATGGTCGAATGGTCGAACGATTTTGACGCGAACGCCTATTGGCGAACGTCGCGCGACGTTTGTGAACTTGCGGTGGACGCGAACAGTCGAAGTTCGCGCGAACTAGTTTGCCGGCGAACAGTTCGCTACATCCCTACTCTTCATTGCACCCCCCTCCCTTGACTTGGCCCATATTCTGCTCCATCCCTTCTTTGTTTTTCCTCTGTCCCGCTCTAGTCTGTTTAGTTTTCTTACATACAGTTCTTGTTCCATAGCCTTTTTCGCTGGAGCTGGAAGCTTTAAAACATGATGGCATGACTTACCAGCAGTATGTCCTTCATTCTCATGTTTAATTAAAGTGTAATATCATGAAGCTATATTTTAACAATAATCTCCATATGTAAGAGGCTTTAGATCACTATAGTATGGCTCATTAAAGGGTAAGCATAAATGCCTTGCGTGGTAATTGTCACAACACACCATACACCATACATATGCATAACTACTGTAATTTCATCCTGTTTCAGTGATGCTTTTCTTGAACTGTAGATCATTCATTCTTTCTAAAGAGAGAATTTAATAAAGGCATTTAGCTTTTAGAGGTCTTTGTGGTATTGCTCAACCCCAAGTATTCAAATAAAATGTAGGTCAACACTAAGTGAGAAAATAAAATACATCTTAGTGTTTGAATCGATTTACAGTTATACTCAACATACAGTAGTCTATTTAAATGAAATATCTCCAGAAATATCTTCCTTTGATAGACAATAAATGCACGGCTCGAGCACAACGTTAAAATTAATTTCATTTTGTCATGTTCAGCTGCTGCCCTTCTCAGATCTATGGAGAACACATCTTTCTTCAATGTATAACAATGTATAAAGATAGGGAGCCCTTCCTCATGGCACACCGTTGACAGTACCTTGAAATATACTGTACAACTAAAACCCTCAAAATATCCGTTATTAAATAACCCAGCTATTTATTAAGCTTAGGGCAGGATGCAAAGTGCATAAATTTGGCACAATGAATTTCTGCAGTTTTCTTCTATTTTGTGTTCCCTTGATGAATACAGTGCTGCCTGGGTTCAGCACTGCTGTAGTCATGTTGAGTAAGCTGGGAAAAACATACAAGAGTTCTACTTCCTGCCCACTACCAGTCCGCTATTGTGCACATCATTTGGATGCCAGAGGATATAGACTGAAAGGAGACCTGTAATTACCAAGTGCCGTATGGTGTGTGAAAATACAGGGCTACCTTGTATACTGCGTTGCGTTCTGCACCTTGTACCAGGTTTCCAATCTGGTGCTAAGGAGTCATAGCAAATGAATGATTCATGCTAATATAAAATTGTATGTACTTTTTACCTAAACATACATGGCCTTCTGTCCCCTGTTCCAGTCATGAGATTCTAGTTCATTAAAGTCCATTTGTCTCTTGTATTACAAACTTGCACATAGTAACATAGTAAATTAGGTTAAAAAAGACACAAGTCCATCAAGTTCAACCTTTGAAGTCTATATATAACCTGCCCAACTGCTGGATGATCCAGAGGAAAGCAAAAACCCCGATTTGAAGGCAAAATTCCTTCCTTGACCAATCCCTGGGTCAACTTGTTTTATGAGCTATTTTTCATAACCCTGTATTCCCTTCTACAAGGAATCCAAGGTCATTTTCCTTTTATGGATTTGCCAAGTTCATTCCCATTAAGGGTATACGTGTCTAGCATATTTTCACATCCCAGGTGAATGACTTTACATTTATCAACATTGAGGGAGTTATCTATCAAAGGTCAAATGTTATTTTGTACCTCGAATAAACTCAAATTAACCCACAACTCGAATGGCATCTTATATAAGAAAAAACTCAAATGGAAAAAACTCGATCCTGCAAGTTCGAGTTCCAAAAACCACGGGAGAAAACTAAAATCAAATTATTCAAGCAAAATTATTTGGCAAAACCCTTGAACATCATGCATCAGGTTCTTAGTGGGGTCCCTCAGGGCTCTGTATAGGGCCCACTTTTTCTGTTCATTAATGACTTAGTGGAAGGTATTGTAAGTAATGTAACTATGTTTGCAGATGAGACAAAACTATGCAGCACAATTAATTCCATCCAGGATGCAACATTCTTGCAACAGGATTTTGGGTTATTTATTAAGGTTTGAGTTTTGGAGTTTATTTTTTTGGTCAAAACTCACATTTTTGGGTTAAAAAAAAACTCTACTTTTTCGAGATTTATTATTAGGGATGGGCAAATTTTTTCGCCTCGTTTCGCAGAAAAAATTACGCCCATAAACTTGTATGGAGACGTGCATCAAAAAAAAGACGCGCGACAAAATAATTTCGCCGCGCGACAAATTGTTTTTGACGCCCATAGACTTTAATGGGCGTCTGCGACATTTCCCCCGCGGCAAATTTTTGGCGAAACGAAACGGGTCAAATTCGCCCATCCCTGTTTATTATACCCCGACCCTGGAAATAGCTTGAATCTGAAAATACACCATCTAAAACCTGTCAAGGCCACGTAGGAGTGAATGGAGGGGGTTTCGTTATTCTATTTGTTCAGTTCAAGTTTTCGGGTTGCAAAACTCGAACTTGCAGAATCCTATTTTTTCCATTCAAGTTTTTTCTTAAATAAGATAACATTCGAGTTGTGGGTTCATTCGAGGTATAAAAATTCTAACATTTAACCTTTGATAAATAACCCCCTAAATGAGATCATGTTATGGTCACTATTACCCAGGGGTTCAATTACTTGCACATTTGCTATACGCTCTTGGTCATTAGAGATCAATAGATCCAGTATAGCATTTGTTTCTGGTTATAGCATTTTTGCAGTCAATATCTGGGTAATTGAAACCCCCCATTATCATTTATTTCCCAAACTAGCAGCCTTTTCTATTTGCATCAGGAGCTTAGCCTCCTCCTCTTCACTTACATTAGAGGGTCTATAGTGACTCCTACAATTAATTTGCTGAACTCTTTACAATCAGTGAAAAGCTCCACACATGCTTCATCCCCCTCATTTTCTAACACCTCTTCCTTTATATGAGCTTTTAAATCCTGCCTAAAAAAAAGACATACCCCTCCTCCTTTTCTATTGCCTCTGTCCCTCCGAAACAAAGTATAGCCACTGATATTAACTGCCACTGTGGGATAATTTGCTTATACAGAAAAGTTACAAAAATGAATAACATTTAAAAAGTACTATTCCTCAAAAACATAATTTTATTTAAAGGGGTGGTTTGCCTTTACGGTAACTTTTAGTATGTTATAGAATTGCCAGTTCTAAGCAACTTTTCAATTGATTTTCATTATTTATTTTTTTATAGTTTTATAATTATTTGCCTTTTTTGTTCTGACTCTTTGCAGCTTTCAAATTGGCGTTACTGACTCCCTTCTAAAAACAAATGCTCTGTAAGGCTACAAATGTATTGTTATTGCTACTTTTTATTATTCATCTTTCTATTCAGGCCTCTCCTATTCATATTCCAGTCTCTTATTCAAATCAATGCATGGTTGCCTCTAGCTAGGGAAATATGGACCCTAGCTACCAGATTAGTTAAAATGCAAATGTAAGAGCTGCTGAATAAAAAGCTAAAAACTCAAAAACCACAAATAATAAAAAATGAAAACCAATTGCAAATTATCTCAGAATATCACTCTCGACATCATACTAAAAGTTACCTCATAGGTGAACAACCCCAACAACAGCATCACCTCCAAAATGGGTAGCTACCATTAAAACCTCTATGTTGTCCTGTATATTAATTAAGATGAATGAAAAAGGAAACCAGCACATATAATAGTAACCCATTAATTTTTTAGTCTTATCAGACAGAAGAGTGTAAAACAATAATGGGAGACTGAGCTGCATTGCTGCTTTGGGGAAAAAGTAAATTACTTTACTTTGTTAAGTGACAAGTGAGCTATTTCTCTTTTTAGTCAGAACAGTCTTATTAATTAAATATAAAATGACTTTCAAGAAGGAAGGCAGGGTTGGGTATTTAAGGCATGTCTAACTTTATGTGGCTGAGGTGGCCCAGATGGGTGTTTCAAATGTACCTGGGAATTCAAAAAGGTTTAGTGGAGAGGCTTAAATAGATGTTAAGTTGGTCACACTTGCTGTTGGCTGAACAAGTGGAACAATTATATATGGCATCTCTATTGATGACAAATTTAGGTCCAACCGCAATCAGATCCCTACCTCTACTAATGTAAACCAGCTCCTCCTTCCTAAGCCCCCTTCTGCATGTCTTAATTTCTTCCCTCCGGTAACAATGTCTGAAGTCTCCAAGCTTCTCTTGTCCTCCCCACTCACAATGTGCCCCCTTGACCCTATTCCTTCTTCTCTGCTCAAACACTGTTGCAGAGCTTACCCCACTACTTACTCACATCTTCAATTCTTCTCTAGCTTCTGGAACCCTCCCTTCTCCTTACAAACAGGCCTGTGTAAAGCCTATTCTTAAAAAGGCCACGCTTGACCCATCCTGTCTATCAAATTACCGTCCTGTCTCCCTTCTACCATTTGCCTCTAAACTCCTAGAGCGGATTGTGTTCTCCCGTATTACTAACTTTCTACACACCCATGATCTGTTGGACCCTCTACAATCTGGTCACTCTACTGAGATTAGGGATGTAGCGAACTGTTCGCCGGCGAACTAGTTCGCGCGAACTTCGACTGTTCGCGTCCGCCGAATGTTCGCGAACGTCGCGCGACGTTCGCCAATTGGTGTTCGCGTTCGATTCGAAGTAAAATTTCGTTCGACCATTCGACCATTCGACCGTTCGATCGCTAAAATCGAACGATTTCCATTCGTTCGAACGATTATAAGCATTCGATTGAATTAAAATCATTCGATCGAATAGCTTCGATCGTTCGATTCGAACGAAAATCGTTCGATCGTACGAATAAAATCCTTCGATCGTTCGATCGAACGATTTTATCGAGCGTTCGAAGTTCGCGAACTGTTCGCGAACTGTTCGCTTTTTTGCCGGTGTTCGCGAACGGCGTTCGCGAACATCAAATCGGCAGTTCGCTACATCACTAACTGAGATTACTTTGTTACAACGATCTTCAGGTTGCCAAAGCCAAAGGTCTCTTCTCCATCCTTCTTCTCCTTGACCTATAATCTGCAATTGATATAGCTGGCCACTCTCTCCTGGTGCAGATTCTGTATTCGCTTGGCATCCATAACCAGGCTGCATCTTGGCTCTCTTCTTACCTTTCTTACCTTTCTAACCAATCATTCACTGTCTCCTATGATAACAAAACCTCATCTCCAGTTCCACTTAATGTGGGGGTGCCGCAAGGCTCTGTACTTGGTCTGCTGTTGTTCTCCCTGTACTCTCTGTATTTGGGAGATCTCATTCATTCAGTTGGCTTTAATTATCATCTGTATGCTGATGATACCCAAATATATTTATCCACCCCTTCATTAACAGCTGAAACAGAGGCTCAAATCTCTAACTGCCTCCTAAATATCTCAAATTGGATGAACCAGCCCCACCTCAAACTCAACCTAACAAAAACTGAACTAATCATCTCTCCACCTAAGCCTGGTCCAACTCCCCTATTTACTATCTCTATTGATGGCATGCTCATTAATCCTGTCAACTCAGCACACTGGCTGGGGGTAATCTTTGACTCCTCTCTCTCCTTCTCTGATCATATTAACACCACTGTCACATTTTCTTACACAATATTGCCAAAATCAGTCCCTTCCTTTCAACTGATACATCCAAGTTGCTCATGCATGCTCTCATCCTTTCCGACTAGATTACTGTAACTTTCTACTAACTGGCCTCCCTAACTCCCATCTCTCCCCCCTACAGTATGTATTAAATACTGCTGCCAGAATTATCCTCCTCTCATCCAAAAGGGTACAGGCCTCTCCGCTTATCATGGCTTCCTATAAAACAAAAAATAACTTATAAACTCCTCCTCATAACCTTCAAAGCCCTTAATTCCTCTGCACCTAACTACATCTCATCTCTTGTTTCACTATATGTTCCTGGCCGAAACCTCTGCTCCTCTCAACCAATTGGTTGTACCCCCCACTACTACTGCTGTTTCCAATATCAAACCCTTCTCTCTTGTGACTCCTTATATTTGGAATGCCATTCCTGAATCTCTCAGGAGAGAATCCTCCTTCAGTGTTTTTAAAACAAAACTCAAAGACTACCTCTGGGAGCACCTGGATAACACCTGAACTGGGAACTGGCACTTATATATCAGTGTAATAAACTGTAACCTACAGCACCTTCATACCCCTCCGAATTGTGTCTGTATGTTACCCTCCCATTTAGACTGCAAGCCCTACGGGGTAGGTCCTCTAGCCTTTTGTTTCCTTTACACTGAGCACTTAATCTGTATTGTAATTATATTTTATATTTATGTGAATTGTATTTCTAATAATGCACTTATTGTTACTTTTTATTTCAATGATCCCTTGTTTGTTACTACTAATTTATTATTTCGCTGTACAGTGCTTTGCCCTCAAGGAGCGCTTTACAAATAAAAATATACATACATACATACATAGGTGGTCATCTAGTTGAAATGTAGTAAAAGTTTGAAAGACTGGCTCAATCAATCAGAACAAACTAAATATGTGATCATGTCATATGTATAAACAAATGAAAACTGAAACCTTATTATGCATTCATATTAAATCTTATCATTTTTCATTGAAATGTTATAGAATGTTGGTAACAGTACCACGCTTTAGAAGCCAACACTGATTTTTCTACAGAACCCAAGAGAACAATGAAAATGTCTGATTTCTGCAGTAGGCCCAGATATCTGAAACAGAAATATTAGTGAAGAAAGCCTCTCAACTGCAGATATTTTCATTAAAAAAGGATTACAGAGGTCCTGGCCAGAATTATAAAAAATATAAACAAACAGAAATATGTGGAATATTATCATATTTAATGGATGCATTTATCATCCTGTTAAATAATTCAGTATTGCTGTTTACACAGCTTTCTTGCATACAAGAGCAATGTCAGCAGCCTGAAATGAGGATGTGAAAGTTTCCTTTTGTAGCTCTGTTTATTCCTTGCTAATATTGAGTCTTATGCACCCAGTGAAGATACATGATGGATTTCATACTGGGAATAATGAAAGCAAACATGAGTGTACACCTGCCTTACAATGGTAGCCCAAATCTTTCAGTATGTGCTTACGCTATCCAACTTATTCTTCCTGCTACTCTTTATACAGATATTACAATGCAGCTTTTAGACTTATAAAAACAGCTGCAGTTACAATGCCCTTTCCATGGAAATCTGACAAAACATAACTTTAATTGATGTTGCCATGGTTACATGAAATATTCACTATGAAAAGTCTTTGCATGCTGTGCACTATGCTTGGTCTGTGACTTTTCCTCAAAAGCAAAAAAAAACAGAACAAAGGAAAAGCTTTCTTAGCAAATATTTATAAAAGATTAAAAATAATCCTAACAAATTGAAGTTACATATTTACAGATGAGACCGCCATAAAATATGGCCCATTATCCCTGGGAATTCTTACCTCAGTGTATGACATGTCTTCTTCTTACATTTTGTCTTTGTTATAACATTTTATCATTTCTTGGCTTGAATGTGGTGGGACATGGTTTGAAATGGGAAAGAAGTGTTATTAGAGAACCTAAAAATGATAAATCAGGGCACTATAAGGCAGACAAAGCCATCTTAATTCATTCCCAGCATATACAGAAACTAAAAAAAAAAAGGATGATACTGATAAAGCAAGCTATTTCTAGATAATTGGCTCAGATGGTTCACCATGTCCCACCCATAAACAGACTATAAGGGGCACATTTACTTAGCTCGAGTGAAGGAATAGAATAAAAAATACTTCAAATTTCGAAGTATTTTTTTGGCTACTTCAACCATCGAATTGGCTACTTTGACCTTTGACTACGACTTTGGATTGAACGATTCGAACTAAAAATCGTTTGTCTATTCGACCATTGGATAGTCAAAGTACTGTCTCTTTAAAAAAAACTTTGACCCCCTACTTCGCCACCTAAAACCTACCGAACATCAATGTTAGCCTATGGGGAAGGTCCCCATATGCTTTCTAGCCGATTTGTGATCGAAGGAAAATCATTTGATCGATGGATTAAAATCCTTCGAATTGTTCGAATAACGCTAAATCCTTAGACTTCGATATTCGAAGTGGAAAGATTTAACTTTGACAGTCGAATATCGAGGGTTGATTAACCCTCGATATTCGACCCGAAGTAAATGTGCCTCTAAGTGTACTTGTTTTCCTTTGGTACCTTGCTATGCCATGTGCTGTTGTTGTCATCAAAAACTCTCAATAGTTTGAGTTTTTGGATAATGCCCAGAGGTGGGGTTCATGACATCTAGATTGTTTAATATTCTTCCCATAAAGCATTCTTTTTTAATAGCCATTAAAGGGGTTGTTTACCTTTTAAGTTAACTTTTAGTATGTTAAATAATGGACAACTCTAAGTAACTTTTCAATTGGTGTTCATTATTTATAGTTTTTTTTTCTTTATTGTCTTCTTTTGACTTATTACAGCTTTAAACTGGGGCCTTTGACCTCATCTAAAAAGAAATGCTCTGTAAGGCTACAAATGTATTGTTATTGCTACTTTTTATTACTCATATTTCTTTTCAGGCCTCTCCTATTCATATTTCAGTATCTTCATTCAAATTAATGCATGGTTGCTAGGTGTTACTATCGGTATCCCAAACCAAGAACAATCCCCAAGGTCCCAGTCACTGCTCAGTCTTCTGTCTATAACAACCACCTTTAGCTTTAGGAGGAGCCTTCCACTACTCGGGTGCCACCAGGTCTTAACATGAGAGGACAAGGGAGAGAATTCCTGGCAGGCAAGGGAACCATGCATTGTACTGAAACGGAGACCAAGAAGCACGGTCATGGGACACGCTTGGTTAATACCAATCGGAAGCAGTAGCAAAGAATGGCGAGACCCGGAAGAAGTCTCTCACACATGGATAAATATAACAATAAATAATTATTAGAATAAATATAATAAATAATTAAAAAAAACAAATAAAAAATACTACATTACTGTCTACATTATACTAAAAGTTAAATCAAAGGAGAATTCTCTGATCAATGCAAGAATTGGATATCAAATTTGGAGATAATTACAAAATACCTATCATGAATTATAAAATGAAGACAATATTATTAACTAAACTGATCTTGGTTTCACATTGTGTTCAGGTTATGTAATGGTTAAATCATCCCATAGAGCCTTTTGCAGCAATGATTACAAATATGTAGTGTTTCCGTGTCATCTGATTAAAAGGTTTGCAAATAAAAATAATTGTTAAAAGACTTGTATGGAATGTCCTCCGTCCAAACAATGTGAATTCTATTTGAGTATTGGTCATAGTCACCTATTTTTTGTTTTTTTTATTTGATTTACTTTATCCAGATCTCCATTATTGTATAATTTAGATTACATTTCTTCCATTGTGTTGGAAATAAAGATCCAAGGGTTTATTCCTACCACTCTAGCCTCTCATCACACATTTATTTACAGCAATAATTGCAATTCTTTGGGATGAGTCAGACTTGTTCCATCAAGAATTTACTATGAAGATGACACATTGCTACACTGGCATGTGAAGGCAAAATAAAAAAATTAAAATGTCAGTTGTCCATGATGAAACAATGACATGCCGTACTTGGGGCAAGATTACATTTGATGAGAAAAATGTATCCCATGGATTATCAGATGAAAACATTGGGTCAAATTTAAAATTGAATTAGGAGAAAAGAGTATTTTACTGGATTGAATGTGGCTTAGTCTTGTACCACATATTGAATCTCAAATAAAATATTTGTTCAACATTAGTGATTTGCAAAATTTTTGCTGCCAAAAATAACACTTACAGACTCAAATGGGTGAAAAAAATGGGTCCGTGAAAGAAATAAATTTGTGCGACAAAAGAATTTTTCAGCAAAACAGTCAGCCCATCACTATTTAACATATGTACAGGGATATGAAAAACTCAATTTCCTCACTAGAAGATTTTCTCCAAAAAAGTCAAACCAAAACTTGTTTTATATTAGAAGCAGACATTTTATGAACAAATTATGATTTTTAAAGAGCTAAATTACATAACATTACATCCTTTTCTATCTCACCACTTGTAAAGGATTTAAAAGTTCTGATGGACCAAAATTTGTAGAACTTGCTGAATAATTTTGCTAATCTATACATTTTGAAGCAAGATAAGGGCAAGATCACTTTGTTAAATACTACATAAGGCCAGCTGATTTTTATGGCTCAGTCAACAAAATCATAGTCAGCATAATAGCATAATAATCAGGCACGTGCAATTAATTAATATATTATGACTTCATGGCAAGATGACTAAAGGGGATGATTGACGCCTCTACATATGCACTTTACTTTCTTTTAACCTACGCAATGTAAATGCTATCAAACAGTATACAACAGAACTAGTTATAGTGGTTAAAATACATTCAGAAGTCATCTTTCAAAACAGGATGACATTTTCCTAACCAATTAAACTAACAACAGGTATCAAATATTAAAGCAATTTCAGGGGATGTAAAATACTTTTGTGACGCATGTGCATTGTATAAAAGCAAGATATATTCTTGCTTGAAAGCAATTTCAGTGATCATGGAAACCATTATACATCTTTACAAAATAATAGATAAGAACAGGAGTATAGTTTTGAGAAGTAAAGAGTCCTACAAAGATAAATTGTTTCATACTTTTAAGTGCAGAAATATAGAATATGAAATTAACACTGGGCTAGTTTCTATTTCTCTCTGCTCTTTGAAACTTTGGTTTAGACATATACTTTATTCACATCAAAATAAATGTTGTGTGTTCAGGTTGCACCACAGTCAACAATACAATTTGTTACTTTTCCCCTGCATACATATTATACATACACAAGGCACAATCCAAGACAGTTTCCCAGCATTGCTTCACTTCAGTTAGGGATTCTAATCAGCAGGGTTTAAAATAAAAATAGCAGTTTGAGCAGTGTGCTCTTTTGACAGTAGCTATCCTGTCAAACCAAGATAAGAGACCCATATTCTAAACTCTAAAATCCTCCATAATTTTCTTAATTAGGGGATTGTAATTTATCTGAAAAAGATCTTGGAATGTGGGGGCGGTACTGAAGTAATACAAGATATCTAAGATAAGTTGTTTTCCAATTGTAACCAAAGGATATTAGTACCCTTTTGCTCTGGTTACCTATGTTTAAAAGAAGTGCCTCTGTTTTAGACAAATTAAGCCAAGTGTCAACAAAGAGGGAGACTTCTATAAGCAACAACACCAATATAAATGTCTGTTTTTTTTTTACTTGAGCAGCTAAGGGTTTTATGCTGATCACTTTTAATAGTGGGGACAATGGGCACCCCTGCCAAGTCCAATTATTTATTAAAATAGAGGATCCCCATCTCCATTTATCTTAAAGTAAGCTTTAGGGTGTTGTAGGTGAATCACTCTTTTGGTAGTATTGGCAGCTCATCTTTAAACAGATAGAGAGATATATAGATTTGCAGAAATATATATATATATATATATATATATATATATATATAGATATATAGATATATACATATGTATATGTTTTGTAACTTAAGTATCTGAGTTTTTAGTTGAATTTTAGTTCACTTAGCAAATTGTTTATTTGTAAGAGAAGTAGATTTACCTCTGATAATGGCCTAATGGGCCTCTCATAGTTTTGCCTTAGATTCAATCAGTCCTTTGTTACTTGTGAAAAAAACTATTTTATGGCATTAAGTGTTGCATTTTCTGTTTCAAGATTTTGTAAAATGGTTCCACTGAGACACCAATGTGATTGTTTTGGGATTCTAGGCAGCAATGGAAAAGATAGTTTGATGGGGGCATGATCTTAGTTACAAGGAGATTAAAAGCATCTTGTTCAGCTGTGGATCCCCAATGTTACATCCACAGTCAATTGATCAACTGTAAGGGGATTATTTATTAAAGGTTGAGTTTGTGAGGGTTTTTCGACTTCAAATAAACTCACAATTTAAACATACTTGAATGTTTGCTTATTTATGAAAACATCTGAATGTAAAAAACTTGATTGAATGCAATTGGAGAAAAAACTTGAATACCTCAAACTTATCAAGTTTATAAGATAAAAAAACTTGAATAACTCAGATTTATTGCATTTTTGGGCTCAAACCAGCATAATAAACCCAACTTCAGATGGTTAAAAGGACCGCTGCTGTTGACTTTTACATGAATTTGACAGGTATTTTTGGATTTGAACTTTTAGCAGCTTTGCGGCATAATAAATCTTGAACAATTCTAGTTTTTCCCCTAAAAATGTTTGGGGTTTTCCAGTGCAGGTAAAAACTTGAAAAAATTGTGAAAACTGTACATTTTACAGCATTTGAAGATTTCGGCATTGCTCTTTAGAACAGCATAAAAAGGTTCACCAAAAATCTTGTGCTAATTTACCTTTTGGCTAGTCTTTCAGAATTACATAGGAGAAACCACAACCATTTTCCTTAAATTTCAGTTAAACTTGCCTCAAGCTGCCCCCCCTCCCAGTAGCCAGGCACAGCCCCATGGCTAGGGAAGCACTGTTCTTTGGTGTGAAAAACACATGTAAAATTAATATATATATATATATATATATATATATATATATATATAAATATGCAAAAAATATGATGCTGTGATATTGAGTGGGTGTGGCAAAGGTGGGCAAGACAAAAAATAAATTTAAGGAGAAATATCATTTTATTAATTTTGTATTTGTTGTCAGGTTCTAGTGTCTATTATTTCCAAACTTTGGGGTTAATTCTAAAGATCACTTATGATGAACTTGCTTGCTTGCTCTCCTAGATACTTATGGAAACAATTGAATGTTTTTATTGTTTTCATGTGTGTGTACCCTAACCTGCTGTATATTCTTCCTCAAAGGGATGCTACCAATAAGCAGAGATCAGAAGGTATAAGCATACCTCATGCGGCACACATAGCACTGCATTAAAACAAAAAATATGAGATTTTAACTCTAAGTTTTGGGGCATAGACAAGTAAATATTTTGTTGTAAATACAGGCATGTAAATACCTTCATAAGGTTTTACACTGCATGTCTTGCATTCTGAAAGGCTCTTTGGCTCCTTTTAGCCCTTTTTACTCTAACTGGCTTAGAAATTAGAAATAGGCTTAGTAACAATAATTTCTTATATTTTCTAATTTTAGAAATTACAATGCAGATGACATACAGTGGATACTGGATAAACAATGATGTTCAGAGTTGTATTGCAGGCACAGGAATCATTAGGGGTTTAGTTTAAAAAAGGTTTGTAACTAGCAATTAGGAATTACTTGTGCTTTTTAAACATCAGAGGCGTTCTTTTAAATTCTCTGACAAAAAAAGTTCATGAATATTTTAGATGGAATTGAAGGGCATAAAAGTATCCTTTTAGTTGAAGTGTTTTATTATTCAGCACTGAGAATAGAAACAATATCCTTGAATATGCCAATTGTTTTTGCATTTACTGCCTGTAATGTCCTGGCCTGAGGCCTATTGTATGTTTGTAAAACATTCACTTTCAATTCCAGAAAATGTTCCAAAAGCGTCAGACAAAGCGCACTTGCGAAAACAGCCTGGAGTAAATGTATGTTATAGGTAAATATGAGTGTTAAAGTATATGTATAATGATGTTTAACACATGGACTTAGCACTTTCCATTTATTTTGTTGCTGTTCTTAGCAGATTTGGCTCTTGGCTCTGTTAACATCTGGGAGCATTCTCAAACTGTGATTGACTGTGTGTTTGTCTAGACTTTTTACCTTGCCTATAGATTGTATTGACTTTCTAGTACTAGCCTTATGATCTCTCATGCTTCTAAGTTCCTAAGCAATTTTGGACAATATTTTGACAATTTCCACAATAGAATTGGTGCCTTGTCCAGTACAATGGTGGTGTGAACTGCCATTGTTGGGAAGGTGACCAGAAATGGTAAACCAGAGTGCAGAAACTCTGCACTCTGTGAAATGTCAAATTATGTGTGAAATGTCAAATTATTGTCATTATTTGCAATTCATTAAGACACAAGCATGCAAAATTATGGCCTATTAACATTGCATTGATAGGTATTCATTTCTTTATGAATATTTTGCAACTTCAAAAACACGCCAATTTATCAAGAAGCCAAAATGTTTTTTTTTTTTGTCAAAAAATATCTCTTAAGATTGAGGTTGGCAAAAAACTTTTAGAAACATTCAGATAATTTATCTTCTTCATGTTAATATCCAACATACATCATTGCTTTATGGCATTCATTTTCCCAGCATGTTTTTCCCAACATGTTTTTCCCAGCATGTTTTCCCAATACAAATGTATGGGAAAAATACTCAAGAAGAAAGTCTGCATTTTATTAAATATGCACCTAAATCTAGTATTTTTCTTGTACTGGAGCAGGCAAAATTTCTAAAATGTATTACTAAAAAGTCCTTTTTAAAAAAAAAAATTCAATAACTACTGTATGTTTGGAATTGGGTGCAGCATATACAGAATTTAATCTTTCTTAGATGTGTATATATATATTATACTGTTATTGTAACTGTGCATATTGTCACCTGAAGTATAACTTCAGTATGTTGAGTAATGAACATTTTTCAAACGTTATCACCTACAAAGCAATATGTAACTAAAGAAAGTTTGAGGGGCAGATTTATTAAGGGTCGAAGAGAAAATTCGAATTTTAAAACTCTCAAATTCTAATTGTAAATTACCCAAACTAAATTTGAGTTTTAATTCTAATTAAAATTTCTAGATTTATCATGCACTGGCCCTTTAAGAACTCAAATTTGACTTTTCACCACCTAAAACCTGCTAAATTACTGTATAAGTCAATGGGAGAGGTCCATGGATCAATTTTGTGGTGTTTGCACCCTTCCTGACATTCAACTTTTTTTTAAATCAAGTTTTTTTAGTTTGATTCCAATTTTTCTAATTCAAATCAAATTCTATTTGAGTTTTCATTTCGAGCTGAGAAAATTTGATTTTATGAATGAATTTTGATTGGTCGAATTTAGAGTTTATAGGAGTTTTAAAAACTCACATGAATTCAAAATTCAACCAAAGCAGCAATTTTGAAGGTTGATATTAGCACTCTGAAAGGTTCATTAGGGTTTGAGAGAAAGTTCATTAGCCATTAGCCTTTTTAAAAACAATTTTCATTTAAGCATCACTTACTGGAAGTTAAACATCTAAAAGAAGGTTTCCTTTGAAAGAGTTAGTGAATGGCAATATCCATACTGGGAAAGTTGGTAGATTTGTCCATAAAAAAACACATGATTTTATTGTTGAAAATACATTTTTAAACCTTTAAAGAATTTGTTTTTTATTTTTATAATTTGTTTAGTGACCAAAAGAAGGCAACATTTTATGTTAAGTGTTAAAAACAATATTAAACCTTCCATATCTGAAAAATGGGGTATAATATAGAGCAGAAGTCCCTAACCTTATGTGAGCCAAATTCAAATGTAAAAAGATTTGGGGAGCAACACAAGCAAGAGAAAAGTCCTTAGGGATGCCAAATAAGAGCTGTGATTGCCTGTTTACTAGCTCCTATGTAGACTGGCAGCCTACAGGAGGCTATGTTTCGCAGTGCACTTGTTTATTACAAGCCATTGATGTCAGGCTCTGCTGGGGTTTGAACCTGAGACCTTCTTGTTACTGGCCCTAACCATCGCACCAGGAGAGCAGACAGAAAGTTCTCATTTGCTTTTTTGCTGGGTCTCAGGTTTAGCCATTTCACCCCAGCAACCTGGTGGGTCAGGGTCAGTTAATCAGGGTTTACCCTGCCCTATGTAAGACTAGCCATCCTCACTACCAGTGTCTGAGCATTGGCCTACTCTGAGGACTGGGGAACTGACCCTAGCTCTGGTCTCCCTGCTCTGGTGTCCCTTCTCCTTTCTGGCATTGCCTATTCCCCGCTCCTGTTCTTCTCCCCTTTCTGTCCTGCTCCAATCTTCCTGCCTTACTTCTTGCTCTGATTCTGCTCTTTCCCTGCCCTTGCATTGTTCTTGTTCACCCTTGTTCTGGTCCTATTCTAGTCCTGTTCCAGTCCTGTCCAGTCTGCTCTACTATCCAGTCCTGTCTGTCCTGCTCCAGTCCTTTTGCTGACCCCCAAACTGACCTGATCCTACACCTGCAGTACATCCTCGTCACAGTATAGCTCTTTCCTGAAGGACTTTCCCTTCTTACCTCTGCCTCCTCAGCACCTCCTACCTATGCCAGACAACTCATTGTGGATCACTGACATAGAGTATGTACATAAAGTATGAGTGTTATGCTGCTAAGTTACCCCATCATATGACCATGTAATATACAGCATGGTTCTGGCATTACAGGATTCATTTACAATCACATCTTCAACTGCAACTCCAAAGAATAGATACAATCGATGTGCCCAACGGACCATATTGATGCAGGGGAGCCCTGGAGCTATTTTCACCTGTGTCCAAGGTTCCTATTGTGGGCTGTGTCAATTGGCACGGCAGATCTGCGCCTAAAGAATAACACACAGATATTATTCCAATGTAATTGCACTTGCCTTTGCCAAACACAAATCTTTGTGCTTGATATGAAATAAGAAAAACATTGGTGCTCATGGGCATCAACACTCCTGCCCCTTACAGGCATGCTATACAGTAGGTACAACATGATTGTGCAACATACAGCACTAAGGGAGCCATGCATTTAACACCTGCCTAAACCCCATACTCTAGCATGTTATAATCTGCCTATTAAGCACCTACTAATAGTTAATGATCCCTATTGTAATTGAAGTATTCTCATTTAGAGTCACAAATGAAGGAACGTTAGTGATATGTGTATATATTCCATTGTGAATTCTAGTTTAATATTACTGCTGGCTGCTCTTTTTCTTACTGTGCTAACCTCCTGTTTTTTTCTTTCACCTTTGGATCCCAGCAATGTAGACAGTGTCAGACAGGGAGTTTAAAAGCCATGCGGGTGTGTGTAGCCTGCATTTAAGTGGTTTGAGTGTTGGGACTTAAGTGCTTGTGTGGGTGTGAACATGTGTACTGCTGTGAACAAAAGTAAAGTGAAGCATTAGCAATAAACAATTCAAATCACAGCTTGGAGAGTGCTCTTAAATGTAGAAATGAAAAACACATGTACATGGGAGAATGTATTGATAAGATACAGCTGGAAGAGTGTGAAGATATATGTGTCATCAGATCCCAAGCAGTTTGATGCTTTTTAAATAAACAGCATTTATAGACAAATAGGAGTGATGATAAAAAGTATAAAGTAGCTACATATTAACTTTAACCAAAAATTCAGGACGTTGTTAAATTCTTTGTCACACTGAAAATCTTAGGGCACATTTACAACCCCCAGGACAAGAGTACTAAGGGGTACAAGGGCCTTTTTTGCACTTTGAACACTGTGTGGGGGCAATGTAAATGACCCCTATTGTGTTTAGATAGCCATGCAATATTGGGGTGGCCATTAATAACTGAGCAGGGATCATTTTAAAGTAAAGTAAATAAAGTAAATATTTGGGGAGCAGAACTCAAATTCCCCCTATAAACATGTGCAATATGTAAATAATAGAAATGAGCAGATTTTTACCCACAACTCTGTTTCACTATGAAATTTTCATAAACTGTAATAGAATTTCCAAAAAAACAGGTTGTCTTTTGCAATATAGACATTATTATCCACCCCATTTCTTCCACATCAACCAATTGGATAGGAACCCTCCCCTTTCCATGCTACAGTTGTAGCTTCTTTAACAAGGTAGGGCAATGCATATGATACTATAGAGTTAAAATCACCTTATTTCAATGTAATGCAAAATGCATTGGAGATAATAGAAGGGCTCCCAACCTGCCTTGGTTCAAGTTGGGTGCATGCATAATTCAAAAATCTCCAAAAATGTTCTGTACTGCACATGGTGGGCTACAAAGGTGGGTTACCTGGAAACACTAAAAAGATAGAGACTGTGACACTTTTCATGAAAATACTTGGACTGGTAGAGCACCGGACTGGAGTAAGAGATCAATAACTATAGGGGTGCTCAATAGGGATGGGCGATTTTGACCCGTTTCGTCAAAAATCCGCCTGGGATGAAATGTTGCCGAAGCCCATTAAAGTCTATGGGCGTAAAAAAGATTTTGTAGCGCAGCAACTTTTTTTCTGACATATGTTTTTTTTTTTGTCGCACGGCGCCATATAAGTCTATGGGCGTCATTTTCTCAGCGAAACAAGGCAAAAATAAACCCCATCCCTAGTGCACAACACATTTTGTGATTGTTTTTCTTCCCTTCTACTATAAGCCACTATTAGGGGCCGATTTATTAAGGTTTGAATTGTAAATTCAAATTAGATTCGAGTTTTCGGGTCAGTAATTTTCAATTGAGTTTTAGACGTTCAAGTTTTTTTTCAAATAATATACTATTCAAGTTTTTAGGTCATTTGTGGTCATTCAACATTCAACCTTAGATAAATCAGCTCCTTAGTATCCAATTACTTTAGCAATCAAGCAGTCGTTTAACTGAACGTCTGCAAGATAGAAAGGTAAGTTATGACAAAATTAATCTCATATCTTTATCAGGTACTCACCACAAAAAACACAGTACACAAAACTTGTGATGTTTGAGTTTGTCTTTGGATGTAGAGATTCATACTATCATCATGCATTTGGGACTAAAGTATTTTTTCATGATTTAAAAAATTGTTGTGAAAATTGTTTCGAATTTGAGTTTTTCAAACTTGATTTTTCAGAATATATAAATTTTAAAAAATCATGAAAACTGGAATAAAAAAATGTTAAGTTTACATTGAAACTATTTTATTTTTTTAACAGTTGTGTTTATTAAAATGGATCAAGGTGAATTTTGAGCTAAATGATTTTTTTTTCAACTGATTTTTCTTTTACCTAAATTGTTTTAAACAATTAATACTATTTGTCAAATATGCAATTGAGGAAAGAAAATCACTATCAAGTATAATCTTGATTTTATATTTTGCGAATTTAGGAAAACCTTAAGTTAGAAAATTAATAAATAGAGCTCACCCTGTGTAGTGTAAGGCATGTGAGGTTTCTGTTTTATTATCTTCCATTCTGACCTCTTGTCACCTGGTTACTAGGGATAATTAAGCCCTATACACCAGACTACTGTTAAAATTCCAAGTCCAAATTGCACAAAAAAAAAAAAAAAAAAAAAATATATATATATATATATATATATATATATATATATATATATATATATATATTTGAAAAAAACACAGCAAATTAAAAAGATGAAAATTATAGTATTTTTAAATTAAAATTCAACTACCTCTTTAAGTATGCTTGAATAAGATTGACTTTCCATAGCGTGATTAAAATATAACTGCAAAATATACCAAAATATAATTGCGATTTGCAGTATCCAATCCCAATAATTCATAGGGAAACAAAATTTGCATGACTCATCTCACTTATTTCCATACAACCGCACCTCTATCAATAACAATCAGTACATGAATATCCCAGCAGGTCCCTCCCTGCTCCAAATAAAAATAAAAAGTTCTTTCTGGTCTACATTCCATTAAAAGTAACAGATGTATCTCACAACAATAAAGAAATGGAAATATTATTCCAGTTGATCACAAACCATGTGTAATATTTCACTTAATATCAAATTGTAATCCCATAAAAACATTACAGGTTCCTGTTCTTCTTTGGCAGCAGCGGCAGGATTTGCAGCCTTTTATGGGACATGCTTCCTCAGAATAAAATAAATTGCATGTATCTTGATCCCATTAAAATAAGTTTTGAGCAGATTTCTATGTACCAGATTTCTGCCAAGTTCATTATTTAAAATGTCAGATTCTTACCTTTTTTTTAGAGAAAGTAACGAGTAGCATAATAAATCTCGGAGTACATGTGATGCTGTTTTGGGAAGTGATACATGGCTGAAAGGCTGTTGAGACTGGAAATGTTCCAAAAATAGCTATTAAAAAATAGCTATTAAAAAATACTATTTGTATAACTTTGCAGTATTTTTTTTTTTGCTATGTTTTTTTGATTGACAGTTAGGGGCAGATTTATCAAGGGTCAAATTTTGAAGTGTAAAATACTTTGAAATTCAACCATCAAATTGAAATACTTCAAATTCGAATATCGAAGTCTAAGGAGCCGATTCACTAACCTCGAGTGCAGGATTTAAAGTAAAAAAGCTTCGAATTTCGAAGTGTTTTTTGGGCTACTTCGACCATCGAATAGGCTACTTCGACCTTCGACTACGACTTTGACTTCAAATCGAAGGATTCAAACTAAAAATCGTTCGAATATTAGACTATTCGATAGTCGAAGTACAGTCTCTTTAAGAAAAAGCTTTGACTCCCTAGTTCGCCATCTAAAAGCTACCTAATCAATGTTAGCCTATGGGGAAGGTCCCCATAGGCTTTTCTAAGTTTTTTTGGTTGAAGGATAATCCTTCGATCGCTGGATTAAATTCCTTCAAAGGATTTAATCGCTTGATCGATTATTCCTTTGATCGTTCAATCAAACTATTTGCGCTAAAATCCCAGACGAATATCGAGGGTTAATTAACCCTTGATATTCGAGCCTTGGTGAATCGGCCCCTAAGTATTTTTCACCGAATTTGGCCATCAAACGTTCAAAGTAAAATCATTCGATGGAACGATTAAGTAGTTCGAATCGAACGATTTTAGCGTACGATCGAACGATGTGTAAAGACTTACAAAATGGTTGTAGAAGGTCCCCATAGGCTAACATAGCACTTTGGCAGGTTTAATTTGGCGAAGTATTGAAGTCAAAGTTTTTTTTAAAGAGACAGTACTTTGATTATCGAATGTTTGAATACTCTAACTATTTTTACTTTGAATCGAATTCGAAGTAAATTCAAAGTCATAATATCCTATTCGATGGTCGAAGTATCCAAAAAATTACTTCGAATTTCGAATTTTTTTACTTTGATAATTCCCTTGAATTCACTTCAACCCTTGATAAATCTGCCCCTTACTGTACATAAGGAGATAGGTAAAGGAAACTCAATGAATTATGGGCAAAGTGGTATTCCACTCTCCCACAGTTCTTATTCAATAACAAAATTCATATTAAAGTAAGACTGAACATTGTGCGGAAATAATTTTTCTTATTTTTGTTGTCATGTCGGAAGTTTAAGTTCTTTTAAGAAACTCAAAGAGTTGCTTTACTAAGGTTTACTGATTTTCAGTTTTTTTCTGAAACAATAAAAAAAAATATTTTTGCATACAAACTTTAATTGAATAAATCAAATAATGAATTTGTGAAAAGAAAACTTTATCACGCTGAAAATGACATAATGCCATTCATTTTTTATTTGGCTTTTTATAAAGCAAAGAAGATAAATTGAATGTTGAGAATAAATGTATCTCTTATTGACTTTAACAGAATCTCTTTAGTTGTTAAATAGTGATGGGCAAATTTGTTGCGTTTCATGAAATTTGCAAAATGGGCGGAAAATTTGCGAAACTTGAATTTTGATGTTGGCGTAAATTGGTGTCAAAATTGGTGCTGGCGACAATTCAGACGACGACAACATTTGACGCACATTAAAGTCAATAGTTTAATAGTTATCGGCGTCTAAATACTTTGATTCCAGCGATTTTGCACATTCATTCGCCGGCAGTGAAACTTAAAAATTAGCCATGAAATTGCCCCTGACAAATAAATTCGCCCATCACTATTGCTAAAGATTTCTCTTTCAATTTTCCAAGACTTCTTCCCTGGCTAAATCTCGGAAATTTAAGTTTGGAAAACTCAATATTAAAAATATACAAATTCGGGATTTGTTGAGGGACTGAATTGCTGGAATTATGACAAATCATGAAGGTTTGCCCAGTGTTAGTTGAGAAAGGTTGCAAGCTGAGTTCCACACAAATCTGTACAAGTGGATTAAATGTTGATTATCAGTACAGAACTGTAAAAACTTGTGATGATCAAATCTGTCTTGTTTTGCGCTGCTGAAAAATTAGCAAAACCGCTGGATAATTTGTGAATTGGCAAAATTCTGTGAAACTCGTTGATGTCAATGGATTTTGTTTCACAGTAGCTTTTTCCAAGAAATTTTTTTTCCAGAGACTTGCATGCAAAATACATTTTTTGCTGAGACTTTTGTGCAGGCACTTTTTAACAGAATGTATTGGAGTAGGGATACACCAAATCCATTATTTTTGGATTCAGCTGAATCCCAAATCCATTGTGAAAAGTTGTCAAGTTTGGCCACAGTTAAGTGGCTGCTAGAGTGGAGCCTTTGTGCTGTGTAATGTGGATAATACAAAACTGGAAGTATAGTACTATATACATAGTATATGGATATGGTGATTTAATAAAGGAAACAATACAGATTATATGCAGGCTTAAAGAAATATACAAGTCTTTTAGGTCAATAGTCAGAGGTAGGTGGCAAACAGGGAGAGTCCAATAACTTGCAGAATGTCTGGGCAGGTGGCGGACAAGACCAGTAGGTAGATCAAAGTCAGGGGCAGGCTGAAGGGAGAGGGTAGTGCAGAGAGTAGTGAAAAAAGGCCAGTCAGGTAAGTACCAGGAGGCCAACAGTAATCAGGAACAGGCACAGGAACTAGGCATGGAATAGGAGCTCAGGAACCAGGAACAGGAGTCAGGGCAGGAACAAACAGGAAACCAGGAGAGGGTCAAGCAGAAACAAAGTTAAAATGCTTGGTCAGGCTTGTGAGCTACAATGATCAAGCAACCATGGCTGCAGGAAGCAGGCTAATAAAGCCCCTTAATTAATTATTTGGGAGCACTGGAGGAGGTTGGCGGAATTGAGTGTGCAGCTGGGAGAGGTAACACAACCATCAAGACTAACCCACATCAACTCAGGAAGCCCCCAGTGGCTCAGTCGCTTAATGCAGGTATGGTCGAAGACAAGGGGTATATTTATCAAAGAGTGAAGTTAGAGATCACAACAATCTGCTAGAGTGAAATACCACCTCTGTCCATTCATTTCTATGGGATTTTTAAAGGCGTATTTATCAAATGGTGAACTTTCACTTTCACCCTTTGATAAATACGCCTTTAAAAATCCCATAGAAATGAATGGAGAGAGGCGGCATTTCACAGCAAACTGTGGTGATCTCTAACTTCACTCTTTGATAAATATACCCCATAGCCAAGAATTTGAATCCAGACCATTCCTGACCCCAAATTTGCATATGCAAGGGCGAAAAAGAAAAATAATTTTATTTTCTTGTTTGTGTGACAAAAGTCATGTGATTTAAGGATTCAGTTTGGCCAGACATGTGAATTTGACTGAATCTGAATCCTGCTGAAAAAGGCAGATTGCTGGATGAATACCAAATCCTGGATTCGGTGCATCCCAATATTGGAGTCTATGGACTATTTTGCCGCAATCTTGTTTTTTTTTCAAAAAAAAAAAAACTGGGGTCTTTGTTGTCACTTTTTTTGACTTCACAATTTTGTCGCAGTTTCATGAAAATATTTGCTAATGGCAAAATGCAGAATACCTGGCTAAAAACGTAACTCATCAATATAAAAAACAGAACAATACTTTTTAAGCAAAATGGAAAAAGGAAACCTGTGGGCATGAGAGGAAGGGAAGAGTTACATTACTCCCAGAAACATTGTGGTTGTTGCAGGTTGCTTTTTGATGAAAATTGAAATGGAAAATTGTTAATTTGTTTTTTACCCCAGATTGTGATCTAGGTTAGTACTGAACCTCTGGGCTGGTACTCTAGGTTCTATCCATCATTTTCATTTTCCATTAAATTTAAGTTATGCATTGAATGAACTGTAGAAAAAGTGAGATAATATCCAGTGTTCCCTGCAAGAATATGATGTAATATTCAATAACAAACATGTTTCATATTAGGTATATATTGTGCTCAATTATCTTTTCTTGGCAGAATGAGACTGGCCGTACTCCCACCATTCTCTAAACATGTGTCCTTCTCTTGTTTTGACAAATCTCCATGGAGAACTTCATATTGATAGTTGTACACCAGTGCTCTTAGTGGATGACCCACCTCTGTCAGAGCATTTTGATACAGAAGGAATCGAAGCTTAACTCTAAACCACTACTGTATCTGCTGAATAATTCATGCTGAAGTTGTTGCTTATTGTCTGCTGCTGTGCTAGAGAAGGGGAATAATTGATGCACTGGTTTTTTCACTATTACCTCAGTTGGCATTGTCTTTCTAAACTGATTTAAAAATGTAAGAGCGCTCCAGTTCTCTATGAGAATGAGGAGAACAACAGGTGGTTTCCAGTATTCCCAGTAAATCATCAACTAGGCCAAATGCTTTACCATACAACATCCCAAAATTTATGAACCAGATCATTTTGATTTTCTTTATACTTGGCAATTTGAATGACTCTAACCCTAATACACTGCTTGCCCTTATTCAAGCACACTGGTTTTAGTTGGACCTACCAGCATGAATACCCAGCTACAAGTATGTTACATAAATTCACAAATTTTTCACAAAACGAGACAGATTTGTTCATCTTTACTAGTGATCCTGTGCCCAATCTTGTGCATAGAGATGGGTTTTTTGACCAGAAGGGGATTACTACTGTACCCAGGGGAGCCTGGGTACAGCAAGGCCCAGAAAAGCCATGTGCTCTAGAGGGACCAGGACTAGAAAGATACGTCAGGGAGCAGGGACCCCATGAATGAGGCTAGTGAGTGGCAGGAATATAATGTTATAAATGCTTTAGTAGAGTGAGACAGAGAGGGAAGAGAGAAAGAGCAGCTTTGTGCTCCATCAAAGAGGTGTAGCTGGGAGTAGCTTCCCAGGCTGTAAGATTTGCCTTTAGTGAAGGGACGACATTGGATAGGGTGATAGGCTTAGGTTCTCCTCCCTGACCACTCTGCTGGGTGGGATCCAGACCACGTGTGTGGTATTTCCATAATTTGGAATTTTGGAAGTACAAGGTACTGTTTTTTCCTGGACAACTCCATGCCATACTTCCCGGGATAGCCCCGCCCCAGTGCTCCCATAAGAAGGACCCTCCCCAAAGCTTTAAAAGCCCAACTCCACCCCCCAGTCCGGTGTCTTTTTTTCCTTCTGAGTTTTATCTGGTATAGATTATACTCGGCCACTTAGCTTGCTAAGTCCCGGTAAGTATGCCATGGAGTTGTCGAGTGTAAAGGGAAGATTGTATCATACTTACCATGATCTTCCTTTCCTGGATAACTCCATGTCAAGGTTCCCATCCCTTTTTCGGTAGTTTCTAGAAGCTTATTACGAGACACCGGACTGGGGGGTGGGATGGGAGCACTGGGGCGGGGCTATCCTGGTAAGTATGACATGGAGTTATCCAGGAAAGGAAGATCACGGTAAGTATGATACAATCTTCCCTTATTACAGAGAATAAGGAAATCATTTTTAAAATTTTGGATTATTTATTATAAAATGGAGTCTATGGGAGACGGACAGAGCTTTCTAAATTACAGGATCCTGGATAACAGATCCCATCCCTTTATTAAATATTCAACTGCGAATTTGCAATACAAAAATGATTCAGTTTTTGGAAAATTGGCTTGGCAGCAATTGTAGGAATAGTGCAGATTGGATAATATGATCAGAATTCTGAGAGTATTCTTCTAGTACTATCTGTCTCTCTCAGGGATAAAAGATTGATAAAAAACATTATCAGCAAAAAAAAAAAAAAACATTTCACAGTCACCACCATAATGATGACCACTAATGAATCCATCATTAACTTTATACTTTTTATGTTATTTTAGTTCTGTAAACTACAAAATTCAAAGTCATGATAGTTCAGTTTAAATGTTTGCACATGAAGCAGGGTGCCAATGATCCTTTTGTTTAAAATTTCCGTTTGCTAATGTTATAGTTACACACGTGTCTGTTCTAGGTGTTTATATCACGAGGAACTTTAGAGACTGTGATAAGACCAAGTATAAATACATCTGTGTCTTCAAATCCCAATTCTGCACCGTAAAACGTTTACAGAAAGAATCATTTGTAAACACTTTTTTTTCTATATCGCCCACCTTCAAGATATTCAGCCAAATCTTTAATTCATTTTTTCCCCAGTTCTCAGATGAGTAACATTTGGTTTATTTTATGTCTTATACTGTATCTTTGAATATTTTGCACAAGCTTTTTTTTCTTTTTTTTTTATCTTTGTGAGACATGAATATTTATCTTTGCTCACAATTAAAATAATTACAAAGAAGAAAACACAATTATTATTATGAGGGAAGTAAACCCAGGTTAATGTAAACATCACTTTGAAATGCAAACAAACTGTTTTACCATTAGGAGACTTTATGCTATAGCACGTACCTTCTTGGAAACGGAAAGTTTCGGTGTCAACTCCTCAATAAGACGATGAATTAGTAAACAAGTGAAATACAATGTCCTGGTTTTTTGCTGCTGCGTCAACGTTTTCATACGGCTTAAAAGGAATGTTGTCACTGAAAGCAATGAGAGGTAAAAGAAAGTAAAATGCTTGATGGTGATCTTTTGTTCTTTATATGCTGTAAAAACTTCTATTGCTTTAATGTGTTTAATTGTGATATTATAGGCACATTCAGATAGTAATGTGCCTATGATCCAACTAACATTCTCAATAGACTGCGTAAATAGAGAAAGATGAAGATGACATTTACCCTAATGCTTTCCCTAAATCTTATGTAATTTCAACACTTGGAGGCCTCTTTATTAAAGGTTGGATTTTAGGTTTTTGAAACTACGACTAAACTCACAAACTCTAAGCGGCAGATTTATAAAGGGTCAAAGTGAAATCGAGGGAATTTTCAAAGTAAAAAAATATGAAATTCAAATTAACTTTTTGGATACTTTGACCATTGAATAGGATACTATTGATTTGAAGTAAAAACCGTTTGAATAGTCAACCATTCAATAATCGATAATAAAACTTGGACTTCAATACTTTGCCAAATTAAACCTGCCGAAGTGCTATGTTAGCCTATGGGGACCTTCTACAACCATTTTCTAAGTCTTCACACATCGAAGTAAAATCGTTCGAATGTACGCTAAAATCATTCAAATCGTTTGATCGAACGATTTTACTTAGATCGTTCGATGGCCAAATTTGTTGAAAAATTCAATATTCGAAGTCGAAGTATTTCAATTCGATGGTCAAAGTTCGAAGTATTTTTTACTTTGATTCCTTGATAAATCTGCCCCTTGAAGGCCTCTTTATTAAAGTTTGGATTTTAGGTTTTTTAAACTACGACTAAACTCATAAACTCTTGGGGGCCGATTCACTAAGGGTCGAATATCGAGGGTTAATTAACCGACTAGGAATTAAAATCCTTCGACTTCAAATATCGAAGTCGAAGGATTTAGCGCAGATAGTTCGATCGAACGATCAAAGGATAATTCCTTCGATCAAACGATTTTAATCCAACGATCAAAGGAATATCCTTCAATCAAAAAAAGTTAGCCAAGCCTATGGGGACCTTCCCCATAGGCTAACATTGACTTCGGTAGCTTTTAGATGGCGAACTCGGGGGTCAAAGTTTTTTTTAAAGAGACAGTACTTCGACTATCGAATGGTCGAATAGTCGAACGATTTTAAGTTCGAATCCTTCAATTCGAAGTCGTAGTCGAAGGTCGAAGTAGCCCATTCGATGGTCGAAGTAGCCCAAAAAAACTTCGAAATTAGAAGTTTTTTACCTTCAAATCCTTCACTCGAAGTTAGTGAATCGGCCCCTAAAACTATTTCAGGCACATTTATCAAGGGCGAATTTGCATTCATGTGAGTTTTTTCACATGAATTTGATTTTACTCTAAATTCGAATATTCAACTATTTATTAATAAAAACGAATATGTAGAACTGGTACAGATGTTATGGACTCAAAAACTTGAACCAAATTTGAATCGACCAAACTCGATTCGAGTTTTATTTTTAAAAAAACTCGAATGTAAGGAAGGCTATGAACAACTCCGAATTAGTCACTACACCTCTCCCATTGACCTATACATTAATTCGGCAGGTTTTAGGTGAAGAATAGTCGAATTCAAATTCTTAAAGTATTAAAAATCTTGAAGATCGAGTTTGAATTTTTTTAAAAAACTCGAATCAGGTTTTGATAATTTCTTAGTCGAATTTGACAGTTTTGACCATAAAAAAATGTGAAGATCCAAAAGAAACCAAACAGAAAATAATGTGCTAAAAAATAGGAATACCTTTAAAACCTCCAAAAATTCAAGTTTATAGACAATTCCTAGCAAAAAAAATCCAAAAACTTCTAGTCAGAACTGATGTAAAACAGTTCAATAGGATCAGCACAGCGCCCATTGACCTCTATAGGACCTCAACAAGTTTTACCTGGTGATGTTTTGTATTAGTGGTTTTCCTGGTTTTTACACTTAATAAATCTTGGATATTTTTAGCTTTTTTTTTTAAAAAAAAATAGCAAAATCAAACATTTTTAGAGATTTGTGGAAAAAAATGTTAAAATGGGCCCCTTGGTGGAAAGAGCTCTTCTGTGACTCACATGTTGTGCTAATATATCAGTCATTTTGCAGTAGAGACTGCATTGGCATATGCTTTTTCCATGGTAAAGCTCATTTATTAAAGGTAGAATTTTAGTGGTATTAGGACTTTTTGAAACTACAATTAAATTAATTTTCTCTAAAACCCCAGATGCCATGAAAGTTATTAAAATAAATTAATATAAAAAGTAAAAAAACGCTAAATGATTCACTACAAAATAGATAAACCTCGTAAACCTCTAAAAATTTAAGTTTTTAAACAATTACTTGTGAAAAAAAAACTGGAAACCGGTAAATGTCTGAATGGCTATAAAAAGTCCAATAGGATCAGTGAAGCGCCCAATGATTTCCGCAGGATCTCAATTGCTTTTATTTGGCAAGGTTTTGTATTAGAGCTTTTCGTGGTTTTTATACTTTAGAAACCTTAAAATACTTTTAGAGAAATAAAATACCCTCCAATTTATAGAGCAAATATATGATTTGTGGTGAAAATATAAATCTGCATTTTAGTAAAGTGTTGAATTTATGTCTGTATAATGATGGTGGTATATGTAGAAACGAGGAGCCACCCATGAGTATACTGCATACTGCTACTGAAAAATGCCTTACCCTTTAAACAAAACAGGGATTGTTTGTCCATATATTGCAATATATTTAAGCTGGCCAACAAAGTCATCCCATATCTGGCCAGTCCTTCGCTCAATTTTCATCTGATTCATTAAGAATTCTATTGCTTCATTATACATTTTACAAAGGGACTAAGTTTTACCTGCAACTTACTAGCTTACTAGCTGCTTTCAAAGTAAAACTCCCAAACTTGGCTGCCCTTTTATTAGACACCAGTGGGATCACCTGACTATAGCTGGGAAGGGTGGGAGCTACAACATGGAGCTGGTCACTGCTCCTGTATAACTATAACAAACAAGGGAAAGTTTGAAAGCAGCAAGTATATATATTGTATTGATAATGGGTTGAGTGCAGAGGACTCTGGTATGTGTCTATATGTATTTTGTGGTCACACCCTCATTGCACCCCCGCCTAATGGTTTTAAAAATTAGTGGTGAGCACAACTTCTCCTTGTTTGTTAGAGTACAAAGAGGTGTTTTGAGAACATTTTTTGTGAATTCTCCCAAAACATACATTGTTAGGCAATCATAAGAAATCTGGCATATTTTAGTAGTACATTTTTACTGTAACTTCTTTCCCTTGTGAACCCAATATGCACAGTTAAACTATCTACTGGCTCATCCTCCTGACCCAGTCGGATCCTGTATGACATTATTTGGCCCAGTACATATGTAACAAAAGTGAGCAATAGTGATGAGCGAATTTCTTTGCCAGCCATGGATTCACGGCGGAATTTCACATTTCTCCATCTGCAAATGTTTTTGCGAAACTGCGGAAAATGTTTGCTGATACAAAAAATTAGCATAGACACAAAAGTCGCCATAAGAAAAAATGGCCATTGACTTTAATGCACTTGAACAAAAATGTTGCAGAGACAAAAAAAAGTTGCCAAAAAAAAAACTCCAATTGATTTTACTGCACTTGGGGGCAAAAATTCGGCAGCGACGGCTTCACAGCCATCACAGCACTTCACCAGGTGTAAATTTGGTAGGACAACGCTAATTCAATAAAGTGCGAAGTTGCGTCCAGGGAGCCGAACGCTGGCGAGTTTCACTAGAGTTACTTCGGCAAACAAAGCAAAGTTTCGCTAGCGTTGCCTAATTTGCAAACGCAGGGAAATGATAAAGTTACATGGATGTATATGTTGCAGGAAGTACATAACACAAGTCCAGGGAAACTTAATAAATAAAACAGAGTTGTTATAATGCCCTACACATGAGCCCACTGTATAGTTTATGTTCCATATGTTAGAAAATGTAGGGGGGAACCCGGTTACCCAAAAAAAAAATGTGCAGACCTTTGCAGGCTATCACTCAGAAAAAAGGAAAAGACGCCAAGGTTTTTTGGGACTTCGAAAAATGTTGCACTAAAAATTGAGGAAATCCTATGCACTCCATTGCACTTCGCCTGGTCTGAGCTGGCGAAGGCAAGTCTGGCGAATAAGGTAGTGTTCAGTAAAATCTGCATCTTAGTGAATTTACCAAGTCACGTCCATTAGTCAGAGGGAAAATTTGCCTGGCGTTAGAGTACGAAGCAACCCTAGCGTCTATCTCCTTCGCTAGTGAAGTGACGCCCGCGCCTGGTAGGAAATGGGCAAAGTTCCTTGCGGTAACGCTAGCAAATTGACACTAGCATTAGCCACTTCACTAAGGATGGGCAAATTTTTTCGCCTTGTTTCGCCATGGAAATGACGCCCATAGACTTGTATGGAGGTGTGCGTCAAAAAAAAGACGTGTGTCAAAAATTTTTTGCAGCGCAACAAATTTTTTTGCTGCCCATAGACTTTAATGGGCGTCGCCGGCGTCGAATTTTTGGCGAAACGAAACGGCTCAGATTCGCCCATCCCTACACTTCACCCTTTAGGGAATCTGGAGTGAGAAAAATCGTTACACACATAAAAAATCGTCACACATAAATAAATGTTGACGCCCCTTGACTTCAATGCTTTTGCATATTTTTCACTTGCACAATTTTTTTTTGTGACAGATTTGCTCATCACTTGTGAGCAATGATCAGTGTAATCTTTGGGTTCAATCATAGTCTGAGCTATTATACTTCAAAGGGATGACTCCCCTTTATGTTAACTTTAAATACATTAAAGAACGGTTATTCAATTGGTCTTCATTATTTCTTTTTTTAGATTTTTTTTTAATCATTTATTTATGTTCCATGTGTTAGAAAATGTAGGGGGGAACACGGTTACCCAAACTTGACTCCCCACTGTCTCAGCTAACTTGAAGGATGGGGGGTGAATGTGGCAATCTGAGGCGGCATCCACCGAGGGCCCCAGGCCCCCAAGTCCAACGTTGCATATTTGCAGCCAAATTCCGCATTTCATCATCTGCAAAATATTTTTGTGAAACCACTGCAAATTTTCTGAAGTTAAAAACCACATAAAAATCAGCAAAAAAGTCACCCGTGAAAAAAAGGTTACAGCGAAAAAATACCAATAGACTTAGCTTGATGCAGCATAGCTTTATCACCTTCTTGAAGTTCTTCAGGGTAAAGCTGAGATGCAGGTGTTAAGTGGTATGTGTATGTGTTGTGCTAGTTGACTGCTACCCACATTTTAGCTTTGTGCTTTGGTTGTGGTTTAAGATGTTCAGTCACATCATGTTTAAGGTCACAACCCAACACAGTTTAATCTTTTGAAAACTCCATTCATTCCTGCAAGGCACTTGATAACACGATAATACAAATTTCAATAAAAAAGCAAAAACAACATCAAAAGTCTCTTATTCTCCCCTGATGTGCGATGTCTTGTGTTTTATGATTTTCCCATGTTAAAACCCACAAAATCCAATAGGAACATTAATATTAGCAGTTGTCTGTGTGCTTGCTGCTTCATAATTGTCTGAAAATTCTGAGCTGTTCATGCTTGAAACAGTAGCCTGACTTCTATCGGCATTTAATCCTCCGGTGTATACACAACCGACAGCTTTAATCAGGCTTTCTATGAGAGTAAAACTGCAAAAATAGCTTTTAAAATAAAGGCTGAAAACATATTTCATCGCTTGCTACAGAAGGAACACTATGCGAGTATTGTGCATCAAGGTTCATATCATTTTATATTTAGAATGGTTTCCTTTTGTGGTGGTTTTTCTGAGTAACCTCGCCAAGACAATTATACAACACATACTTTCTTGTGGTGGATTTGCAGAGCTGTCTGAAGCAAAGGTTAAAAAATAAAAAGTTTGCATTCATGCTATGAGATGCGAGAGCCAGTCACTTGTTGAATTGGGCTGCTTTTCATATCATCATATTCAAACTACACTCAGAGGCACATTTACTTAGCTCTAGTGAAGGAATAGAATAAAAAATACTTCGAATTGGCTACTTCGACTATGACTTCGACTTCAAATCGAAACTAAAAATCTTCGACTATTCGACCATTCGATAGTCGAAGTACTGTCTCTTTAAAAAAAACTTCGACCCCCTACTTCGCCACCTAAAACCTACCGAACATCAATGTTAGCCTATGGGGAAGGTTCCCATTGGCTTTCCTAGCTTTTTTTGATCAAAGGAAAATCGTTCGATCGATGGATTAAAATCCTTCGAACGATTTTTCCTCCGATCATACGAAGGAAATGCAGTAAATCCTTTGATTTCGATATTCGAAGTCGAAGGATTTTACTTCGACGGTCGAATATCGAGGGTTAATTAACCCTCGATATTCGACCCTGAGTAAATGTGCTCCTCAGTGCATATGTTAGATGTGAATGAATGGACAAAAATGTATAAAATGGATGAAGAAATGTACCATTTTGATAAGCTGATATGTTTTCTCAGGTGGACAATAAAAGATGGGTGTGCAAGTGTACAGCTTTTATTTTTAAAATAAATGAACATTTCAGTTGCCATGTTCTCTGTGCAATGGAACGTCCATAGGAGTCATGACCCTGATGTCTGATTTATAATATTTAATTACTGGGAAAGTCTAAGGCAGATTTATTAAAGGGCGAAGTGGCTAACGCTAGAGACAATTCGCTAGCGTTACCACCGGAAGGGACACTGCCGATTTACTAATGGGGGCAGACATCAATACGCTAGCGAAAGAGACTGGCGTTAGCAGTCATTCACGGAATTAACGCTAGCTCGCATTTCTGAACTAGCAAAAAGTTGCCAGCGTTCGGCTCCCATGACAAAACTCTGCATTTTAGTGAATTAGCGTAGCCTGAGCGCACTTGCATAGTTACATAGTTACATAGTTACATATTGGGTTGAAAAAAGACAAAGTCCATCAAGTTCAACCCCTCCAAATGAAAATCCAGCATCCATACACACACCCCTCCCTACTTTTAATTAAATTCTATATACCCATACCTATACTAACTATCGAGCTTAGTATCACTTGCGCCTGGCGAAGTGTAGCAATGGGTGTGAAGTGGTCGCTGGCCACAATTCGATCTTTAGTATATCTGCCCCTAAGAATTAGCCATAAAACAGACACAGTCATTGCATGAATTGCCATTCATTAAAAATACTTGCGTCCAAAGCCACTCCTTGTACTTCCAAGTAGTTCTGCTTGCTGGTATGTCTGTCCTGCCCCCTGTTCTCAAAAAGTGCTCAAGTGCACCTATAGACATGTGGGAAGCATGAAGCTACTGCTACTTTGAAGCTGGTAATAGCTACATTTGGATCTACACCCTGACTGTGGCTAATGAGTTCTAAATATAAATGTGCAGAATGTGACAACTATACATTTCAGGTATGTCAGATTATACGTTGGTATTGTGTAAATATGCAACTTTGTCTACACCTTCACTTTAAATTGGTTTTTCTTAAGCAATAAAGCAACTTAAACAGCACAATGGATACTTGCACCCGATCATGGACTATATGTGGACATTTTATGAATCCAATAATGCTGGACTAATTTGGATTGGTACACTGGTTATGGAATGACATGTGTGTTGGCTTGATAGAGAGTCCCAGTAGGGCCTGGAACATTGTCCCTTGTGTATATGTATATGGGCTGAGTAAAGTCACTAAACAACTATTAGAGTGCTACAGGATTCTTTTTTTTATTGGTCCAGTATTAACACTTCTCCAGGAGAGGGGTTTTTCGAAACCAGCACACGGTATTGTCACTGTGGGTAGAGCTTTCCATCATTGTGCATTGTAATAGCAAAAGATGAAGGAAACAGAAAGAAGAAAACAATTTTTCTGATTGCCAAAATAAAACATCAAGTTGCAAGTAGCTCTTGTATTTCTTATTGTGATATTCAGTTAAATGGATATCACATATGTACCCCCCTTTTTTATATTAGTATTTCATTTTGGACTTGATCATACCTTTCCACCATTCTATGTGCATTTGTTACCCTACCTTTCAGGAGCATAGACAGGGGCATGCCGGATGTCACTGTTCTGTTCAGAGGTCAAAACACCAATGTGCCATTACCCTAAAGGTTAATTACGTTCATGTTCTCCTAGATATTCTCAAAACTGTGTTTGGAAGAGCAGAGACTTTAAAGGTTTCAAATAGGGCTTGAACCAAAAAAGTCTTAAACCACTGGTATGAGAGTTCCTTTATCTCTCCCACAATGCAACCCACTTTCTATTCCTGTGCATATATGCCCATTTTTATTTTCTAAATGTGCCCATCTCTTTCCCTCTATTCACCTTTTTCCTTTTGATCTTGTGTCATCTAAGCTCATCTCTCTATTTCTTTAAATGTCCCTCTGCAGCATCATAACAAGAGTGCGCTGGGGCCCCCACCACAAGAATATTCAGAGGGGCCAGTGGGCCTGGTTCTGCTCTCCCTCCTTTTCCACAACCCCTTCTCTACCACCACATGCTCACGCAAGTGATCGTTCCAAAATTTAAAGAAGACGAGCGGCAAGGAAGGCGGATTTTAATGCTATAGAGGAAGCAGACCCCACAGTCCCCCCTGTTTTCCCTGACTGTAGTGGTTAAGGGTGGAGCCATGTATCCACAGGTCATTTTGTCTTCCATTGGGCCATTCTACATGTTGGCTAAACCCTCTGCGAAGGGACCAATAGGTTAATAATTTGAGCCCTTTGATTCCTGATGGAGGCTTTGGTAGCAATGCATACAGAATTTGATGTAACACTATTCTTGGAGTCCAAAAAGTTGGGACTTGGTGCACAACCAGATACATTCAATGGGACAAGGTGCAAATTGCAGAGCACATATCACTTTGCCCCCATTTTTGCTCCTTCGTCCATTTGTAATAAATAAGGCCCTGTGACTTTTGTTACATTATTCCCATAGTGTGTTTCTATTTTGACAGACAGCACTTGATGCTGACAGTAATGGTGTGTCTGTGTATTTGTGTGTATAATGTGTACACTTACAAACAGCCTTGGTGACATGAGATATAACAGTATATACAGTATGTTTTCCTGCAAAATAATATATTTTTCTTTGACACACACTGTTACTGTTGGAACAGCAGCTAAAACAGCCTTTTAGTTTTAATATGTTTATGCTTTTTAATCAACAAGGTTCAGTGGTACATCTGTTTCCTTTCTTGCAGCTTTATTTATTTCTACAAATATAATTATTTCTAATCAAGCGCCACGCGTGCATCAATCTTTGTGCGAGAATTTAGCATCGCCTCTAACTTAATTACATCTGGCGCTACATTTATGCCACCATTAGCATTGATTGCACTTAGGCAGAAATACTGTATATATTTCACATCTGAAAGCTTTGCCTGGGTAAGTACAATATAAGGTATTGCTCTGGCACTAATGCTAATAGCACATTTATTAATTAAAATAAACAGTGGCATAAACACACACAGCTCATACCAATGTCTATTTTGAAGATCAGAGTGCCCATATTTTACTAATGCAAGGTCTAGTTTTAGTAATGTTGTCCCATTATGATCTACTTCAATAAAACATTGTTAGCATTCTGTTCCAGGAAAGATATCAAATGTTGCTTTATGAGAAAATGTATATTGCTATGTTTAACAAACAACTATTTGTTATGTGACCTTAATGTAATATCAGAATGAAAAGCATGAAACTGGAGGGTGATTTAGACAAGCTGTTTTATGACAGTCTTGAGATCTACTGATCACCAGCTAAAGGTCTACTGGCAGATCCCAATCTACTGTTTGGGCAGCCCTGCTCTAGCAACTTAGATATGACAAAAGAAAAGTATATACTGCAGCCAGTCAGGCAGTCTGAGCCCCAAATACACCATTGAGAATGCACTAAAAACACTCCCCAGAGCTTGAGAGAAAGAGAAACAATTTAACTGCAGAGTATACTTTACAGAATCAGAGTAAGGTCATAAAATGTACACTAAAAAATAAAAAAAAAATGTGCTCAGAGTCCAAGACTCATGGCACCAGAATCCACCTGTCATTGGCTTTAATGTAAACCAACTTCAGCGTGTAACACTATTCTGAGGGTTAATGTCCAGCTAAAGCAATAGAACATGGGTTACATTTGACTCTAACACTTAAGGCAGGGCCTTCACTAAGTGGAAGTAAGGACGGTATGGTGTAATGCACCCATAGGCTACTGTGCATAAAAGTAAAATAACGGCCGCCAGGAGGTTCTTGCATCAACAAAACAGAACAAGTTTATTCGTCAGGGACAAATGATCCACCTAGTATACTCACAATCCAAAGAGGCAGATAAGATGATAGAATCATGGGCGTAAATATAGAGGAAGCAGACCCTGCAGCCGCAGGGGGGCAAAGGAGGTAAAAGGGCCCCATGAGGCCCCAATTCATACACATTTTTAATAAATATTGATAAAACAGGTCAACCTCTAGACATTTTGGGGGCCTGAAAAATAATTTCCTGTGGGGCCCAGTATATCTAGTTATGCCACTAGATAGAATGCCAGGATAGTAAGGCCGAGACAGCACAGTGTGACATCATGTGGACATAAGTAGGGTAGTTAACACTTCTAGAATTGAATTGAACCAGGAGTGGTCGGGATCCCATACAGTGGAAAAACCAGGGGAAATAATTTAAAGCCTGACACCCCATCCAACTGAGGTCCCTTCACTATAGGCAGACTCAGAGCCTAGAGGAGAGCTACAACCCTTGTTGGAGAAGAAGCTGCTCATTCTAATTAACCTCTATTTCTCACTCTACTAGAGAGTGCTATGAAAGAGTTAACCTGTCACTGACTGGCCTCGTTCATGGGGTCCCTGCTTCCCGACTTAACTCTGGAGGTTCAGGTCCCTCTAGGGTAGAATGGCTTTACTAGACCTTGGCTCCCTGGAACACATCCAGCTGGGTCAGTAACCAGAAGCCAAAGAGAAAGATCCATCCCTAACCAAGCACTATGTTACAGTGTGTGTAAAGACACTTACCTGTCTGCGCATTCTCGCCCGCAATAATTTAGTGTCATGCGCGGGTACCAAGGTGGTTCGTCGACAACAGCGTCGTCATGACGTATCGGTGTCAAGAGTTTCACAGGTGTACGTTAGTTGTGTCACCTGCATCAATTCGGTGCCAATGCCGTCACAGGCGTGCATCTGATCCATTGCATGCATCAATTTTGCACATGTTTGAATATTTAAAGACGCCAGCAACTTTGATAGATTGTTAAATGATCTTTGCTCCTGACGATACTAAGCATTGTTCCTGTTGTCCTGTTAGATTCTCTTGTTTGACTTCAGCTTATTTTTGACTTCTGATCTTCTGCTGCCTGACCCAACCTGACCTGTTTCCCTTTTACGATCCTTCGCTGGGCAGAAAACTGTCTCTAATTCTAGTGACAGGACAGGTGCTTTCAAATAAAGCTAATGGGCAGTGCTTCCTGGTCAGCTGAAAAACATTGGTGAAGAATATGCCCTTTGTGATCGGCCTTAAACTGGCCTTACGTGGTAGGATATGCTCAAGCAGATCTTTGCCTGATTAGCTGGGCCAAATCGGGATTATCTCATTGTTTGGCCCTCGGGTTTACAATCAGATCGTGATGGGGCTTAGATTGGTCGGGAGATGACAGTATCAACATACAAAGCAATGCTCGTCTAATTGTACTGTATTTTCAAACTTGTCTGAGCAATATCTGCATAATTTTAAGATATCATTTGGGCAGGAACCCCAAGGACCATGTATACAGGGTGAAAACTCCATCTAGAGTGCTAAGTTGGCATTTTTCTTTGGCACATGTATAGCCATCTTTATAGTTTAATTCAGAAAATAAGCAGGACAGGAAGGAGTAGAGGAGATGTTTCTATATAGGCATATTATTGTCAGGACATGAAAATTAATAATGCAGCTGTGACTTTTCAGTCTAAGGCTAAGGCCACACTAGGCGATAGCGCCGCGATTTGACTCGCGGCGACTTTTCACCGCGACTTTTAAGCCGCAATCGCTGGGGAAACTTTTGCGCTGGCGTCTATGGGGAATCGCGAAAAATCGCCAGCATAAAAACACACGCGGCGATCTTTTTTCTACTGTCGCTCGAAATTGCCTCGCTAGGCGATTTCAGGCGACAATAGAAATAAGATCCAGAAATCCTGCAGAGTTTGGTGATTGTGATGGATCTGATCAGATTGTGAAGCTGAAGACCACTTGACAGCTTAAACATTGCCATGGACAACCCGAAACTTTGTTATTGCACCAGGTTGTTGTATATTCCTTATGATGAGTCATTATGTTAGTACCAGTCTTGTACATAGTAAGTGACTCATTGGTTTTATGTGGCCTTTTGCACATTTTACACTTTGCACAACTTGGACACCTACTAATTAACAATTCCTAATAGATTCCTTACATAAGGAATATTGACCTTGATTACAATCCTCGTTAGGCCAAGAAAAAACATATTTAGGAGCTGATTTACTAATATTCAAATTTCTGATTTTTTCAATTGTAATTTTTTTTAAAATTTCCCTAGAAATGAGAGATTTATCAAGTGTAAACCCATGAACAAAAATGTTCGAAGTCTCTTATACAAAATTTGTAAGTCTTGGATCTTTGGAAGTCAATGGAAGCTGTACTCATCCTTTTGGACCTTTTTTTTATTCATTCAGCCTTTTTTTTATCACAAGTATTTGGAAAATTTTAGTTTTAGAGGTTTTCATATTGTTTAGTGCATCAGTGTTTTTTTGTTCATACTTTTTATATTCAGAACTTTTAATAAATTGCATGGCAATTGTGTTTTTAAAGAAAGTGAATTTATTCGTAGTCTCAAAATCCTCTAAAGCCACTAAAATCAGAATGTTGATAAATGGGTCCATGGCCAGAACTAGGGGTAGGCAGAGTAAGCACGTGCCTAGGGCTCAAATTTCGGAGAGTGCCAGGCACGTACTTTGCGTTTGCATCGATTTGTACATGGGCGTCAATTCTCTCTTGTGCACGAGCGGCAATTCGCGCATGCGTGCAGCCAGCAGGCACTGCAACCGACTAGGTTGCCTAGGGTATCTGGCTGGCCTGGCTCTGAATGGGTCTGCCAGTTTTGCATTAATAATACAAGGAAATACTGTAGAAAGTTGTACAGATTTTCAGCTAGAGCTCCTTGCAAAAGTGATCTTAAATCCCTCAAGAAATCTTTATTCATAGCTGAATGAAGGGAGTTGTAGTCCAGAAAATGGGACATCTGGAGCCCAAAGGGATAATGTCAAATATCTAATAATTGAAGTGCAAAAACCCTTCTTAAATGACAAACAGGGGCCTCGGAGTTGTAACTGCAATTAGATTGAACCAGTACTTTCAGCAATGATAAAAAAAAGAAACTTTCTTCTATTAATGGCATATTTTCATGACATTTTTAAAGATATCCTAATGAGTTTGTCTACGTCAATCCAGTTAATGAAAAGTATTGTGTTTTTTTCCCCAATACCTCCTTCACTGTATTAAGCTTAATACAAACTGTATGTTTCAATTATTTTAAAAGAATTCGGAGACCTCTTCAAAGACACAACCTTACCAGGAGGACCCCCACCCCCCTATCTTGTGAAAGCCTCTCGCTGCAAATTATTTATTTATTCAAGACCTCTACTGATTATTTACATCTGCAATTTGTCCAACTTCATTTCCTTAGGTCACATTTTCCATTCTCTCCATCAAGCTTTCTGCTTTCTCAAACTGTCAGCTTTACATTTCTAATAGAACTTTTTAGAAAATAATTTAATAACTTGTTTTCATAGCTCGCGAATCGTGATCCATACACCCAGTTTCTTCATAGCTGGCTTCTATTGATTTTACTGTGTAATTTAAAACAGCCCTGCATCATTCTGATAAAGATTTAGACAAAACAGGATCACAGCATGTGTATCACTAGATTCTATTTGTATATTTTACAGAGAATGCATCTGATATGTTATTAGACCAGGTTTAGACAAGGCTTCTCTGCGGCACTCACTTTAAAGTAACAGAAAGTAAACACTTCAGAGAATTTGAACTAAGTATATAAAGAAGCAAAATCATGATAGACAGACAACTGGCGGAAACATAGCATGTTTTTATGGACCCTTGTACAAAAAAAGAAACTCCAAGCTCTCTGAGAGCTAGACCATTATTCTTAAAATATTATCGTTTCAGCCATGTACATTTGCAAATATGTTATTAATACTGCTCTTTTCTATACACTGGTCTTCCACGTTGTCTCCTCCATAGGACACAGGTATAATATAAGAGGTCAATTTTACCATGGCTCATAAAAATGAAATCATACAGAACAAAAATAAACTTTAAACGTTAGCTACTTAATTGTTACCCAGCCATTAAGCTGGCAACTCTGCAGGGGTGCCCTGTAATTTACAGCATTCATAAGCAGGACTTAATTATAGTTACCCTGATGTTTGTGTTTGCAAATGGGCGTGGATAGGGCTGAAATAATGCTGTGTAGTGATGATTGAATCTGTCCTGAAACTGCGAAAAAATTCTCGAAACTTCGGAACTTAGCAAAACGCATTGAAGTCAATGGGCGTTTTTATGAGTGACAATTTTTCTCTCTCCAAATGTATTAAAGTCAATGGCCATTTTTTCTTATGGCGATTTTTTTCTCCAAATGCATTAAAGTGAATGGGCGTTTTTTTCTTATGGGTGAAGTCAATTACACAACCGCAACCTGCAAAGAGAAACGGACAACACCAACTTTAGCCTTTGGTTGAATTAACCCTTATAGGAACTTCTTTTAGTAAAGCTAAAACTAGTTCCTCCTGAATGTATATAAATATGTACAGTATATACAACATGCATGAACACACCTTTACATAAACACAAACACATATTAAAATAGATACAAAACAAATTACTGACCAATAAATCATCCAAGCCACTCTTAAAGGCATCAATGGAATATGCAACCAGAGCATCACCTAACAGGGTATTTCACAAACTCACTGCCACATCCAAAATTCATCCTAAAATATGTATTTAATGTGAGATATGAATAAAAATATTATTTCCTGTTCATATATTCTAATACCTTATATTCTTTTACATTTTGTGGAGCACAAATAAATGTCTGTTTATGGTCTTAACATGCTACTGTAAAAATATAACCCTTAGGTTTCTCTAAGACAAAAAAAGCCAATTCAGGGGGTTATTTATTAAAGTCTGAATGCCAAATAAATAAAAAAAAATTGCTATAAAATCTGAATTTTTAGTAGAAAAAAAAAACTAAACTTTTTTGAGATGTATTTTACCCTAGGATGGAAAAAAACCGAATCTGAAAATCCGGCATCTCAGCCCTGCCGAGGTTGTTTTTAAGTCAATGGAATTTGGACGTTCTGCACTGGAATTAGCCCAAAAATCTGACTATTTCTGACTTTTCGGTAAATAGTCTGAAAAAAAATCATACTATTTGGGAAAAATCGCAAAAAAATTGTATGATTCGGATTTTCACTCGATTTGATCAAGTTTGTTCCTGATCTGATTGAATCATGTTTTTTTAATAATAAATAAGGTCACATCGTGGATTCTAGTTTGGTCAGACTTTTTTATTTAAAAAAGATCTGAAAAAAATCGGATTTTGATAAATAACCCCCTTAATGTGCATGATTATGAAAACACTGTTAAACAGATGCACAAGTGACTTGGGGATGAACATGTAAGCCATGTAAGCCTCAGGCCAGAGCAATATACTTTGTTATTCATAATCAAATCATTTCAAATAAACACTATAACTTAAATATACATAGACAATTTATTGAAACACTGTGGGAGAAATTTTAAGGACATGCCCTGGACAGGAATTCCTACCTTGATGGTGGCCCTGGCACAATTCTGCACTTGTAACATTAGTAAGTTAGGGTTAGGGTTAGCCCTAAAGTGTCTTTCTGGACGGGTTTGTTCAGATCATCATGTTCATTGGAATCCTTGAGTCTAAAGGTATAAAAATAACAGTCACAGGCCCCAATTCGCTAGCGAACGGGACCATCGCCAGCGTTTATTCGCACTCTAGCGACAGGTGACTTTTTGCTCTAGTGAACGAACGTTATTACGATTTTACTGAACTTTACCTCTTTCGCCAGAGTCGACTTTGCCACCTCAAACCAGGCGAAGTGCTAAAAAGAAGCTAGATCTTCCTCAATCTTCTGTCACTTACATTATATTCTGTGTTTGCCGAAAATGCATGAAAGTTCAAAAAACGCTAGCGACTTTTCCTTTTTTTAAGCGGATTGGTTGCAAAAGTCCTAACTTAGACTTTTTTTTTGGGGTAACCGGTTTTCTCCAGACATTTCATAACATTTGGAACATTCATTTTACAGTGGGCTCATGTGTAGGGCATTATATTAGCTCTCTTGTCTTTATTAAGGTTCCCTGGAGATGTGTAATAAAAACTGGTAACTTCAAGCATTTGCACCAACATTTCTAATAAAGACGTCCATACAACTTTAAATTACCCGCCGTTTGCAAATTGACCTAAGTGCAAGATCACTAGTGAATTTTCGCTGGGCACAAATGAACGTCACCGCATCTTCACAATGAAATGCTCGCACTGCCAAAGTAACGTAGCAAAAAGTCTCCAGCGTTTGGCCCCCAGGGCGCAACTTTGCATATTAGTGAATTAGTGTAGTGGTTGTGAATTTGCGCCTTGTAAAGTGATGCGGTGTGTGGGAAACGGTCGCTGGCGACAATTCGCCCTTTAGTGAATCTGCCCCATAGTTTTTTTCTAAGGTCACAATCTAGGGTCACAATCAATCGGCTTATGGGCACTTTTGTAAAACACTGTAAATAATACAAGTGTCAAAATAGTTGTTTAATGAAATAAAGTTGTCGAAGAAGAAATACATTTGTTAAAAAGGAAGAAGTGTATATGATTTTTCTTTTAACATAGTTCCATTTACTATCAGGTATTTTTCACCAGAAGAATAATTCTACCTGCAATGGCTGTATTTAATGTGGTTTAAGCAATCCTCAGGGCAAGCGGGTTTTATTCTTACTTATCCTGTACAAAGACATCCCCTAAAGTCCTTTAATCCCTGTGCTGGAGACCTGCAAATTCTTTGCTAACATGCCATGGATGTTCCTGAAGCATCTCTCTATAAGATCTATGGATATTTAGAAATAGATTCCACCCTTCATTACCTAGGGAAACCAAGCAACAGTTCAAAGCTTTCACATAACAGGGAACAGATAAATTCCCCTTTCTTATTTCTAAATACTCAAGAACCTTTACCGACACTTCACATCGAGTCCTTTAATCCCAAAACTGCCATAATACACACTAAAATCTATTTTTATTAGAAGAATGTCTCCGTGTTATATGTTTCGGTGTTTTTGAATCTAGGCTATTTATTTTATTGTCTGTAGAAAAAAAAGTAAATCTGTTCTCAAACTATTTGTGACTTTATATAGGAAATATTAGAAAATAACATTGCTTTAACATAGATATTTATGTGTCCTGCACTCCTGATTTATTAAATGATTGATTTATTTACATGAGGTGAAATGCAAATCCACGTTAATACCTTAGGGGTTACCTAAGTGGTCAGGTTCCCATCTAAGTATCAGGTTCCCCATCCTACAGGAGTAGAAGATGTAAGACAAATAAAAGGCTTGAATTCTATATAACTGGGAGCAGGGAGCTAAGTGGTCAGCTAATCAGTAATAATGTTATGAATTAGGGGGGTCCTATGGACTCTACTATTCTGGGGTAAGGCAGTAGATCAAATTAACTAAACACATTTGTTTGCTCCAGTCTTTTGCCATTGGGTTGGCGTGCACTTCCTGAACAGTCCATTGGGCTAATTTCTGTCAGATTGAATCCCGGTAACTGGTCCAAGAACAAGCACAGATTGGAAGAAGATATTAAAGATGGCAGCGGAATACTATATCTGTGCCGCTTAGAGCCAGGGCCTTACTGCGAGTTGCACGTTATACTATAAAAAATACTGAAAGTGGTGAAGAGTGTAGGGCTCTCTTGCATAAGGTAGCTCTGTTGGGAATGTGTCTGTGCTTCTTACAACCCTACCCTCATAAATACAACACTGGCAAATGCTGGCTAGATGATGGTTTGCACCCAGTTTTTGCACAAAGCACCCTTCCTTATACTTCATAAATGACCCTAACAGCATGATTGATAATAGGGGTCAATAGCTTTTAGCCAAGTAGAACTGAACTGGGAATTGGAGACAAAGTCAGAATTTTAAGGTAGCCTGGGTCATACATAGATAACAGTCTGAATACAAACATGGAACCAAAGAAGCAGACAAAGAGCTGGGTCAGCAAATAAGGCATGAGTCTGAGCAAAAACAAAAAACTGGATTACTGTATATTCCTGACAAAGCCCTATCTCAAGAACCAGAATGGTTTCTTACATTCACCATAACAGTGGTCAGTGGGTGTTAGAAACTACCTTTGGTGTGAGGTTGGCGGTTTAGAGCCTATGTGATGTGTACCCAAGGCTTGATTAAAAGGCAGAGAGGCCTTATGATAATGAGCAAATAAGATTTAGTAAGTTAGGTTGAAAAAAGACACAAGTCCATCAAGTTCAACCTTTTAACTTTATTTTAATCTGCCGAACTGCCAGTTGATCCAGAGAAGGGCAAAAAAAAACAAAAACCTTTTGAAGCCTCTCCAATTTGCCTCAGAGGGGGAAAAAATCCTTCCTGACTACAGACCAGTCCCTGGATCAACTTGTACAATGAGCTATCTTCCATAACCCTGTATTCCCTCACTTGCTAAAAAAGCCATCCAACACCCTCTGAAAACTATCTAATGTATCAGCCTGTACAACTGATTCAGGGAGAGAATTCTACATATTCACAGCTCTCCCTGTAGAAAAACAATAGGCAATATAACACAAAGTGTTTAAGTAGGTGAGGATCAGGTAAGGGACAACCAAGAGTGAATCCGTGAAGCAGGCGGTGATCAAGACAGGCAGGAATCAAGCATAAATCCAGGCAGAAGTAGGAGCCTGGAAATCAAGTACAAGGACTCAGGCAAAGAGGGAACTTAGTCTGGAAGATGAACAAAAACAAGCATGGGGGCAAGATCACCAAACTAATATCAATGATCCAGCAAAGGGAGGCAGAAAGAGACTTGCTTAGATAGGGTCAGGATGACCAGATTGTAGACACCTGGCCTTAATGAGAATGAGGGTGGAGACAAAGAGAAAAGCAAAGAAAGATACTGACAGCCTTGAAGCATGAACTCCTCTAGTTGCTCAGCAGGATAGTAAACTCCTTGATTACCATGCAGACCAGGGTTTGAAGCCCCAAGCGTTCTGACAGTAGGTTAGGGAGAATTACAAGTAACAATTGTGAATTCTATAACAATAATGTATACTAGTGATCAGCGAATTTCTCCCTTTTCACGTCGTGACTCGTGAATTCCCTGCAAAAAATACATGAAAGTTGACGTCCGCGTGAATTTTGACGCCATAGTTACAGTCAATGAATGTCTGAATAGTGTTGACGCGTGGCAGTTTTGACGTGAGCGATACTTTTCGCACATGCAACCAAAATCTATTTTTGTGGATTTATTCGCCCATGGTGAAAAGAGGAAATTTGCCGTAAATTTGCTCCAGGCAAATTTATTCACCCATCCCTAATTTATACCCATGATTTTCTCATAATGCAGAATCAGAGAACCAGTGTTACCTGGCAAACTTTTTTTTACACAGAAAATGCACAAATTATTTTCATTTAAACTTAAATATTGTGCAAGCATGGTAGGGGTATTCCTTTACATACCTTCCATTTATTTGCTATTCATGAAGTCCAAAAAAAAAGCATTGGATCGACAGCAGAAAACAACCCTGGACTTTACTTAAAAAAAAAAATAACTACATGCGTGTACAAAACTGGTGAGTTTTATGCCCCTTGTATGGTGTTACTATTGATGCTTATTTGCCCCTCTATGTACAACTAGTCATGTGGAAACTTGATTCTAGTTTCCTTCTGTGTTCCCCTCCATTCATTAAACGAGGGAATATATTTCATGCATGACGCATTCCTTTTTTCATGGATTGGAGTGGGATGGCACTGGGCCAGGCCTAGCTTGGCACATTTCACAGCTCTACTTTTAACCCGCAGAAGGGAATCATGTATTCATTTATTTGTTCAGGTAACAGTGTCCTTTTAATTGGGAATTTCTCGGTTTCTCCAAGATGATCCCTTTGAGGCCTGACATTTGCTAGCACTGAACTAAACATTGAAAAAGCCAAGAAAACCAGGTGGGGGGGTCAGCTAAGGTCATCTGCCTCACTGGATTATGCAGGGAAGGGACGACGAGCAAAGAGGCTTCATTGAAATAGTGAGAGATGCATTTTACATTGATTTAGGCACTCAGATATTTGATCTGCAAAAAGAAAGCAAAAAGAAAAAAACAGTAATCATTTTTCACTATAGTCAGTAATTAAATTATGATAGATAGGTAGATAGATAGGCGATATATAGATAGATAGATGATAGATAGATAGATAGATAGATAGATAGATAGATAATAGATAGATAGAGAGATAGATAGATAATAGATAGATAGATAGATAGATAGATAGATAGATAGATAGATAGATAGATAGATAGATAGATAGATAGATAATGATGATAGATAGATAGATAGATAGATAGATAGATAGATAGATAGATAGATAGATAGATGATAGATAGATAGATAGATAGATAGATAGATAGATAGATAGATAATGATGATAGATAGATAGATAGATAGATAGATAGATAGATAGATAGATAGATAGATAGATAGATAGATAGATAGATAGATAGATAGATGATAGATAGATAGATAGATAGATGATAATAGATAGATAGATAGATAGATAGATAGATAGATAGATAGATAGATAGATAGATAGATAGATAGATAGATAGGAGATGAAAAAGTAAATTTTCCATTATTTTGAGTGGAGTCCCACCTTGCTCCAAAGCACAGAAGACCGGAAAGAAATCTTGAAAGATTTTTGAAGACAGAAGTGTTCTTTGATATTTAAATCAATAGTTATATGCAGTTCCATTGACTCACTTTAGCTAGACTGGAGTGAAAATCATTTTGAGTCAGTTTTTTTCTGCCAATAAATCATCATCACTAACAGGGCCAATAGCAATAAATGAAGGCATTTAAAAAAGACTTTAAATGATTAAGTGTCTGACAACTCTAGGACACAGTCAATACTAGATTGAAAAAAAACAGACCAAAAATATTATCTAAATTTGGTAGTAAACGTTTATTCTGAATAATGCCCACTGATGATTTTAGTTATACAATCATCCCATCAATGAAGATGAGAATTTGTAGCAGCATGTTATGCCATGTCCACTCTGGCTGGCCATCCACTATGTATTACCTATTTACAACCTGGCAAAACAAATCTGGCAAAAACAAGATCCATGTTAATCATAATAAAGGTGTATACCATTTCAGATATCTGAACTTCCGATTTTGGTATTTGTATAAACTATACTAAACAAAGTTTAACACACAAGGGCTGGATATGCAAAGGGACAAAGCCATATATTTATAATTTCATAATAAGATCTACAAATCTGAGGTTAGCTCCTTCTTTATTTATTTTTACTCTACTTTAACTGGGTATAGTAAATAGCTGACTGGGCACCTGGCCTAGATTGACCTAATTTTCTACTTAGAAATGTTAGTAGGTATTATTTCTGCAAGTTTTTGAAAGCAGCTCTACAGCTTGGCTTGAAAGATGTCACTGCAACTGTGACATTATGATATAACTTGTTCCTGCTAATCTTGGAAAGCCCCTATGGTGTCCATCATAAAGGAATATTAGAATAACAGTTGTCCAATTGATTTTGCTTTAATATTTTATAAGACATTAAACCCTCAAGGCCACTGAACGAAAATGTATAGCCTAATGTGAAACCACACATGTGTTGGTTATTTGGACCCTCGTCAGTTCTATTTCAGCGTTTCCAATAGCGATCCAAAATAATCTCTATTGTGCACATGGAAATGCTAAACTTCTCAATTATGGCATATACTTTGTGACCTATTTACAATAATCTGAGATGGTTTTCTTTTTCATGATTTGAGAAAATCGTGATCTCAAATTTCTAGTTTTCCAAACTAGAATTTTTAAGATTTGTCAATTCGAAAAAAGAAATCTCTGAAATTCAAAGATATAAATCAAAAAATGCAGCTAAAACCTGGCAAGCTTCCATGTGTTCCACTGCAGTTTCTGAATTATTGAGTTTTTGAATTTAAAAAGTTGCATAGAGCAATAATGCAACTTTCATAGTGATCACGTTCCTAGTGAAAATCTGCATTGCTTTTAAAATACTTTTTTGCCCATCAGACAAGATACAAGTAAATATACATGTACATATGAACCATAGTATATTTTTTTTTAAAAAATCTGAAGTATTTAATCTTTTGTCATTATGGTATATATATATATATATATATATATATATATATATATATATATATATATATATATATATATATGCACACACACACAGGTATGGGACTTGTTATCTAGAATGCTCGGGACCTGAGGTTTTCCGGATAATGGATTTCTCCGTAGTTTGGATCTTCATGCCTTAAGTCTACTAGAAAATCATTTAAACATTAAATAAACTCAATAGGCTGGTTTTGCTTCCAATAAGGATTAATTATATCTTAGTTTGGATTAAGTACAAGCTACTGTTTTATTATTACAGAGAAAAAGGAAATCATTTTTAAAAATGTTGGTTATTTATAGAAAATAGAGTCTATGGGAGACAGCCTTTCCGTAATTCGGAGCTTTCTGGATAACAGTTTTCCGGATAAGGGATCCTTTACTTATGTGTGTATATATATATATATATATATATATATATATATATAATATATAATCCAAAAAAATAAAACCGCACTCCAAGGTTTTGAAATAGTGAAAACAGTGGAAAGTTTATAAAGTGAAATAATTTTTTTGGATTATTATACTTATTATACTATGTTATAATCAGCACCCAGGCAGTTGCTTGTATTGCGAGTGCACCACTATAGACTTTATATATATATATATATATATATATATATATATATTTCCTTGGTGTGCTGCCGTTTTTTCATTCATATATATATATATATATATATATATATATATATATATATCAATATATATCAATACAGTATATATATATATATATATATATATATATATATATATATATATATATATATATATATAGCAAATACGATATTCTCATTTTCATTACAAATAATCACTCGCTATTTGTTAGTAGATACTTAATTGAACACATGATTTGTATTGAAGTGTTAATTGCAAGAGGGTCTGAAATTATGCACTATGTTATTTAATGTGAGTTTTTTAATGTTTTGTATCATCAAAAGGTCAGAAACGTCGGGCATACATGTAACAATAAACAATTGAATTTTATAACAGGGAGTGCTGATCTGAGAATAATTGGTATATATATATATATATATATATATATATATATATATATATATATATATATATATATATATATATATATTTAGGACTTCTATACTGAACTGTTAAAATAATTATTTTACATAGTATACACAAATATTATAGAGATGGAGCAAACTTTGTTCTGACATCATATGGCACAATATGGCAGTCATTAGGGAGTGAAATAATTAGATGATGACTAACATCTACTTACATTTGCTCTGTCTGTATTTGTTGTTCCTATGAAATGATTACTTGCTGAAAAGGAGGTAGAAATATAACCTACCCTTCCTGCATACATATGAATTGTCAATCATTAAGGTAAAAAAGGAACATATTGCCTATACACTTCCCTGTTTAGAACCTCAGAAACCACAGCAAAATCATTACTATAACTGTGGTTAGACTGGAGGCAATGACAAATATTTTCTTTAGTCCCATATTGATCTACCAGTTCTACCAAAGTGTCATTGCCTTGTTAATTATAACAATTTTTTTTTATCAAATATGAACTATTGGCAATGCACCACTTTATTCATTTGGGCAGATACAAAAATCAGAAAACAATAATTAAGTCATAATCAGTCCTAATTGAAAAAGAAATACAAAGGTTTGAAATTCCTCTGAGTCGCTTTGTAAAATTATGTGCTTTCCTAGTTAAATCATGTTTCGGATAATTGTCTAAAAGTCAATATTCTTCTGTCAAACACAAGATTACATGAGCATACCCCGCTAAGGAACACTGCACTCTGAGAATTAAATTTGCATCTAATTTGCCAGACACACATGTTTACATGACCTTTAAATATATATGAAAAGAGATTTCACTGGGAGTTTCAGACAATACAATCAAAGAGGATATTAAACTGCTAGGTAATATGCGCTTTCACTGAGAGGTCATTATTTTTCTTTGTAATTTAAATGACATGTGAGAAATGGGAGCTTTGTTATTAATTCTCAAAGATTAAACCTAATGCAGATGCAATTAGCAACAATATAAAAAGGTTGAATTATGACAGCCACGCTAAAGCGCAGAGAACTGACTCTGCAAGGTCGCTTTTTCATTTTACCTTTTCTTCCGTCTTCAAGTTGAAATAACATTCGTTCTAGTTTAATTCCAAAACAGTATATTTTAGATAGAACTCTTCACAAGTAATGGGACATTGTACATTTATTGTGACCAGGCCAATGCCAATATGGGTCATTTGCTCAGAAGAACACAGTGTGCAAAGTCTAAAAAAAGTTGAATTTTTTTGAACTTTACATACTGTGTTCTGCTTTTGCAGAATGACTCCATTTCAGAGTGCAGATTTATATCCAGCATTATATCCAATTTGTTGACCCCCTGCCTGCCCTGCACAAGTTAGGGAGCTGCAGGGATGCCCTATGCACCACTGGCTGGTGCAGTTTTCACTGAAGAATGGCACTGGCCCATGGGGGGCTGCCCAACTTTTGGCACCCAAGAGTCCTTTAACCTGACCTTGCTTTGCTGAATATTATGCAAGATGTAGAGAAATCAGTGTCAGGGGGCCTAGCGGCTCCCAAAGGGAGTAGTCGTGACCAAGGAGGAAGCCCAAGAGCAAAAGTCCATGTCGTGGTAGCCGAAGGGTTAACCAGGAGTCGTAGAAGAGTCACGGGCAAGGGATCACAAGGCAGGCAGCGAAGGGTCAAAAATCCAGAACAGGCAGGAGTCAGAAAGCAGGAATATACACAGGAAATAACACCCAGGTTCAATAAGCAACATAAACCTATACTTGGGCAAGGATACAAAGTTTCAGACGCCTTTAATTTGAATTTGGCGCCGGGTGATGACTTCATCGCGCCTGTGTCACTGCACCGGCACTGAACCCAAGTGGGCGGCATGGGCGCTGCCATTTTGGATCTTGCCCTGCCGGGAGAAGACGCGCTTCTGAGCGCTCCCGGTGGCGACCCTAACAGGGGTCCTGACAATAAGAGACACCGGTTCGTCACATATGAATATACAAAATTGAATAATGCACATATTTATATTATACTATACAAATTAGGTATTGTTTTGTATTCTTTAATAATAGTGGATGGCATTCTTTTGCGTAAAGAGATTTTGAAGGACTTTATTGCAATAGTGATGTAGCCCAGTTTGCTTTTGGAGTTTTCCAACAACGTACGTCACTGGAGCTAAGGAAAACTTTCTCTCTGTACCATAGGTTCTAAATTGATGGGTCTATTCCCATGAGGGAGCCCAAAAGCAGTGAATAGGAAGGTGGTCCGGACTGAAGGCAATTTAGGGCATGAATTAAACCAAAGGTTTTTATGCTTTTCCTAAATAACCCCACTCTGAAGGGAAATAAGAAGAGCCAACTTAGCACCTCCATCCATCCAGTACCTGTATGCTCATCCCTAAACATGTTTTGAACTGAAATCTGACTAAATTACTTTATTACCATTGTTTAATAACCATTTTCTTCTTCTAAGACCTAATTTTGATTACTGGAACATTTGCTTTTTATCTCCAATTTAATGTATTTTATGTTATAGATTTACCGCATCTCTGGGACATTACGTTTGAAAATGAAGTGCATTTTGCACATTTAATCAGGGTAATATAATACTAAGAATTTTAGTTACACTGTTTGTTGGGAATTATGTAATCTAACGAGTGTTGTAAGATTTGTGCAGTTCACCAAACCACACATCTTCTAGATTGTAAATGTTGTGATCATTAAATGCTATATTAATTTCCCTGCATCCTGATCCCGGCATAGAGAATACCCCCTCGAGGCAAAACTGGCAACAACTACAAGATTTTTTTTTTGCCTTCCTCTGGCTCAAGAGTTCCAAAGGGGATTTTGTAAAGAAACTTGATGGATTAATGTATTTTTTTTTCGACCTAAATAATTGTGCAATTACGTAAGTTCAATAAAGAGAAGAAGCAATTTACCATTAATACATAATTCCTGTGCAGAAAGAAAAACAATTAGCCGTGTGTCTTGTATCCAGGGAAAAACTAAAATTGCAAACTGCCCCATTTAACCCTTCATTACAGATTGAAAGGTGATTAAATACTCATATCAGGCTGCTCAGTCCTTCCATCAGTAGGTACCTATACTTTCCAATTGGTTTACCCACCTTTCCTACTCAGTTTCATCTGCACTTGTCCATGTTGTTCAATAAAAATAAAATAACCTCAAAAACCTCAGGAGATGGATTGTAAGAAATATCCTTCAGACAAAGGCATGTTTTATATTGTTACCATTATAGATCTTTACATGGTCTATCGTTTTTTTTAGAATGGGACAACATTATTAGTTGACTATTTTGAATGAAGTTAATAGTGAAGTTCCGCCACTAGAGTGAAATTCCGCCACTCTCCATTCATCTCTATGGGGTTTTTATAGGCGTATTCATCAAAGGGTGAACTTTCACTTCACCCATTGATAAATATGCCTTTCAAAATCCCATAGAAATGAATTGAGAGCTGCGGAATTTCACTCTAGTGGCGGAACTTCAATCTTTGATAAATTTACCCCTAGGAGTGCATCACTGGAAGGTTCTCAATAATAAAGGCTGTGGCTTTGAGCTAGTGATCTGGTCTACAGTTTATCAAGGGATGTCCCAACTTTTAATGAAAGAAATCAGAAGTTCTTCCATATTTAAACATTCAATGTTGGTTCTGTTTTATTATATTGCATATGGGTTTCTCTACTGTAACACAGCAGATGGTGCAGATTGAGTTATACTATGGTGCATTCCTTTTGATACAAGTGAGTTGTGATTTGTATAAATAGTGGTAGTGGCACATAAGAGTCATTAAGCCAAGTGTCCAGTAGTATTTGCTCCATCTAGATCTAAGTAAAAGTATAACCTTTTAATAAATGTGCTGATTTTCAAAAGGTTATTAAATTGACAATTAAGTGGGAGGCTAATGTTGATTGCATTCAGGTTGTTCCTACTCTGCATATCTGCATTAAAATCTGGACACCACTATGGAAGAACCAAGTGGTCTCCCAATTGTTTGACCTCTCTCAGTTGGATACCAGGGGGTACCATTTTCTTATGGCCACTTTTTTTAAATTTTCAAGTTTTCTGTTTCAAATTTGGGTTAACTTGAGTTCCATTTATTTTGGGTCTCTTTTTAAGTTAAGCTGCCAAATACAGAATTATACACACATGGGGGTAAATTTATCAAAGAGTGAAGTTCCGCCACTAGAGTGAAATTCCGCAGCTCACAATTAATTTCTATGGGATTTTGAAAGGCATATTTATTAATGGGTGAAAGTGAAAGTTCACCCTTTGATAAATACGCCTTTAAAAATCCCATAGAAATGAATGGAAAGTGGCGGAATTTTATTCTAGTGGCGGAACTTCACTATTTACTTCACTCTTTGATAAATATACCCCATAGTGAGGTTGCCAAACAAGTGGATCTTTTACAGTTTCTACCCAATGACCAAAATCTACTTATTTGGCCCAAGGGCAAAAGATCAGATCAGAACAGGGGCCTTTGCAGACCCATATAGAAAGTTCTGCAGTGGACATGCTTCAATTAATGTAGTTGATTTAAATTTGTCTGTAGTGTGAATTTCAGTTGGAGTTGTCCTTTATCACTTGGTTAGAGCCATGAAATGGTAAGATTACTGGAGACAGGCACCAATCATTTCCATGGGACTATTTGCTCACTATATTAAACAATATTGTGTAAAGATATTACTGTCTTGCCTCTGCCAACTCCTGGGGCGTTGTTGACTGTAATTGCTGTGCAGTTTTCCTGTAACTAACATGCCAAAAGATTCAAACAAAAAGGACTTTTATACAAAGTCAATAATTTCCTCTTTATCTGTTACAACACTTCAAGCACATCTTTGTCCGGTTAGAGGAGAGAGTTGGGAAAATGAAATTAGGCGGAACAGCGTGTATAGTGTATGGGTATGTAGTTCATTTCTCTTATCCATCTGTCTAGCAAGCTATTTATGGTTCAGCCAATAAAAATGCTCAAAATTGGCCCAATTTGCCAGCCTATTACCCACAAAGCAATATTTCTTTCTGGCATTCTAGTGTAGTTGAGTACACTATAAAATGTCTTTTTGCTGCTACTTGTGTCTGATGTGCCCATTTTTTTTAAAATGAGATACAGGTTGCATTGGCATTGATATAGGATGTTCTGGAGTGTACATCATAAACGCCATCTGCATGCTACGTAATTGGTGTAACCCAGAGTGTTTATAGGAGCTACACAGAAACAGAGGCATGTATTATTACCTGTTTGAGTAGGGTGAAGGTACAAGGCTCCCTTGCATCAAGGGGAGCTAAAGTGGTGCTCTATCTCAACAGGTGCTGGCTCTGAATTGCTCCGATGTTACCTCACATGTATGTGATAAATCTCAAAGGATTGTGAGTATAAAATCCTGAATATTAAAAACCTTCTGGTGTCCAATTCTTTTAGCCATGCAGCACAAGTGAGTTGTCATTGCTTATCACAACACCTTCACCCTTTCATGTAGCAAAGGCCCATCCTGTGGAGAGTAACCAGTGCTGTGTCTGTTTCCTAGTCGGACAAGGTCTAGCCTAGTCTAGATGGGGTTACATGAGCAACGATGCCTACTGAAGCTGTGGAACCCTTGAGCTACAACAACTCTGTATAGTAATTCCAAGGATCCCACAGCAGGTTGCATCAATAGGCACAGCAGACTTGAACAAAAAGTAATTTTAACTCCAACTCATAGGGGCACATTTACTTTGCTCGAGTGAAGGAATAGAATAAAAAAAAACTCTGAATTTCTAATGGTTTTTTTGGCTACTTCGACCATCGACTTCGACTTCGAATCGAATGATTCAAAATAAAAAACGTTCGAATATTCAACCATTCTATAGTCAAAGTACTGTCTCTTTAAAAAAACTTTGACCCCCTACTTCACCACCTAAAACCAACCGAGGTGTAATGTTAGCCTATGGGGAAGGTCCCCATAGGCTTTCCTATTTTTTTTGGTCGTAGAAAAATCGCTCGATCGATGCGGTAAATCCTTCGACTCCGATATTCGAAGTCGAAGGATTTACATTCGGCAGTCGAATATCGAGGGTTAATTAATCCTCGATATTCGAACCTCTATAAATCTGCCCCATAGTCTCAACTTTGAAAACATAAGCTACAACTTTCATCTGCTTTGCTACTCACATGCAATTGTATTTGTTTTCATGCTTTGGCCAGAATTAAGGTGGGTGCAACAAATATGGCAATTTGTGTCTAAAAGTGCACTTGGCAATGACAAGGAACAGATACCTAAGAGGAGGCAGATATGTTGGCTATGTTATCTGTATTAGCCCTAACCTGTACAGGTATGGGACCTATAATCCAGAATGCTTTAGACCTGGGGTTTTCCAGATAAGTGATCTCTCCATAATTTGAATCTCCATACACTGTCTTCTAAAAAATAATAAAAACATGAATTAAACCCAATAGGATTGTTTTGCCTCAATAAAGACTAATTATATCTTAGTTGGGATCCAATACAAGGTACTGTTTTCTCATTACAGAGAAAAGGGAGATCATTTTCAAAAATTTGAATTTGTTGGATCAAACCTGTATAAAGAGATTCACATAACTTTATCCTATATTCAGTGTTTTAATCTTGTGTTTATATACAATTTAAACTAAAGAAATGCAGCAGAACAATGACAGAGCAAGGGATGGAGTTTATTGCTCTTTGAGAGGTCTCTATCAATATGGTCTTAACGATTTAATTTCAACCTGATTTTAATTGTTCTCTTGAACATGTGCTTATGGGAAAATGAGAAAATCCCCACGAATGCTTCCAGTAGGCTTAAAAGCTGCGCAACATTTGAACAGAGAAAACAGAGTAAAGAACTCGCACTGCTCTGGCAGGAGTCAAATCTTCATGAAATCATCCATTTATTGCTTTTCATTTTCAAACAAATGTTAAGGATCTGTCAGGCATTAAGGATGAGGAAAAGAAAGGAACTGGAACAATATCAGATTTGGGCTCAACCAGCTCCTTTCTTTCTTTGGATTTTTTTAAAGCTATAAAATACAGTAAATAAATGTACAACTTGGAAACAAAAATCACCCACAGCCTATAATGCCCATATCTCCTGCTGCATTATCAGTGATAAATTAGCGAAACGCATTGAAGTCAATGGGCGTTTATACACGCGACAATTTTTCATGCTCTCAATGCATTAAAGTCCAGACAACAGCAAAACAACAGTTTATTCTTATGGTAACTTTCTTTGTCCTAATGCATTAAAGTCAGAGGGTGTTTTTTCTTATGGCGACTTTTTCCCCCAAATGCATTAGTCAATGGGAGTTTTTCAGCAAATTTTTCCACTGTGAATTTTTGCCGCAGTTTCGCAAAATAATTTGCACATGGCGTAATTTTCACAGCGAATTCATGGATGGCGAATAAATTCGCTCAGCACTTAAAGGAAAACTATACCCCCAAAATGAACACTTAAGCAACAGATAGTTCATATCGTATTAAGTGGCATATTAAAGAATCTTACCAAACTGGAATATGTATTTAAGTAAATATTGCCCTTTTACATCTCTTGTCTTGAACCACCATTTCGTGACTCTATCTGTGCTGCCTCAGAGATCACCTGACCAGAAATACTACAACACTAACTGTAACAGGAAGAAGTGAGGAAGCAAAAGGCAGAACTCTGTCTGTTAATTGGCTCATGTGACCTCACATGTGGTTTGTATGTGTGCACAGTGAATCTTACGATCTCAGGGGGCGGCCCTTATTTTTTAAAATGGCAATTTTCTATTTATGATTACCCAATGGCACATACTACTAGAAAAGTATATTATTATGAAAATGGTTTATTTACATGAAGCAGGGTTTTACATATGAGCTGTTTTATGCAATATCTTTTTATAGAGACCTACATTGTTTGGGGGGTATAGTTTTCCTTTAACCCAGGCATATTTTGGCAGCAGAGAAACTTAGAATCATTACACTTAAAAAACTTTATGGGATCGTGTATTAAAGGATACAATCACCTGCAACTGAAATTGTTAACTGGTTGTTGAGGTCGCTGACCCCGACAGCCAAAGAAATAATTATAGTTATTCTTTCTTTATTATCCCTTCTAAAAAAAAAAAAAAAAGAAAAAGTTAAATAATAACACAACAAATAATAAAAGAAGGCAAACTAATGTGTCCACTATCTGTACTGTACATCATATTAGATAAGATCAGATAGGCTTGAAGAAAAAATGTAAAGGTATGGATAAAGAAAGCTCCAAATTACAAAAAGGCCATCTCCCGTAGACTCCATTTTCATCAAATTTTTTATCAAAATTTAAATTTTTATCAAAATTTTTGAATCCCAAATAAGATATAATTAATCCTTATTGGCGATAAAACAACCCTATTGCATTTATTTAAGGTTTAAATTATTTTTAGGAGACTTTATTTATGGGGATCCATTGTCTGGAAAGATCCCTTATCTGGAAAACCCCAGGTCCTGAGTATTCTGGATAATAGATCCCATACCTGTAATATCCTGATAAGGGACAACACGTTCAGTTTAAGATGACTCCTGTACTGCCCCAGTATTAAAACCAACTACAGGGGTATTTTGCTATGCCCACGACACAATTGATTGCACCCTAAGAGGAGGGGGGCGGCATTCCCTTTAGTTCTTTTTCAAAAAGCTCTTGCATCTAAGGATATTTTACTGTGATGCATATGAGATACAAAAATAAATCCAAACAATCTGATTTACTTAAATCAAAAATAATCCTTGTGTTTTCTCCTTGGTGACTTCTAATATCTGTATAAATTGCAGCAGAGGGTTACATTATCCACCAGGATTTGTAAATGAGCCACTATGTTATGGCTGCAATACTATTTATTCCACAAAATATCATCTACAGGTATAGGATCCGTTATCTGGAAACCTGTTATCCCGAAAGTTCAGAATTACGGAAAGGCCGTCTCCCATAGACTCCATTTTATCCAAGTAATACAAATGTTTAAAAATGATTTCCTTTTTCTCTGTAATAATAAAACAGCAACTTGTTCTTGATCCCAACTAAGATATAATTAATCCTTATTGGAGGCAAAACCAGCCTATTGGGTTTATTTAATGTTTACATGGGTTTCTAGTAGAATTAAGGTATAAAGATCTTAATCATGGAAAGATCCATTATCCGGAAAACCCCAGGTCTGATCATTCTGGATAACAGATCCCATACCTGTACAACCAATACATTGCGAATATATATATATTTTTCAAAGAGCATAAATCGCCGCATACAACAGGACAATTACTAGTTAACTATTTTTATGTAAAAAGCAGCAACATTTCATAAAAATCTCATCTGTAAATGACGATTGTTCTATTCTTCTCACATGGTTAGATTCATCTGTATATTGGAAGTGTTTTGAATTCATCCGTCTTTGTTTCAGAAAAATAGGGTTTAACTTTAATGGCCGGCAAGGGATGCCACAGGCAAGACCCTGAAAAGTTCTCTTGATTTATGGGACATGAACTGGTTTTATATTAAATCTGCTCTGATTCAATATGCAAACGCTGCATTCACACAGAGCAAGCAATCCGATGGCTAGACTCAGGCATGTGTAAAACCGTTGCGAAATTGCCCATTTATTGCTTTTTATTATAAAATAAATGTTAGAGAAGATCTGCCTAATATCAAGCATGAATAATAGCTATTGTTCCAAGTGATGTTAGGGCTGATTCCGGGTAAGTTAAGCGCTTCATTTTTTATTCCCAGTTTCATAAAGCTTATTTGCAAAAATGTATAAAGGAAATGTATGACTTAAATTGATCCCAATAAAATGGCACAGAATAGCATTATCGTGGTTTGTCCCCAATTGGACTGGCCAGACGGAAGAGAAACAGTATTTCTGATAACATGAAACTTTATATAAATGCCCAGGTTTGTTCTAGATAACGGATGCCACCACACTGACAGAACTGATTTTCCCTTGTTTTTCACTAGCAAAACACAGAAACGTCGGTTATACAATACAATTAATTTTTTTCACACTGCAAGACCCTTTGGGGGCAGATTTACTAAAGGGCGAAGTGAGTAACGCTGGCGACGATTCGCCAGTGTTACCGCTTTCAGGCACTTTGCGCAACGGGCGCAAGTGTAACTACGCTAGCAGAAGAGACAGACGCTAGTGGTGATTCTCACTCTATCGCCAGGAGAATTTTCACTCTGGCGAATGGACATTACTCCGCAAATTCAGTAAGATGTGGATTTTACTGAACGTTACCACTTTCATCAAACTTGCCTTCGCCAGCTCAGACCAGGCAAAGTGCACTGGAACATATAGATCTTCCTCAATCTTCTGTTACTTACATCATCAGCGCAGATTCTGGGGCAGCCCAGATGCCGCCTCTCCCGATCCGCGCTTAAAAATTAGCGTTGGAGCGGGTTTAAGGGGGCAGTATCGCTAGTGCATTGAGCGCAATAGTGCTCTTTGCACTAGCAGAGCCAAATTTCTGGCTTAAAAGCCAGAAGTTCGGCTCTTAAAGTTACAAGAGGCGGCTTTTTGCCGCCCCTTGTAACTGGTCGATCGAGGCCGCCTGAGGCAAGGGTTTCACCTTGCCTCATGGCAGAAGCGGCCCTGTACATCATATTTTTAGTGGAAAAAGTTCCAAAAAATGCTGGCATCTTTTCCTTTTTTCAGAGCGATAGCCTGTAAAAGTCCTTAAATTTTTTTTGGGTAACCGGGTTCCCCCATACATTTTCTAACATATGGAACATTAACTATACAGTGGGCTCATGTGTAGGGCAATATAACAACTCTATTGACTTTATTAAGGTTCCCTGGACTTGTGTAATGTAATGTATTTGCTGCAACTTATACGACCATTCAACTTTATAATTTCCCACCGTACGTGACGTAGCTTGAGCGAAGACCTCTAACGAAGTTGCACTAGGCATAATTGAATGCTAACACATCTTCGATTTGATTGCCGAAGTAACGCAAGCGAAAATTATTCAACATTTGGCGTTCTGAACACATTTTAGTAAATTAGCGTTATCTGAGCGAATTTTTGCCTGACGAAATGTGCGCTGGATGCAAAGTCATTGCTGGCTAATTTTCGCCGATTAGTAAATTTACCCCTTGGTGCTGATTTTGATTTATTAATATACATTCGCTGGATGTATAAATATACACAGTATATATCACATTTAGCACATTTATTTCAGGATGATTTGGGGTGCTAAACAAGACTTTGTTTTCGAGATCTGTTTAGTGGAATTTGGAATTGAACTCCATTCAAGAATAACAGCCTCAGGCACAACCTTTGGAAACCATCAGCCTGTCTGACATGACAAACAAATAAGCTATTGTTTGCCACGTATGTTTTAAATACTACTGTGCAATTCTGTTTTGCCGTTATAACACATCATGATTAAATGAAAACCTCTGCGGAATACAATATAGATATGCGTGACCACAAAAATCTGTGGAGAGGTGATACTAGATCTTTACCATGGACAAATACATTTTACAAAGAGCTTATTCTTTCTTGCACAATGTTCAGGCATCTTCATAGGAGATTAAAGTGAAGGTTTTATTATTGAAATAAAATTTAAGACTTGAAATCTAGTAATAGAGCCACTAACATTTGGATTATTTATTGTATCTCTGGCTGTAACACCTATTTAGAGCGATACATTGCCTATTTGCAAGTGGGATTTGCTTCCATTATTTATTTTTTTTACTGTAAAGCTTAAGCAAATATTACTGAGACATAGGTGTATTTCTTTAAAGAATGCCTTATTTATTCACATATAAATTGTATATTAATTGAATATGTGCATGCAAAGTAGAATGGAGCTACCTGGATGTACAGGTTAAGGAAGGGTTTCATTGACAGGGCTAGGAAGCCTGTAAGGGGAGGATTACATTAGGGGCAGATTTATCAAAGGTCAAAATGAATTTTCAAATGAAATAAATTAGAATTTTGAGCTATTTTTTGTGTACTTCGACTACGGAATAGTCCAAATTCGATTTGAATTTTTAAGAAAATGCAAACATTCGAATATCGAAATTTATCATGTACTGTCTCTTTAAAAATTCGACTTCGACCATTCGCCATCTAAAATCTGCCGAATTGCTGTTTTAGCCTATGGGGGATCGACCTAGAGCCTATTTGGAGTCAATTTTTTGGGAAAAACTTCAAATCGAATTAGATCGAATGCGCTATTCGATTTGTACGATTCGAATTCTGTCAAATACGGACCTATTTGATCGAAAACCGAACTATTCGACCAAAAAAAACTTTGACTTAATTTCGGTTGGTCTTTTTGAATTCGAATTTCGACGTTTTTTTCAATTCATAATTCGACCCCTGGGAAGAAAGGGGTTGATTGTGGGAAAAAGGGTGCGTTATTGGCAGGATCCACTGGAAGATTATACTCTTTCATTTGAGCAATGTGGGAGAACCCAACTAGTGATTGGTGAATTTGTCCTGCTTCACTGGAAAATGCTCAAATTTCCCACGAAATTCACAAAAGGCAAAAATTCACGAAAAGCTAATTTTTTTATGCCGGCATCAATTTGCAGGCATCAAAATTGACGCCTAATGACAATTCCGATGCCGGTGACAATTTGAAACGCATTAAAGTCAATGTGCATACGTTAATTGTCGCCAGTGTCAAAAAAACTTTGACGCCGACAAATTTTCGTGGCAATGTCACAAATTTATTTGCCGGAGGTGAAACGTGGAAATTCACAGCAAATTCGCGCCTGGCTAATAAATTTGCCCATTACTACTCCAAACCTCTTTGGTTACTAAGGAGTTACTTGGTTATGGAGAAAGGTATTATGGGATAGCGTTTTTTGTCACAGCAGTGGGTGCGTGTGGGAGGGGGGAATGCTAGCTGGTGTTGGAAGGGACTGGTCTTCCCCTCTATAGTGGAGTTCAGATACAATGTCCTTATACAAGGTTTTGATCCCTGGAGATGGGTTTGTGGAGTGCGGTTTGTCCGGCCTTTACTTGCCCATTCATGCCTAGTGGTACTGGGTGGCCGACATGACGCGCAGCCCGATTGCTACGGTGGAGTTCTTGCAAGCATTCCTGTGAAGTTGCTTATCTGTTTACAGTTATTGTGTTATTGATCAATGTGTTAATAAAGCTGTGGCCTTTATAACAAATCTTGGGCTTTCAGTGTGATTCTTTTAAGGTTAAACAGCCAGGTTAGTGGGCATTATAGTTCAGTTTAATTAGTTTGGTAGGACCAATAGCCTTGACGCTGCCCTGGTCAAAAAGTTTAGAAGTTTTAGCGAATAATTACTTTCATTTTTTTCTGACATAAGAACACTATATGGGGAACATTTTATTACAGAGCAAAGCATGCTCTTTTAGTGAAAAATTCACCAAAATGACAATTCGCAGGGACATCTATCAATTTACTAAAAGGCAAAGAAAACAATTCGCTTGCAAAAGTGCTCAGCGCTAAAGAAGTTTTGTGCTGTTTCGCCAGGCGAGTTTTCACTCAGGAGAACGATCGTAAATCTGCAAATTTATCAAAGTGTGAAAGTTTCTATTCTTTACGCCAAAGTCTTTTTTGCCAGGTTCTACGTGTGACCTTTATATACTCACCATATTTAAACTGACGTAAACGTAAGTATATTAATGACCTTTTGTCATTTTGCTGGGAAGAAAGTAATGCTAGAGAAAATTTGCTAAGAAACATGCGAGCCGACGAATTATCGCTGGCAAAAGGACGCCAGCACTCTCTTTCCGAGACAATTTTTTTCATTTTGATAAATATGCATATTTGTCAGAAAATAATGTCTGATGTAGTTGTGCAAAGTATGGCAAAGTTTCCAGAAGCGAAAAATTTGCAAGTAAGTTAATAAGCCCCTTTCAGTGAACTGATGTCATTAAAAGTACTTGCGCCCGAGCATGCTTTTTGCATTTGTGTGTTTGCATGCCAAGCCCCAATGTAACTGGCCAATCTGTTCGGATGAATCACTCGCAAGTGTAGTCTAGGAGGTCCCCCATAGGCTAAAACTTTTCTGATTTCTTTTAAAATTCGAAGCTAAATAGCTCGAAATTCGAATTTTGTTTTCATTCGAAAATTCACCTCAACCTTTGATAAATCTGTCCCTAAATGTTGCAAAATTGTAACAGTTTAGAGTCTACGCCTGAATTACTGAGCTGCCAGACTGAAACACATTCAACTTTAAACTTAGATTTTGGAAAAACAGTAAAAAATAAATAATGAAAAGTAATTGAAAAAAGTCTTTATTTCTGGGGAACAATCTAAAACAAATGAATTGAAAACAGTGTGAACAACCCCTGTAACTACAATACTTTAAAACATGTAGAAAAACTGGTCTCACATAAATCATGTACACAACATGCCACCATAGTGTTTACATTATATACTCTTTTGTTGACTACTACCTATGATGTTCTGGAGAAACCCATAAGGACCAAGCTACCCCTATATACAAACACTTGCTGGATTCTCTGTTGCCATGGCTCTCAACCCAACGTAGTTATATACAGTAAATTGGATTACATAGTAAAGGGGACCCTAAATTCCAGGTTTTACAGAGTTCGCAGATTTCCAATGTTTTATTGTAATTAACACTGAGGTGAATATCTTCTTGATCACCATGGTCTCCTCAAGAACAGATGAAGACAAAATGCATTTTAGGACCATTAATACCGAAGTGCAAGGAGTCTACTTGGACACAGATAACTTGAATGAATGGAATCAATAGACTCAACATTTGTGTCCACAGCAACATTTGCACTTATATTAGTTGTGTTCTTGGAGTTCATGAAAGTGTAGAGGATCACAAGTGTATCTTCAGTGGTTTAAGGGAGCTAAAATATGATTTAAACTGATATTTTATTTAAAACAATTTTAATGGTTATAGTTTGTCTTACCTGCTCAGTCTATTTTAAATCGAAATTTGAAGAAAGACAGTGTATTACATTTCTGCCACCTCAGTGACCCGTAATCAGATGGCAGATATTAAAGTCTCAGAACAAATGGATCAACATGAACTATCATTCTTGATATGTACTTTAGTGTTTATTTTGATTTTGCAGTAGATTGATAGCCTTTCTTCCTCTGGCTTAACCTGTTTTGTTGTAGGGATGTTTGATAGAAAGTTTAAATTAGTTGCAAAACCTGAAATCTGGGGATGAAGCCTAAAAAATGTAGTCATTGCTTTTGTTCTACAAATATTAAAGAGGCAACTAAAGTCAGAGGCAGGGATTAGTCCCTGTTAAAATGTACTGTTCAATGAATCAGTAGAACTTTTATCAGATAAAAGTGAGTGTAGGACTGGCCAGACCAGTTGACGTTGTTGGCCAGCTAAAATATATTGTAATATATGGACAAACAATACCTGGGGAGGGCATTTGTGATAGCGTTAGGCACAAAATGTCTTAATGTCCTTAGCATATGTAACACTATTTTGGGCTATACAGGCCAACAGGGTTAATCACCAGCTAGTAAGCTAGAGCATGGGTTAAGCTTGACTCTAACACTGAAGGTAGGGCCTTTGCAAATTGGAAGAAGTGCAACTACAATTCCCACAGGCTACTGTGCATAAACCAATAAAGAAATGGGCGCTAGGAGGTTCTTGCAATCACACAGAACACACTTTTGCTCCCACAGGTTTTGTCCTTAGAAGCCACAGAGGCCCCAGCAGAAAATCATGACATGACTACAACATGTCCCTCAGAGACAGTGGAACTCCCTGAGGTGTAACACCTGGATAGATACACCCTCAGGAACTCAGCACCCTGAGTTGGAGCCAAGCTGCTCTTATTACTTACCTGCCTATCATATTCTCCTAGAAAGTCTATTACAGGTAGTATCCTATTTCTAGCTAGCCTCATTACCGTGGTCCCTGCTCCCCAACTTATTTCTCTCTAGAGGTTCAGGTGCCTCTAGGGCAATGTGGCTTTACTGGGCCTTGTTGTACCCAGGCTCCCTGGAAACATCCAGCTGGATCAGCAACCAGAATCCAAAGAGGAAGATCCTGCTATTCTTACTCACTATACCAAAGTGTGACAGGAAGTGGTCACAACACCTCTTGGCCAATAACTTGGATATGTAAATTACATCTAGCTACATGGACATCTGCTCAGCAACTAGGGAGATCAGGAAGTGTAAGGATTTAAAGCCAAGCACATTAACCCTATGGGTCCCTACACATAATTAATATAATTGAGTGCAGAGAACTTGTTTTGTCTGTACTAATGTTGTGGTCACAGCCTCATTGCATCAAAATGTAAAATACTAATCACAGTTGAATCTGCCGCATTGACTATTTATATATATTTAAATACTACATTTATCTGTGATGCCACTCATGTGAGCTCTCCACAACAGTGTCGTTGTATATACAGAAAGGCAGGAGGTCACCTGGAGCTGACATAGGGGGTCACTGCAAAAGCGAATCTTGTTTTCTTGTATGTTGCTTTTACATTGTAACCTTTGGTTGTCATTAGTTTCTCTGTGTAAGGGACTATTACAGATTGTATATGAGACATTGAATTGGTATACATACAGTATATATTTATGCTATACAACCTTATCACCTAAAATACGGTTTCAATATAGAAGTCAGTGGTGTAACTATAGAGGAAGCAGACCCCACAGTCATGGTGGGGGGAGGGCTGTCCATGGGGTCCACTTGCTTTATAGCTCTAAATAATCCCCCCCTATCCCAGCCACACTATACCTGTGAGCGGGGAGAAGGACACATGGGGTATATTTATCAAAGAGTGAAGTTAATAGTGAAATTCCGCCACTAGAGTGAAATTTCGCCACTCTCCATTCATTTCTATGGGATTTTTATAGGCGTATTTATCAAAGGGTGAACTTTCACTTTCACCCATTGATAAATACGCCTTTCAAAATCCCATAGAAATGAATTGAGAGCTGCGGAATTTCACTCTAGTGGCGGAACTTCACTCTTTGATAAATTTACCCCATGGCGTTTCCCTATGTAGATATTTTGTTCGGGGGAAGCCTGGTGCACACTAGGTACTCCACTGATAAAAGTGGTGCCAAATTAATTAAGCATCACATTTTAATGACTATTGTCTGTTGTAAGTAATTTTACTATACAAACGGATATCATGTAGGCGCAATAGAGCAAATGAGTGGTGTTTTCAGATTAACATTCTAGCTGTAAGGTGTACTTCTAGGATTTAGCCTGGGCCCTTCACTATATCTATATATATACCATGACCTCCTCTTATTACCTATTTACATTGTTATGCAGAAATGTTTCTCGATATTGCCCCTGTGTCCTCCCAAGCAATTGTCATTAATTAATATTTGCAACAGTACAACCAGTCTTTGGCAATGGTGGAAAATGGGCAAATGGCAGGATAAATGAAGAATGGGTGACAACATCGACATATTTCATCCCGCCTTTAGCAGTACAATTGACTTAACCCTTTAAATGCCATTAAAGGGTGGTTCGCCTTTAAGTTAACTTTTAGGGGCAGATTCACTATGGGTCGAATTTCGAAGTTAAAAATACTTCGAAATTCGACCCTCGAATTGAAATCCTTCGACTTCGAATATCGAAGTCGAAGGATTTATCACTAAACGTTCGATCGAACGATCGAAGGATTTTTCGTTCGATCGAACGATTAAATCCTTCGAATCGAATGATTCGAAGGATTTTAATCAAACGATCGAAGGAAAATCCTTCGATCAAAAAAAGCTTAGCAAGCCTATGGGGACCTTCCCCATAGGCTAACATTGACTTCGGTAGGTCTTATCTGCCGAAGTAGGGGGTCGAAGTTTTTTTTAAAGGGAAAGTACTTCGACTATCGAATGGTCGAATAGTGGAACGATTTTTAGTTCAAATCGTTCGATTCGAAGTCGAAGGTCGTAGTCGAAGGTCGAAGTAGCCCATTCGATGGTCGAAGTAGCCCAAAAAAACTTCGAAATTCGAAGTTTTTTTTATTCTAACCCTTCACCCGAATTTAGTGAATCGGCCCCTTAGTATCTTATAGAATGGCTAACTCTATTTTTCTTATTTTTGGTTTTAAAATGATTTGCCTTCTTCTTCTGACTCTTTCCAGCTTTCAAATGGGGGTCACTGACCCCATCTAAAAAAACAAATGCTCTGTAAGGCTACAAATGTATTGTTATTGTTACTTTTTATTACTCATCTTTCTATTCAGGCCTCTCCTATTCATATTCCAGTCTCTTATTCAAATCAATGCATGGTTGCTGGGGTCATTTGGATCTGAAATTGCAAACTGGAGTTTGCTGAACAAAAAAAAAAAAAAGCAACTAAATGTTTTAAATTGTAACATTTTGGATTCTGCACCTGGATCACTGAGCTGCCAGACTGAAACACCTTAAACTTTAGACAAAACGAGAAAAAAATAAAAGATAGACAGGGATTGAAAAAAAAGCCGGTATTTCTGGTGAACAATCTGAAAACATCTCAACAGATTAAAAGTGTTTGGAGGGAGAACGACCCCTTTAAGTCTGTTATAGTAATGATGTGGGAATAAGATTGAGAAAATGTTGGATAAAAATAATAACTTTTACCAAGGATGCTTTCTGGCAATGGGGGCCATCTTTGCCCTTTACACCAACCAGTCCTCGTCATACTTCTGCGCATTTAATAAATCCAAGTTATTTCACAGCACTGTTCTGTCCTATTACTTTTTAAACTGTTAAGAAACATTCATCAATTGATTATACTGAAGCAAAAAGGGGAACCGAAAATGGGACTTGTTAATTCTTGCTAACCACTCAGCATGAAGTATAACATGATTGCTAATCCAGAGACACAATAAGAACTTTAAAAAAAAAGAAAGAACAAGAAAGAAAGAGAGAGAGAGTGAGGGAGAGAGATACAGAGAGAAGAAAACTGAATAGCTGCTTCATGTTAAGCCTGACTTAGTGACTGTAAAAATAAATATACAGCACCCCTGAGAGCACAGGGGCAACATTATGTTATTGCAATTATACTTTCTGTTGTACCTGGAAATGATCTGATCTGTTGCTCTGGTATTTGCAAACACATGTCTCTAACATACTGTATAAGGTAGCCTTTGTGAGCGCTGGCAGATATTTATTACGCATTTGATTGCAGAAGCATTTTACCTTCATTCAGTGCATAATGTATACAGCATGGAACATTTATTAGACTCAGATACATCCATATAAAACACTGAACAGAAGGAAAAATAAAAATCACCTGGTTTAGTTTATATAAAATTAGATAATCTCAAAGGGGCAAATTCACTAACCGGCAAAAATTAGACAGCGACGGCTTCGCAGCGATCACAACACTTCGTCAGGCGTAAATTCGTTAGGACAACGCTAGCATTACTTTGGCAATCAAAGCGAAGTTGCACTAGCGTTGGCTAATTTGCATGCGGCAAAATTATAAAGTTGAATGGACGTATATGTTGCAGCAAATACATTACAGGAAACCTTAATACAATAAAATAGAGTTGTTATAATGCCCTACACATGAGCCCTCTGTATTGTTTATGTGCCATATGTTAGAAAATGTAGGGGGGAACCCGATTACCCCTAAAAAAATGTATGCACTTTTGCAGGCAATCACTCTGAAAGAACGAAAAGACACCAGCGTTTTTTATGATTTAGAAAATTGTTCCACTAAAAATTGAGGAAGTTCTATGCACTACATTGCACCACGTCTGGTCTGAGCTGGCGAAGGCAAGTCTGGCGAAAGAGGAAACGTTCAGTAAAATCTGCAGTGAATTTGTGGAGTAGCGGGCATTCGCCAGGGCGAAAAGTCACCTGGCGATAGAGTGAGAATGATCGCTAGGGTCTGTCTCTTTCGCTAGCGAAGTTACGCCTGCATAAATAGGCGAAGTGCCTGAATGACGTCACTTTGGTGAATTTTCACCAGCCTTAGTCACTTCCAGTGTCGGACGGATACCAGGAAAACTCCCGGTGGGCCCAGGTGTCAGTGGGCCCCTGATCTAAGGTCTTTTGGTGGGCCCCAAAACTGGTCACTTCCCCCTTTAGCAAATCTGCCCCATAGTGTGTAGGCTATAAAAATGCATTTAGCTTCTGTAAGGAATATGGCATTCTTCCGAATACCATTTTTGTCCATTATTAATGATCCTGACACTTTAACATAACAGTTATCTGTAGTTATTTAGCACTTATAGGCAAAATACAGAGAATTTGAAGGGACCATCCAGGGCGTCTCTGCTCCTTTACCAAGTCCTACCAAACAAGAGGGTGGTCTTGGAATATTTACATCTGTGAAATGCTTACTTTAGTCAGGGGTGTAACAATAGAGGAAGCAGACCCTGAGGCTGCCGGGTCGCCCAGGAGGTATAGGGGGGCCCCATGAGGCCCTAATTAATGACCAATTGTAACATATATTTGTAAAATAGACAACCTCTGGATATGTTGGGGCCGTAAAATGAATTTGCTGTGGGGCCCAGTATAGTCTAGTTATGCCACTGCCTCTAGTGGTAGGGGGAGCAAATGTTTGGCCAACCTGACCACGTAAAGTGATAGCAAACATAAAGTGGTGAGGTGAGGAAATGTCACCGAAGAGATCTCCACAAATCTCCTTTAAAGACAGTTCCATTCATAACCATATCTTTCTAGCATTTGTTTTTGATTGAATATAGTTAGTTGATTGAGTATAGTTTATAATTAAAGTGGTTGAAAAATTAAAGCTATCAGTTTCAACCACTTGAAATAGCCTCTGTGCCTCCAGCCAGTGTCAGACTGGGGAGGCTTGGCCCAACAGCAATACCACCTCAGGGGCCCCCATCCCAGTTGCGTCTAAGGGGCAGATTTACTAAAAGGCGAAGTGACGAATGGACGTTACTCCGCAAATTCACTAAGATGCGGATTTTACTGAACATTACCTCTTTCGCCAGACTTGCCTTCGCCACCCCAGACCAGGTGAAGTGCAATGGAGTGTATAGATTTTCCTCAATCTTCTATTACTTACATCATTTATCCATATATATAGTATACAGTATATACAGTATATATATATATATATATATATATATATATATATATATATATATAAAATCCAAATGCTGGTGTCTTTTCCTTTTTTCAGAGTGATAGCCTGCAAAAGTGCTTACATGTTTTTTTTTGGGTAACCAGGTTCCCCCATACATTTTCTAACATATGGAACATAAACTATACAGTGGTCTCATGTGTAGGGCATTATATTAACTCTATTGTCTTTATTAAGGTGTCCTGGACTTGTGTAATGCCTATAATAATAGGCACATACCGTATATACAAGTTACATCAGCCAATTCATTGACAGAGTTGAGTCTTATTCTCCCACACTTCCAATTACAGTTTGAACTGTTGGGGTTTTTTCTGCTCATTAGTATCAGGTGGCCTGAGCTGTAAAATGGAAACATTTCTTGATATGTATTTTCCAGTTTGATAATGTTTTCTATTAGAACTTAAAGATCCCTATAAAACATTTGAAAATATTTATTTGGATTTCTTCTGTAATATTGTCATGCCCCCACCACTAGATGAAGCTTCACAGCATTGTGTATATCAAATGGACTTATATTGTTTGACAGCAGCTGGCAAAAGTCAAAGTTACATGGTTAAATCAGGTTAAAAAAAAACAAAGTCCATCAAGTTCAACCCCTTCAAATGAAAACCCAGCATCCATACACACACCCCTCCCTACTTTCACATAAATTCTATATACCCATACCCATACTAACTATAGAGTTTAGTATCACAATAGCCTTTGATATTATGTCTGTCCAAAAAATCATCCAAGCCATTCTTATAGTTATTAACTGAATCAGCATCACAACATCACCCAGCAGTGCATTCCCCAACCTCACTGTCCTGACTGTGAAGAACCCCCTACGTTGCTTCAAATGAAAGTTCTTTTTTTCTAGTCTAAAGGGGTGTGCAGTTCAACCTAAAAAAAGGTATTCAAAAATGTATTCAAATGCCCCACCACATAAGCTTCTATTTTGTGTGTGAATATTGTTTTATAATATCTTTTCAATATATCCATTATAAAAGATTTCTTAGTGATGTCATCTGTTTTAATTGGCGTTTAGTAATGTAAATTGTGCCACAATAAAACTAACTAATATGAAGATATTCAAAGGCATCTCACAGTCCCATGACCTTTATTAAAGCAACATTATAAATATATATATTATAAATATATATATATTTATAACAGTGCTACATTATTGGGGTACTCTTTTTTTCTGTGCTTTCCTACTTCTTGTCTGTCTTGATCTACACAAAGTTCTCTTATTCATATTTGCTATTTCAATGCCAGTCCCCTCTGACCTCTTCTTGTTCTTAAATGCTTATTTTCAGACCCCAGCTAGGGGCTCTTTGCTAATTAGGCAAGTTGAGAAACTCGCCTCAGGCTGCAGTGCCCCACTAGGTATTAAGGACGGCAAAAATGCCACTCCTGGTACTTTAAGAGCCGAATTTCCAGTTTTCAAACCTTAAATTTGGCTCTTCTAGTGCAGAGAGCACAATTATGCTCTCTGCACTACTGCTGTGGCCCTCTCCACCATCCTCGTGGACTCGCCCGAGCCCCTCTGGTTCAAAAAGGTGAGCGCACGGGGGAGGGGGGGGCTGCAGCTACTTCAATCTGCCTCAGGCGGCCAAGGGGCCAGGATCACCCCTGACCCTAGCTAATATATGAACTTATGTCTAATTTTGTTTTATATTGGTCTGTAATCAGTAGTGTAACTAGATATTACTGGGCCCCAAAGACAATTAAATTTATGGCCCCAAAACATTGGTAAGTTGACCTATTCTACCAAGAAATGCTCATTAAAAATGCTCATTAATTAGGACCTTATTAGGTCTTCTACACTCCTGTGCCCCCTGCAACCACAGGGTCTGCTTTCTCTGTAGTTACAACCCCTGTCTACAATGCAATAATCAAACAGACAGTGTAAACAGCATGAATAAATACATTGATAGATAGATAGATAGATAGATAGATAGATAGATAGATAGATAGATAGATAATAGATAGATAGATAGATAGATAGATAGATAGATAGATAGATAATAGATAGATAGATAGATAGATAGATAGATAGATAGATAGATAGATAGATAGATGATAGATAGATAGATAGATAAGATAGATAGATAGATAGATAGATAGATAGATAGATAGATAGATAGATAGATAGATAGATAGATAGATAGATAGATAGATAGATAGAAAAATACCGCTTGATAAAGATCTGAATATGTGACCAAAACTTTGATTTTGCACAATAAAAAGGATTTGTTTCCTTTTTCAAGCAAGTTCTGTGAGTACTGAGTCATTGCCCAAAGAGAATTTAATTTAAGCAGGAAGGAAACAAAAAATTACAAACAAATAAAAGGGTATTAAGTTCCCCTTTTCCTTATCTAGTGGGGCACAGTTGCCCAATGGTACATTTCTGAATTGCATAAAACTAGCCCAGTAATTTCTCCATCTCTCTATCATGAGTTTTAAGAAATAAACCCAAAATTGAGATTCACTGGCAAAGCAAACCTTTGTAGGTATAACTGAGTGTTTGATCCTGTCTACTTTATAGAATATTTAATTTCTGAAACATGAAAGAGTAACAGCATTCATGTAGAATGGGTGGAGCAGGTCTGAACATTTGCTGGCCTACTTTTTATATGACATGTCCATACATAAATTGGCTGTCTGATTCAGTAACGCCAGTAAGGCACATTACAAAATAGCCTGAAAGTCAGGCAAGAGCACAAATGGTTTCAATTGATTTAGGTTTTGATCTGAGACACTAGTTACTCGTAATGAAATTGTTCAATGAGATTATCTTTAAAAAAAAAAAAAAGACAGAATTCCAGTATAAAAAGATGAAGCCGTATCAAATAATCCTGTTGCTAAATTATAAAATGACTAACATTCAAGAATGATAAAGGGTGTGGGAGGACTATTCTAGGCGTCTCTGAAATTAACGTGGGCAGATTTCCTTTAATCATCCTATAATGCAACCAAACAACATCACAGAAAATTATTCCTGAGCCACAAAAGAAAGACAGTCTTTTTCCTGAAATGGGATTACTGAGCAGTTTATCTAGAAAATCCCTCGATGAAGCCGAAGGAAATGCTAAATGAAGTGTCATCAGTTAATTATTTACAGATGTTTACAAAAAAATCATTATGTATCATCTGTACAAAAGAAAAATAGACCCAGATTATTGTGTTTTTTTCCCTTCAATGTGCTATTAATTATATCTTCAAAACAGAATTATCATTCAAATTAAAATGCATCATTCCAGTATATGAATGAATTGCGGGAGGGGGGGGTTGATCTATAAACATGGAGCCTGTAAACCATCAAAGCAACAAAGAAACATGAAATGGTAATAGACAGTTGGTTTATGCATGCTCTAATCTAAGAAATAGAAACCATATTCACGTGGTCAGAGCAAAAAAAAAAACAACAAAAAAAGAGATATTGATGTCAACTTTGTCTTTGAGGTCTGATCCAATGGGAAACTTGAATAGCCTTTGTAAAACCCTAAAGGGTTTTTTCAAGTGGTATCACTAGAAATGCAAGAACCGTTCCATTAATCTGGATGAAATGTGGGAAAATATGTTTGCGAGCGAGACACATTTTGTGAATTTGGCGACTGGGGGAGATACAGAAATCTGTGACAGCGCAGATCTGTTCCATTGAGAAATACTGTGGGACAAATGGGATTTTCTCTGGAACATACAAGTGAAATACTAAGCAGGATACTAACATCAAACAAAGTGGGTTCTGTTAATGACAAAAGCAGTAGATTCCCATGTGGGGTCTTACAATAAAAAATAATGGCCCAGCAAGTGTATTTTATTAGTGAAATATAACTTTTTCATGTGCTTTTGATTATTTCTATTGCCTTTGATTCTATCTTAATAAAAACATACACTTTAGGATAACTTGTTCATTAAATGTGGTTTTAAGAGGCATTTGGCTTTAAACTGGACCCACTGTTTTAAAAGTCAGACTTGTTTTTTTCGTATTGGATCATGCAGTGTAGAAATAATAATCAAAGAAACAGGCATATGTCCCATGAGTTATAGTTAGAATTGGGGGTAATGCTCATGTTTAATAAATGATTTCTCCCTTAAATGTATAAAAAAAAAAGCCCAAAAAAGCAAACATTTTTAAAAAATGCTTGTCATACTGTTAGCAAGGTCAACTTTATATGCAAGCCAAATGTTCATTCAGTTATAGCACCCATGCAGACTAGGGGACAGAAATCCGTCAGTTCATATGTGGTTCTATGTATAGGTCAGGTGAGGTTCCTGGGGTGCAAAAAACAAACTATAAATATTAATGTCTATGTAAATATGCACACTACTTTCCTAGAGGAGTGATTTTGGAATGGCGTCTTGGAGCATGTGGCAGCAGATGATCAATGGTACATTCAGAATCATCAACCAGAGCACTTGAAGAAGGGGCTTTCCCCCCCCCCAAAATGTTTCCCGGGGTCTTAATAAAGCACCATAATTACCGCATGATGCAAAATATGTGAGTACCATTTGTCTTATTGGTCAATGGTACCAATGGTTTCAACTATTGTCCTCTTATTGGACTAGGGTGTTTTGCCCTAGGGTCATGTATTGGGTCCAATTTTATTTAATTTGCTAATGAATGACTTGAAGGAGGCTATTGTGTTTGCTGATGACACAGAACCATATACAGGGGATCGACAATTATACAGGATACTTTTACTCTTAATGGAGCCAAGACATGAAAATCCTTGATAGAGAAGGGGCCCAAGGATAAATAGTACTTTTTCCATATAATACTAAACTTTAGCTGTTCTTAAGGGTATAGCACATCAGCTGAGTCTTCACAAAAGTATTGGAGGAAATATAGTAATACTTGGGAACCAGTCGTTCCTAAACAGAAACAGATGTTTTAAACAGAAAAGGTCCACTTGTAGACAATATTGCATATTACTTAGTATGACTCACACCACAGGTGTTTGCCCCCACTGTACCAGGATTCCCATAGTGTGCTCCGAGGGGTTTAACTCTCTATCCCTGATCCCTGTTATCTGGAGTTCTTAAAATCTGATGGGTATGGTATGAAGAGCTTTCCCACACTACAACCAGACCACAATCTCATCAGTGGAGCACAAAATGTTCTGCTAGCTAGCCCTGCTTGTATTTATAACACCTCTAAAGTAATCTATTACAGGCGCTATTCTGTCACTTTCTTTACCTCATTGATGGAGTACCTTATCCCTGATAAAGACTTGGGTTACCTTCGGGCAAATCTTTCAAATACAACTCTTTGCTACGTTTTACTACCTCAGGCTCTCCAGCAGCATCCACCCGATCCTGGAGTGAAATACAAAGAGAGAGAGAACTATATGTTCCCTTGACTTTTATAGGTTAGGGAACAGTTTGTAAGGACAACAGTTACCTGTTAACTCATTGGACATCCCTAAAATATATACATTTTGCTCTTTTAGACTGTAGTCCTGATATTACTGCAGTGCCCAAAGCCCCATATTTTCTAACTCTAACCCTGGTTGATAGCACCATAAAAAGGGATTACTTCATCTTAAAAAAGGATGAACCATTGTCATGGGTTGTGTCATGTGGAAAATTATGTAGAGCAAAGGGAAAATGTAATTCTGAAAATAATAAATCACTTTAGCCCTATCATTAGAGTAGATGACACTTGAAGAATTATGTCAAAATTGGCTTGGTATGGTTAGGAGAGCTTGAACTAATCTTCCAGTCGGAAGACATATTAAGTGAATTGGGCTGTAGAGCATTCACTTCCACTAACATGGTGCAGAATGGAATTATGAAAATTGTACTGGATTTTAACCTAATTCAGGTCCTTCATGGCTCACTCTGGTCAAAATAATCCTGACCCCTTTGACTCAAAGAAGAACCTAAAATAATGTGCATTATGTGGGAAATAATCACACAGATGGGAACCGGGTGTTCTTCCCCAAATATATACATTATCAGGGGCAGAATATTTTTGGTAACAAATATCCTATTAACAAACGAATATATGTGTTCGCAGGAATATTTTTGTTCTTACAAATTGTTCATTGTGTTGCTGGCAAAGATAATTATGCAACTACAAACTAAGTTTGGTTCTGAAATAATTTGATACTACATTTATTTTGTGGCCATACAATGCATGGGGTGGTTAAACAATTTAAGAGCATGCTATTGCACCACAATCAATCATATGTCCTAGGGCAACGATTTTGTATTTTTTCCCTGTGTCTGTGTGAGTTTCCTCCAAGTACTCTAGTTTCTTCCAAGGTTTCTTCCCAGGTTAAATGGCCCCTGAAAACAGAAGATAAATAAAAAGTATTTTTACATGCACTCTTTGGCCCAAAATGTGCACTCGAAACAACTCCAGGGTCCATGTCAGATAGGGTTTTTTTTACACCCAGGGATCAGTTACGAGTTAGGCAAAGTTCACATGGACATACAGTTGAACTTGGATGGATGTGTGTCTTTTTAAATCTATCCTAATATGTATCATTGCTGTCTATAACTTTATGTAACTACCACCCTAAAATCTAGTTTAGACTAGTTTGTAAGTACGAATGTTCAAACTTGCTGCGGTACTGCTTGGGATTATTGTAGCAAAGTACAACTACATATTGCTTTCAAACAACAATGTTACCTTTTAGCTGTGTATAAGCAATTGTGGTGTAAACACAGAACTTCTTGTGAAAAATGTATTTGAACCCACACATATCTCACATGGATGGAAAATTAGATGGGGGCAGTAGATGCTATTGATTGGTTGTTTCGTTCTAGACTCGGTGTAAAGAAACGACATGTTTTAAGGAACGAGTGTGAAACAGTTATGTGGGATTTAAATTAATAATTATCATATAGGTAGTCAAAATGGCGGTCTTTTTAGATTGGGATAAGGGTTATGTGGAAAGTACTGGCTTTCTGAATTCTGGGGCAGCAAGGAACTTTTTAGATATTAGTTTCGCTCATAGACACTGCATTCCCATAAAATCTCAAATGTCAGTTTCATACTAAATTCTGTGATATGTCTGGGGTGGCCCCCACTAGGGGGGATAATTTAACGGTACATAGGGGTCTAGTGGGGTGGTGGGGATGCCTGCAGTCCTAGTTGCACACACGTGCACATTCTTCTGGGTTTGATGCAAATGTCTATGCACATGGTGCGGAATTCAAATATTTAAAGGTGCCTTGTCCTTTTGCTCACTGCCCAACGTAGGTCTATTGTCAGATAGTTCCTGGGTGTGCTTATTGCCCAGTATTCATATTCTTGACCCGTGCCTGTGCCTGACCTCTGCTGAATCGCTGCCTGAACTGACCTGCTGACCCGGCCTGATTTACAACTACTCTTTTCTCTAACCCTGTTCCTCCTGTCACACGATATGGTTCCCTTGTCTGCCCAAAACTCTTGCCTTGTTTCTCTCAATTTATGAACTGGCAGCATCAGAGTAGCGGAGGGCTCCTCCCGAAGCAAAAGGCAGCTGTTATAGGCAGAAACTTGACATGTGACCAGAACCTTGGCATCTGGGTTTTTTGATACCACTGATGATAAGGGCTAACATGCGCATAATGATATAGTGCCCCAGCTCCCTCATTATGTGCATGCATGTGACATAGGATTGGGAGATGCACTGATGGATCTATCCCACATGCATGTGCATAACAAGAGAGCTAGCACACACAGGCCCTGATTTGTGGCAAGGCCATGAAGGCCAGGGCCTAGGGCGGCATTCCGCTCAGGCGCATTCAAATACGGGCACTGGAGATCGGGAATGGGAGATTTAAAAATCTTCTGCATGTCTCCAGTGCCAGACTAGTTATGTGCACCCTCGCACCTAAAGGAAGTGGGCGGGTAGGAGACAGGGAGGGTACGGGGAAGGGGAGTGTACAAGGAGCAGTAGGAGAAGGGGAGGAGAAGGAGACAGTGTTGCGGAGCTGGCCTTGGGGTGCCTAAATACATGCATCTGGGTCAACATGGCAACCTGCACCGAGAGCTCCCTCCCAGTGCCACTTCCACAGCCTTTTTAAGATAAATACTATTGTTTCCAGCATGCAGAGTGCAGACTCTGTATAATCACAGCAATATATTCTGAATTTCAAATTCAAGTTTACGGAACTCAATTTTTTTCATTTAAAAAAATTCTGGAAATTTTGTATTTGGTTACACTGTTTCTGTAAGATTTTGATTGTTGTCACATTTCTCCTTCCCCTATATTGTATATAAATCAACTGTATACATCCATGAAATTTTGGAATTCCAATATCCCGTAAAACATGAGATCCTAACAGGGGGAAGAAAAACTTTCCCCGATTACAGCATTGACTTGAATCTTACTACTACAATAACTAAAAGGGCAGAAGATAATTGTTTCCAGTCTTGTTAGAAACAGAGCAGGACGCGTTTATTGTCTAACCTACTTTTAAAGCAGTCCTGTCCATGTCAGCATGAATCAGACGTATCAATGATATATTGGACTTGCAAGTAATCTCCCATGTTGTCTATATGTCATCAATAATTACAATGTATACATTACAAGAGTCTGTTTCTAGCCGTGTAAGTAGCAAATAGCTGTGTCTATTTATCTTTCTATTATGGGTGTAGCTAAGCATTTATCTCTTACAGAGGCAAACCCAGATGAAATATTAAGGTATCACCCAATGTTATTTTAGCATACTGAAGCAAGTGCATATAAGGGCAAGGCTGCTCACAGAGCTAAATATTACATTCACGTTTTAGGAGTGATCATGTGTTAACATTTCCCTTCCGCCAATGTTTAGTTAATAAAATCTATTCTGCATTCGTTGAGCCTTGAAATACTGAGAAGCAAGAGATCTAGCATACCCTGTGTATATAGTTTCCAAGAAGAAATATGTTGTAAGCAGCAGATACGTAGTACAGCACAGATTTACTAACAAAGAAGGAAATTTTCCCCTAGGGAAAAAAAAAATATCAATTCCTTTTTTCCTCACTTGGTAGAAAAAAAATATTTTTCTGCTATTTACTATTATTGGTGTAAATTTCTAAATGTGTAAAAATGTGTCCAAATTTGTGAGAAGTACACACAGGTGTGCATTTGCGTATTTCAACAATTTTTTAGCCAACTAAATTGACAGTGCTTTGCTAAACTTGCACCAGAGGTTTTAAGGGTTTACCAACTACTAGCTGCCCAAAATAATCAATAGGGAAATTAAAAAAAAAAAAAAAAACGCCTTTAAGAAATGCGGTGTGAACGAAAAAAACAAGCAAATAATACCTAGCCTGCCCAAATCATTAATAAGCTCTAATTTTATAGTAATTAAACTGGGTACAAAATTCTGAAATTATTTATTATTGCTTCTATCATTTTTGGTGCATGTTGTTGTTATCATATATTGGTGCCCAAGCAGTTTCAGAGACATACATTTTACAATTAATAATATATATATTTTTTTATATATTTGAACATTTCTGAACAATTTTTGTATGATTTTTACTTTTAATTCACTAACTTCGAGTGAAGGATTCAAAGTAAAAAAAAAAGTGTTTTTTGGGCTACTTCGACCATTGAATGGGCTACTTCGACCTTCGACTATGACTTCGACTTCGAATCGAAGGATTTGAACTAAAAATCGTTTCTATTCGACCATTCGATAATCAAAGTACTGTCTCTTTAAAAAAAACTTCGACCCCCTAGTTCGCCATCTAAAACCTACCAAACTCAATGTTAGCCTATGGGGAAGGTCCCCATAGGTTTTCCTAAGTTTTTTGATCAAAGGATATTCCTTCGATTGTTGGATTAAAATCCTTTGAATCGATCGATTTCGAAGGATTTAATCATTCGATCGAAGGATTTAATCGTTCGATCGAAGGAATAATCCTTCGATCGTTCGATCGTACTATCTGCTCTAAATCCTTCGACTTCGATATTCGAAGTCAAAGGATTTTAATTCCCAGTCGAATATCGAGGGTTAATTAACCCTCGATATTTGACCCTTGGTGAATCGGCCCCTTAATGTATGTTGTTGAAATATAAGCAGTTTTAAAGCCATACCGGCTGTATCAGCAAATTACTGAAAATGTTTTAATTTTGTTTAAATGTATGTTTATATAGATGGAAGCCCAAGCAATTCCATAGCAATATAGGCTGTATCAGCAAATAACCTAGAATGGACTGAAGTCTTGCTCATTTTAAAATGAATAATTTTAAATTTTTTTAAACTTTTTTTGAGCAATTCCTATTTTTTATGCATGTTTATAACATATGGGTGTTAAAACTATTTTTATAGCTATACAGACTGTATCAGTCATCTCTCCCTTCACCAGAACAATTGACTTAACCCTTCAAGTGCTGAATGCCACCAGTAAAGCTCATATATCGTATATATTTTCCATGCACATTTTCTACAGCGTTTCATGGAAAATGACACCCAATGGACTGGAGTATGTTTTCACTATTCTCTTGCATCCAGGTCCGGACTGAGAATTAAAATAGGCCCTGGCATTTCAGGTACACAGAGGCCTAATCAGCCCACACAGAGTCCCAAAAAGCCCCTACCACCCCACTAAATACTGACTTTCTATGGGACCTTATAGCAGCCCCTCTGGCATTTGCCAGAACCCACAGATTGCCAGTCCGGGCCTGCTTGCATCATATGAAAATGTTTCATGGCGTGATTGGGAATGCAGTCTGTTGGGATTATTTCTGATGACAGCATGGAGGGAGGGTACAGGAGTTTCTCAGAGATAAAACAAAGATACAAGAGTTAAGTCAGTTAAGTCAGTTGTTCTGCTGAAGGCTAATCGCTATGAGTCAGAGTTAATTCATATGGCTGGCCTGACTTTGAATGTGTTCAGGTGCCTCCGGGCACACGCTGTGTCATTGAGGCATCCATATGAAATAAATAAGCATAGCATATAAATGGATGCTAAACATTTTAATTAGCATACATTTAATTACATATAAACATTTATGTTATAAAAGTGACACAAGCACATGATATAATATATATTATATTTTTAGAATGGATGCAGAGAATACACAATTTATGCATTTCCATACCTAACATTTGAATAATGAAAGAAGTGGGGCACTTTAAGTTATGCATAATCCAACACAAGTATCCCCCTGATCACCTGAAACCTCTCTTACTTCATTTTCAGTTCCACAATGCTAGATTGTTCTGCCTAAATTGTGGCTATTGGAAGGTATCCTGGCCGCACCCATTTTTTGCACCCAATGTTGGCACCCTGAAGCTACTCATAGTCCAAGGTTCCTCAGCATCATATAGGCACAGTTGTGTCCCATTCATTGGACACCACGTGGAAGTGTAGGAGTGGATGAATGTACCTACAGTATATGTGACCATTGTAGAGCCCCCACACTTGCAGGTTTATTCGGTGTCCCCTGATAAATCTCAAAGATAACTTTTGGTTACTGTGGTTTACCTGGCAGACCCCTATTTTGACTGTATTGTCTTTGTATTGAAAAGGGCAGTTGTTCCAGTTCTAGTGTCTCTGATATTTGGACTTTATGACTTCCTCTGAAAGTGATGGTCTTTTATTTACAAAGAGATTTGAACATGCATTATAATCTACAAATATGTTTTATGTTTTCAAATCCATAGAAATAACTATTATGTGCCCTACATCTAATTGTTAAAACATCCGTAAGTGTAAGCTGTTTTCAGAAAAAGGTTTAAAATGCCCTGAAATATTTGAAAATTCAAAAATCTCATTATCCCAGGTTTATGCCATGTGTATTGCTGATAGTTTTGAAGATCAGAACATTTTGCAGGAGTGTGATTGATGAGTTGGGAGCATGTTGTATCCCAAACTTATAGGTTACTCTGGAACTGAAAGTGGTGATGTAGTTCTCCAACAATCTCTGCCAGATATTTCTTTGGTGAGGTTTATACAGTATGTAGTCATTTGGGCTTGCAGGAATGTGGCATATATGTGGCATATATAACTATTTGACATCTAATTTGGTAAGCCAGAAGTAGTGACTATGCTTGACATAAAATCTAGTCCGTTGTCAAGTCAATCACTGGTTTATTTAAGCTTAAAATTGACCTTTGATTTTACATTGCCACCTGGAGATTCAAAACCATAGAGCTCATTTACCAACTGAAATGTATAGTAAACAATTCGAAAAAAGGCGCCTTTTTTAAGGCCTTCCTTCCTTTCCCACTCTTGCTCCCTCTGCCCAAGGAACATTATCCTTTATGTATTTGCTTGTTTTTTGTAAGACTTTTCAAATTTATCATTCATCATATAAGCCTTTATTGAATGAGATGGTTGAGACCCATACAAAAACATAGGTGTCCCTGATTTTTTGCAATTACATATTACACTGTAATTCTGTATAGTAAGTTTTGCATTGTAGGTAGCCATTCTAGAGGTTGCACATTCTGTGGTGCAATTGTTTAAGGAAACATTTATAATATTTATACGTCAGACCATCAGGTCTGAGGGAAGGCCTTTTATGGTCAAGATAAGTTCTTTCACTGTTACAGTGGCATTAAAAGAGTGTAATTCCTTCTTATTTAGGGTGGAAAGTTGACCTTTTTAACAAATTTGTAACGGCCTGTTGATGTTAGGCAGAATTATTGTTTGGAGTGGGTTGGTTATGTAGTTACATAGTTAAATAGTTACATAGTTAAGTTAAGTTGAGTTGAAAAAAGAACAAAGTCCATCAAGTTCAATCCCTCCAAATGAATCCCAGTGCACATACCTACACACATCCACTGAAACTATGAATACCAATATGTATATTTATTGTAGATTTTAGTATCACTATATTGTTTTCATAATAACCTCTGAAACATTCTAGTATGCTATTTGGATTTGACTCCACTTGAGCCCTATGTTGGATCAGAAGTGGTCTTTGGCGTATTTTACAGTCTCTCAATTTGTTTGCTAGCATAGTACTGTATGTGCCCTGTTGCCAAATTTGTAATAAAGATGTCTGGTCCATTGTAAAAATTAGCTAAATAATTACAGTATGTTAAAAATGTTGTACATTAAGTTTTGGGCTTCTGTACCAGTCAAGGCAACCACTGCCCTTTAGCAGTAAAGATCTGTGTCTCCAAAGATGCCCCAGTAGCTCCCCGTCTTCTTTTCTGCTGATTCATTGCACATGCTCTGTGCTGCTGTCACTTACTGAGCTTAGGGACCCACTCACAATATACAGTACACATAGAATAGAAATGTCACAATATAAGGCTGATTAGTAATTAATACAGTCTGATTAGTAATTATTACATGGCAGCACAGAAACCAGTGCAATTAGCATCAGAATTTAATAATCAGCAAACCTGTAGCATCAGCTTATATTACAGACCAACCTCATTTTCTGCTGGATAATTAGTGACGACCCCTAAGCTTAGCTTCTCAACAGCCAATCAGAGCCCACTGAGCATGTGAGTCTCGCAGACACTTTCCAAGATGGTGACCCCCTGTGACAAGTTTGAAGTCCTGGATCATTGCTGCTATTGAGAAACCAAAACTTTAGGCTGGTGCAATAAGTTCAGTCTTAAAAGTATGGCATTTTTAGCCATATTCATTTCTAGGTTTCAATTCTCCTTTAAGCTCAGGATGGATTAATTGGGGTGATATAAATGTGTAATCTATTCTACTGTGAGTGTTATGGGGGGTGAGAGTAGAAAGTACATTGCGTTTGTCTGGGAAGTTTTATCCTCCAGATATTTTAGTACCGGTACCTTGTGTATAAAATGACTAAACATTTGTGAGGAGATCCCCCATAGGGAGAGTCCCTATGGGGGGAGGGGCTTTCTTTACCCTCAAGACATTGTTCCATTGAGAAAGAGCTAAGTTGAAATCTCACCCTAGAACTATGGGGTCACCTGGGTATTTTTTAAGTTTTGAGCTCAGTCCATGTCCACTTCTTTATGCACCAGAGAAAAGTTGATGGCATTTAGAGTATCTGTCGATCTCCTGATCTCTCTTTTTTATGGCATGTTTCCTGGAGGAATCTTATGTTTTTAAGCTTTTTGAGTACCAGTTTTCTCTTTAGAGGAGAGTTTGCACCCTTGATATTTAGGGAAATCGAATTTAGCCTTTTTTTATTTTGGTAAACTACTCTGTGTGCTGCAAGTGGACATTGATTGTTATTTATTTGGGCCAAGGGCCATGTGGGTCCAGGCCGACCTATTTTTTCAAAGATACCTGGCTATGTTTGTATATAACTAAGTATGACACATAAAGCAGTAAGTAGATCTTAAGCTATGACAATGAATTGAAAACATCATAAAAACATAAGGAAAAACTTCTGGAAACAAAGGTAAGAAGAATATTATGAAGGAAGTGTAGAAAAGTAGTGTACCCATCTACCCTCCAGTGATAAATAGGACACCTGGTATGTCCAAATCAAAGCAAGACTGTCAATGGTTAACTAAATAGGGCCAATCAGTGGGATACACAAGTTGTTGTCCTTCTGTGTATCTGAGAGTTAGTACTCAAGTGTTACAATTTGACTAGGGAAGTTGGTAAATGATCCCTGGGTCCAATCTCAGGGTATGATACGGGTTCGGTTATCAGAACCGATGGAAGGGACAGTCTCTGTACTGTATAAAGATAAGAGTTTCCAGCTGGGCCTGTCTCTGCCTTTGGGTAAAAATGTTTTCATGTCCAGTGGTGTTTTGGAACATTTAAGAGTCCCCTTTTGTGGTTGTAGGTCTGTCTTTTGCTCTAAGAGGTAATGGTTATCCTGCTCCATCGCTGATCATTTTCTTTTTATGAGCCACAGAACTCTTAGTCTAGTAGTTGTTTGCTGTCTGGGTGATGATATAGATGCATCTTTCATAGGCAGTTCCAAGGCTTGCAGAAATTGCTTAGTTTGAGAGGTATCCTGTAGTATATATTGTCTGTTGTTTTTTGTTGTAATTGGTTTAAAAGGGTATCCCCATGTATAGGAATGGTATCCCTCAGTTGTTGAGTAAGTGGTTTAGGGCTCTCCTCTTTGCCAATGTTATGGCTGACATGTTGTTGAAAATTTGGAGAGTGACTAATTGTGTGTGAAAGACTGGAGGTTCCTGGTTGCTTGGATGGTTGTCTTTGCTCTCATAGTAGTGCAAGCAGATGATGGCATCTATAGGTAACTTGACATCTGGTGGTCTGGCCCCTAAAGCTTTGTGCACGTTATCCATGTGCCATAGGTCAAGGGGGTGCTCGGGCATCAATGACACAAAGAAATTGAGCAAGTATGATTTGAAATCCGATTGCTTAATTGAATCAGGAATTCCTCCTGCTTGTAAGGCATTGTGTTCCTCTGCCAAAGTGTTATATGAGGCGTTTTCCACCATGTCTGTGTGGTCCCCTAGCAATATCGGACTTTGCGGTGGAGAGTGCCTGAGCCACTGTGTCTGTTATAGTATGAGTAAGGGAGTCTTTTAAGTTTAGTTAGATGTTGTAATAAAATGTCTTCCATCACAGAAGGTGTTTCAGGTAACATGAACTTGGGCTTCGGAGCCTGATAGCACTGAAATCGATGTGGACTGAGGTGCAGGAGACTGTAGTACAGGTTCTCTCTGATCGATGCTGCGTGTTGGGAAGACAGACCTGGATATTTTCTCAGGTAAGGGGACATTGTGCAGCATCCTTTTGGTTTTTCCACCCCACTGTGTGACACCACCACTGCTCTAATGTCCGGTTCTGATAGTAGCTGAATTTAGGCTAATGTACTGGCTTCCCATCGGCAAAGAGATGGAGCTCAGCAGGTATGCGTCTGTCTCACTCTTAGCCGCGCATGTACCTCCCCCCCAGTTTGACCTTTAATGCATCTGCACCATAATGTTATTAAACAGCATCTGTTCACAGAACCTGTTTAGATCCCTATTACCTATTGAGCAGAAGAACTTTTCTCCTACCTAAAATAGGCATCACACCATTAAAGAGGTTATAGATTGCTATAAACTTATTTCAAGTGCTCCCTGAGCACTTTTGCATTTTACATCGATTTTCAATTTTAAGTGGTTTATGAGATATTAGCAGTTTTAAACAGTTTTGCTAATAGCAGGCTTTCGGCCGAAATAGAAAAGGAATATAAACTGCAAATGTTCTCAGAGAAGAACCATAAATAAGTTTACACCAATTCTATTTTTGGGTTTACGTCCCCTTTCACAACAAAGCCCTGTGAATCTGCGGACACTTTCTAAATGCTGTTGATTGCAGTTGTTTTCTGAAGAAAATAAAAACTTTAAATGGTTGAGACGTTATGTAGCCTTTAAGGAAAAGAATAAATAATACTCCAGGAATAATCAAGATAATACCTACATAAATAGAATACATTTACACTTAATGTTTTGTGACAAACATAAAGAGCTTCTGAGATATGTACTATGTAACTGAATCTGCGCCATCTGTGCCTCGGAGTCTAAATAGTGTTACTCATTCCTCACTCAGTTTAAGGAATAGGTAGACTTTATTTTAATCTCGCTGTGTAAACTCCCATTGGGGCAAATGTTTGCTGTGTGGCAGATGGTCAGAACACTCTATATATTTCTTTACCAGTCACGAAAGGCCATTTCAGGTCAGAAAGAGAACATTGGCATATTCTAGTGTTATATTTATACTATTTAAAATGAGTAGGTTAGCCAGTCTGGGTTTCATTTTAAAAACAAAATTATACATGTTACAAGATGTATTCTGAACTTTTTTTTTTTTTTTACAAAGGCCTTTCCCGAAAAACACAAGGCGTAAACCATTTGGCATTCCACAATCTGGATGCTAATAAAAGTGACCCTTTTTAATGCTAAGTATGTAAAAGAAAATGCATTTTTTCATTCTCTGTGCGAAAGTAAATACAAAGATCAAATATAAGTTCAAGTACCAACCATTTGAAGAAAGAAGAAAATGTATTTATTTATAAAGCAAGAGAGTTACAGTGCACTATATGTCCATTAAATGCAATGGCCCAGGTGCTACCATTAGGGGCAGATTTATTAGGGGGCAGATTTATCAAAGGTCGAGGTGAAGTTTCAAATTGAAAAACTTTTTGTGTACTTCTACTAGGGAATAGTCCAACTTTGATTTGAATTTGAAAAACCTTCAAAATTCGAAGGTCGAATTTTTTTGAAGTACTGTCTCTTTAAAACTTCGACTTCGACCATTCACCACCTAAAAGCTGCCAAAGTGCTTTTTTAGCCTATGGGGCACCTCCTAGAACCTGCATGGAGGCAATTGGGGGAGTTTGGGAGATCAAAGGTCGAATTTAAAAAAAAACTTTGAATCGAAGTACGATCGTACGATTTGAAGTAGGCCGAATTTGGCCCACTTCGACCCCATAAAACTTCAATCTCCATTCGGTTTGGTCTTTTTGAATTCGAAGTTCGAAGTTTTTTTTAACTTCAACCTTCGACCTTTGATAAATATGCCCCTAAGTGTCGAATAGTGAATTCTATTTTTTTTTTTTGGTGTCAAAATTCCCACATACGAATTTTAATCCCCAACTCAAATGTAAATTAGAAAGTAATAATTATCACATCTTGGCCATGGAAACAGTTCTAACTTTAATATTTGCCACCTAAAACCTGCTGAGTTCATTTACAAGTCAATGGCAGAGGTCCGTTGAACCATTTGAAGTCCAAATTTATCTCAATATTTTCTTCTACAAACTCTGAATCTGCTGTGGGTTTTTTCTCTTATTTATTATTATTTATTATTACTATTTCACAAAAATTCAAATCAAATTTTCACTATTTTTTCGGATTTTTTCATCCGATTTTCACGAATATTACAATTTTTTCGGAATTTTCGGTATTGCTCAAAATCCAGTGCACATCAGAAAATCATTGCGACTTCTCCCATTGACTTATATGGAACCTGGACAGGTCTGAGATGCCAAATTTTCTGATTTGGCTTTTCCATTCTCAGTGTTAAATAAATTCCAAAAAATTAGTCTGATTTTATAAAAAAAAGTATAAATTTTTCGTGATATTTGCATTCAGAGTAAATAACCCTCTAAATGTTCTAATTTTTTCTTAAATAACCTCCCTTTCTAGCTGTGAGTATATTCAAATTTAGTTGTGTGAAAAAATTCACTCAATCTTTGATAATTCTGCCCATTAGTCATCTAGAAAAAAAAAGAAAAATAGAAGACACCTTTGAGTTCCAGTTCCCCTTCAGCTTTTATATAATCATGGAATTCATAATATGTAATCATGTAACTTATAATATTCTTATATTTTAATATACTTTGACAAATTTTTAGTTTTGATGATGTTTTTGATGGTAGTTAATTTTACAGCCTGAATGGTACAAGGTGGCCTTACATATAAATCAGCATGGTTTCAACTTTTCTTTTAACTGGCAACATGGTGTTTGTATTCCTATGGTTGAGACGAGAGTCTAGAAGGTACATTGAAGATAATTTTAAGGATATATCAGGATAAAGCTAATAATAAGTTTACTTAGGAGATTATTGGGCAGCACTTAGGTTTTGTTGAATAGCAAAATGAAATGTTGCCAGTGTATTACCTCTAAACTTATGAACCTTATTCAAATAAAGTAAAAATGAAAACGAAACGTCGCTTTTAAAAGAACAGAATTAAAGTCAGTAAGACAAAGGGGCAGATTTATCAAGGGTCGAAGTGAATTCGAGGGAAATTTTGAAGTAAAAAAATGTGAAATTCGAAGTAATTTTTGGATACTTCGACCATCGAGTAGGATACTACGACTTCGAATTTACTTCGACTTCGATTCTAAGTAAAAATTGTTCGAATATTCGACCGTTCATTAATCGAAGTACTGTTGCTTTAAAAAAACTTTGACTTCAATACTTCGTCAATTTAAACCTGCCAAAGTGCTATGTTAGCCTATGGGGACCTTCTACAACCATTTTCTAAGTCTTCACACATCGAAGTAAAATCGTTCGATCGTACGCTAAAATCGTTCGAATCAATTTTACTTAGATCGTTCCATGGCCAAATTCGGTGAAAAATACTTTGACTTCGATTTTCGAAGACGAAGTATTTCAATTCGATGGTCGAATATCGAAGTATTTCTTACTTCGAAATTCGACCCTTGATAAATCTGCCCCAGAGACTGGAGAATTCTGTGGATTTGCCTGTGGGGTTAACATGAAAACACGGGTTACTTTGGATAATCATATAAATGAGCCATTTTGTAGGGCTCCTAAGTACTGTATTCATTTCCCTAAATACCGCACATTAAACCAGAATTCTGGTCACTGTCATTAATCCTTTGGCTCTTAATTACCATACATGAAAGATTTCATAAAAAGTAGGTTTGTTAATGTGTCCACTCCAACTCTTTCTATACGATCCATCAGTCCTTTCCCAGTTTCTCTCTCTGACTGTACAACATATTTATAAAACAAATGGTACTCATAGAGGGAGACTGATAAAAGATTAAAGAAATGAAATGTCATACAGCCAGATGGAACACATTTGTTAAAGTAAGCGATTGTGTTGTGTTCCAAGGAAATCTATATTTTATGAGCACCAGTAAATGTTCATAAAGACAAAAAGGCCTTTGTAAGATTTACATGGAATATATCGAAAATGTATTATTTTTCTCTGGGGAGGTGGTGTTGAAAAGGTACATGTGATGTTCCCTATCCAGATTCAGTTACTCCTGAAAGAAGATCAAATGTTCTTGCTGTAGTGGAGAAAAAGCGGTTCCCAACAGCATAATAACCATATAGTAACTGCTGGTAGTTTAAGAGAACACTAGTATTTATATGAACTCTAGATGTACAATGTTAGACGTGTAGAAATTATAAAGGTGACTACTGTATCCTTGTGTGTAGAAAGTGGTGACTGTAATTAACATAAATTATTAATTTAGCAGTTTGAATATGCTTTGTTTTGTTTCTCCCTCACTGGGATGAAGCCCATCCCTCTGCCTTTCTTTAATATATGTATGATGAGCCCCAAGGCTAATCTTATTTTATGCTGCTATAAAGATCCAGGTATAGGATCCATTATCTGGAAACCCGTTATCGAGAAAGCTCTGAATCACGGAAAGGTTGTTTCCTATAGCCTCCATTTTATCCAAATAATCCAAATTTTCTGTAATAATAAAACAGTACCTTGTATATGATCCAAACGAAGATATAATTAATTCTTATTTGAAGCAAGGCCAGTCTATTGGGTTTACTTAAAGGGATACTGTCATGGGAAAAATTTTTCTAGGATTCTAGGGTCCAAAATAGTTGATTCAGTGCATCCCTACTGCTGTACATGGTCTTGGGTCTTCATATACAGGTATGAGACCTTTTATCCAGAATGTTCGGTTTTCCAGATAATGTATCTTTCCGTAATTTGGATCTTTATAACTTAAGTATAATATAAACTCATGTAAACATTAAAGGGATACTGTCATGGGAAAAAGTCACATGACTTGGGGCAGCTGGGAAATTGACAAAATTTTTTCTCTTTTGAGAAATGGATTACAGTGCAGAATTCTGCTGGAGCAGCACTATTAACTGATTCATTTTGAAAATTGTTTTTTTTCCCATGACAGTATCCCTTTAATGTTTACATGAGTTTATATTATACTTAAGGCATAAAGATCCAAATTACGGAAAGATACATTATCTGGAAAACCGAACATTCTGGATAAAAGGTCTCATACCTGTATATGAAGACCCAAGACCATGTACAGCAGTAGGGATGCACTGAATCAAATATTTTGGACCCTAGAATCCTTTGGGAAAGATTCGGCTGAATACCGAACCAAATCTGAATCCTAATTTGCATATGCAAATCCAAATCCTGCTATGAAGGGGAAAACATTTTGTACTTCCTTGTTTTGTGACAAAAAGTCAGGCAATTTTCCTCCCCATCCCTAATTTGCATATGCTAATTAGGACTCGGATTCGGTTCGACTGGGCATAAGGATTCGGTCGAATCCGAATCCTGCTAAAAAAAAGCCAAATCCTGTCGAATCTCGAACCAAATCCTGGATTCAGTGCATCCCTATACAGCAGTGACTCCCAAACCGTGGGTTTGTTCACACTCATACAGACTGCTGAAGGGGGGCCAGCATTGTGTCACTGTATTTAGCACACCTTAAAGTGGTCCTGATAGGTTTCCCTGTCTCCTGCTCTGTTCTGCCTTCCCTATGCTCCCTGTGTGTGCCATACTCTGCCTGCCCTATGCTCCCTGTGTGCGCCATGCTCTGCCTGGCCCATGCGATTGTGCCATACTCTGCTTGCCCCATGCTCCCTGTGTGTGCTTTACTCTGCCTGCCCTATGCTCTCTGTGTGTGCCACATTCTGCCTGCCCTATTCTCCTAATGTGTGCCACACTGGGGGGTGCTTTGTTATCCACAGGGGAGGAGGAGGCATATGGATTTAAGGGTATGTCTTAATATGACTTTTGGTGTGCTACCAACATTAATGCGGACATGATCTTGTGGTAACATGGATGTGGTTTAAAGTCGGTGTGGTATAAAAACATTGAGTGGTCAACACTGCCTTCCATTATCGGTCCTCCACTATGTAGGCCAGAAAGATTCTGGCCCTTGACACCACAGAAGTTGGACATCACACACTAAGAGGCACATTTACTTAGCTCGAGTGAAGGAATAGAAAAAAAAAACTTCGAATTTCGAATGGTTTTTTTTGGCAACTTCGACCATCGAATTGGCTACTTCGACCTTCGCCCACGACTTCGAATCGAATGATTCGAACTAAAAATCGTTCAACTATTCGACCATTTGATAGTCGAAGTACTGTCTCTTTAAAAAAAACTTCGACCCCCTACTTCGCCATCTAAAACATACCGAACCTAAATGTTAGCCTATGGGGAAGGTCCCCATAGGCTTTGTAAGCTTTTTTTTGGTCGAAGAAAAAAACGTTCGATCGATGGATTAAAATCCTTTGAATTGAACGATTTTTCGTTCGATTGTTCAATCAAGCGAATTGCGGCGTTTGAATATCGAGGGTTAATTAACCCTCGATATTCAACCCCATGTAAATCTGCCCCTCAATGTATTCCTGAAAGCAACTGCTGACACTGAGCACATATAGTTGAAGAGGACACGGACCTGACTTAAACTGCTCATGCTCTGTGTCTGGAATCATTTGTAAGAGAATATGATATGGGCCAACCCCACTGTGCTATTCTGCTATCTCTCAACATACTGGCATGTTTTGGGAAGGGTTTGGGAGCACCCCCCTGGGCCATTATATTTTATCTCTGGTTTACATTTTCCATTTCAGGCTTGATCCATTAGATACTGCTGTGAACTGCCAATGGGGAGAATGGCATGGGAGTCTATACACTATACTGACTACTGACTTTTGCATTTTAGTGGGTTTATTTCTGTATACTTGTGAAGTACCTTCCAGTTTTCACAAATGCATAATGCGGACAGGGGAAGTATCACAAGTGTATTATTATTCTGATCCTTTGGTTATCATTGTTCATGTTTAGAATTCACAACCTTTTGTGGTCTTGTAACTTTTTCCTTAATTTTCACACTGTCCCGTTATTTTAACATGCTGGGTAAAAGGGACTGAACTTCCTTTGTGTATAAAGCATGGTTTTTTTCTAAGGGTGGCTTTTTTTTGTACTGAATGACAAATGAGCTGCACGTTTGGATACAGTTCATCTGTTGGTTTACTTAAGGTCAATACCAGCTGAAAATAAAAGCAGACATCGTGTCACGGACATTCTTTATCAACTATGTTTGAATAATAGGAAGAGCAATATGTCTCCTTACAGTCTAGCTCACCAGCAGATGCCACCAGCAAAAATATTGGCATAAAAAGTATTTTGGGGGGTTGTGAATTCCTTTTTTAATTATTCAAAGCACCAATGTAAGATATTATACAGTATATTGGCTTAAAGGGGTGGCTCACCTTTCAGTAAACGTTCGGTATGTTATAGAATGATCAGTTGCACTTGCAGTGCAGCAGTAAAGAGTGATTGAAGTTTATCAGAGCACAAGTCACATGACTTGGGGCAGCTGGGAAATTGACAAAATTTTTACCCCATGTCAGAACGACCGAATAAAAAGCTAAATAACTCAAAAACCACAAATATTAGACAATGAAAACCATTGGCAAATTGTCTCAATTATTTCATCTCTACATCATACTAAAAGATAATGTAAAGGCGAACGACCCTTTTAATATGAAGTGTTCAAAAGATTAGTGCGAGGACCAGAATTTCCTTGCGCTGTCCTTCTATATTTATAGTTGAGCATAAGGTATTGGACGATTTCTTGAATTGCAGAAAACATAACTCCATCTGTCTATATAAGTAAAAAAAACTCAGAAACCCTACACACAAAAGGCGACTTAATAAGGTATACCATTGTTATTATAAGCAAGTGTAAAGACTTATTTAATACTGCAAAAATGGACACAGTTGTCATTAAATTTTTTTGAAAATTCGCGAAACTGGGAAAATTTGCCGAAATGCATTGAAGTCTATGAGCAACAACATTTTTTTGACGTGCAACAAATATTTTTGATGCGCAACAATTTTTTTCACCCATTGGAGTCTATGGGCATAATTTTTGCGGCGAAACGTGGCTAAAATTTTCACTCATCACTACTACTTGCACCTACACTTCTGTGTATTCTTTCCAACTGCAATGGCACCTGCCACTTCAGTCTTGATGGATCACATGCAAGTGCACTTATAGACACAGGGGAACCAAAGAGTTACTGCTCCCCTGAAGGTGTCAGTAATTCCAGGTTTCCTACTGCAGGTTACATTAATAGGTGCAGCAGGTACTGGGTGTGTGTATTTGTCCCTGCCCCTATAATAGGTTCTTATTAATCATGAGCTGGGTTTCCAGTGTATGGCTTGATGGGCAAACAGAAGCAAGAGGCACCTGTTCATTCACTAGCAAAGTTTTATAACTTCTGTTCCAAAAATATAAAGAGCTACTTTCCACTTTGCTGCAGTGCAACCGTGCATGCAATTGTGACTTTCAATTACAGTAAAGAGCCAACAATTTGCCTAGCTGCGGTAGGGGCCTATAGTTCAACTCAGTTATATATAGACACATGATATCCCTCCACACTTGTATTATATCTGCTCCTTAATATTTGGCCAGTTTCACAAGCACTAAAAATACTAAAGTACAAGTGGTCGTAAGAATGCAAGAGCTAAGCAATAAAATGGATACAACATTTAGTATGTAAGCCTGGACCTACCATTATTTCCAACATTCCCTAAGGGGGTTGTCAATATCCACAACTTGAAAATTCTGTATACTTTGTGCATTTTGTGCAAGTTAGGGTGGAGGGCACCCATAATGATGCCATTATTTTGGACATTAAAGGACTATAACATATTTTATTAAATACTATTAATAAAATTAACTTTACTTATACAGGTATGGGATCCGTTATCCGGAAACCCGTTATCCAGAAAGTTCCGAATTACGGAAAGGCCGTCTCCCATAGACTCCATTACAATCAAATAATCCAAAATTTTAAACATGGTTTCCTTTTCCTCTGTAGTAAGAAAACAGTTGCTTCAACTTGATCCCAACTAAGATTTAATTAATCCTTATTGGAAGTAAAACCAGTCTATTGGGTTTATTTAATGTTTACATAATTTTCTAGTAGTCTTAAGGTGTGAAGATCCAAATTACGGAAAGACCCGTTATCCGGAAAGCCCCAGGTCCCGATGATTCCGGATAGTAGGTCCAATACCTGTATGCACTTCATGTAATTGTTTAACATTCCCAAAAAATAGAATCCTTCTAACCAAAGGGAAGATATGTGTTACGTAAGGTATCCCAAACCCAGAACAAACCCCAAGGTCCTGGCCTCAACTCATGCTTCCGCCTACCAGGGATGGATTAATGCATAGGCTAACCTAGGTTATAGCCTAGGGGACTACAGTGCTGCCCCATTTGTGTTTTTAGCTTTGGTGGAATTGGCAAGAGCCAGTGATGTCACCTGCTCCCGAGGCAGAGCTTCAACGCACACACATTAAAGACATGCGCCTTGCCTAATCTTCTCCCAGCCAGCAAGAGAGCAGGTACTGGCCATGCATGGGGTGCCGCAGTCCAGGTCCAGCAGCAGGGGGGGCCCAGGGGGCCTGGGGGGCCCATGCAAAGTGTAGCCTAGGGGCCTCACATAGCATTAATCCGCCATTGCCTCCGCTACTCGGATGCCACCAGGTCTTAAGTGAGAGGACCAAGGAGGGAGTTCTAAGCAGACAAGGGAACTTAATGTGAGAATAAGGAGTGTGGTCAAGGAACAGGCCAAGTCAATACCAATCAGGCAGAACAGTACACAAATAGGAGATTAGCCGAGGTCACAAGCCTGGTCAATACACAAATATAGCAGTACAGAAACAATATCTGAGAGAGTAGTCAGTAAAAGGGCAAAGGTCAGGCAGCAAACTAGACAAGGTCAGGGACAGATCAGAAACACTAGAAATCACAACCAAGGACTAATGAAAATAGACCTATGTTGGGTAGTGAACAATTGTGCGATGCCCCTTTATATATTAAAATGTCATGCCAAGCGAGGTGACGTCAGATGCCAAACCTGGAAGAGGCACGAGTATGTGTCATTTAGGATTAAGCAAGCGAAGGAAGAGCCTGTGCATCCTCGGTGTACTTCAAAAGGTACAGTATTATTACAATATGTCAGAATAATGACCCTCTCAGTCTAGCCTGTGCATATTGAAAGAGGAGATGTATAAATGAATGTTGGCTAAAGGTAGCTGCCAATTGGGACCAAGTGCAATTTGGCAGCTTACCTGCACATGTATGGGGAACTTTGATGGTCCTGCCCAACTGATATCTGACCAAAAATTATCCAGATGTTGATCAGGCAGACTTAAAAATCCTGATGGGTGATGAATGCATCAGCTTGTTGACAGCCTAAATCCCGACCAAATCATTTGATCAACCTGATAGAAGAAAGATCTGCTTGGTTGACAATCTCTTGTGTGGCCAGCTTCTTCCATGTGTGGCCGGCTTCTTCTAAGCAGCAGATATGTGAATTGATCCTCCTACTTAAACCATAAGTGGTGTGGTAGAGGAATAAAATAGCCAAAGTCATCCCTAATAAAACCCACCAAGTGCACATAGTGGAGAGCAAAAACTTGAATTGACAATTCTTTTCCACATTGCCAGCTATTAATACATTCATGCAATTATGACCACCACAAAATCCTGTAGCAATCTAATATGCCAAGAACAGCCAAGCAAACAGTAATTCTTGAGCATGGTCACATGTTCAAAGTCATGTCCAGTACATTGTAAGTCTAATTACTGTCATACATTATGCATAGTCACTGAGAAGGATAGTAGCTGTGCTGTTGGCCTTATCAGGATGATTGAGGCAGAATTTGGTGTTTGTTTCAAGCTCTTTAACACTGCAAAGCCGGGACTTCTTGCTCTGTGATCCTGAAATTTAAAACTGTAGAATATCACCCTCTGAAAAAGAATAATAAATAAATAAGACAATTAAAGTAATTTTCTGTTCATGGAGTACCTGCTAATAAGCCATTTCTTTGCAAGAAAAGAAATCCTATTTTTTATTAAAAAGGTTTTCATTTTTATAGTTCTGTAGAATACATTTAATCCCTGTTTATCTTCCCGTGTACAAATGAAAACCATTGTATTCTATACAGTTTATCTGTTATCTGCTATGTAAACGTGTGCTCTGAAACCCAAACATCTTGAATGGCTGCACAGCATCTTATTTATATAAACAGTAATAGAGCTGCAAGCTATGCAGGGTAACAGTGCATTATGTTTAAATGGGTTCTTTTGTTCTCAGTGTAAAAAAATGGTTTTGTGTGGTGTTTTGTGTAGTGCACAATATTGCATTTACTACATTAAATTGGGTTTTAGAAAAGTTGTTGTTTTAGATGACTTTGGTTTAGTGATGGGCGAATTTCTCCCGTTTCGCTTCACCGAAAAATTCCCAAATTTCCTGAGAAATGCGCAAAGCAGCAAAAAATTTGCGAAAAATATGTGAAACCCGAAAATTGACGCCAGTGTCAATTTTGGCGCCATGTTAAAGTCAATGGGCATCTGATGTTGATGTGCGGCAATTTTGACGCAAGAAACTTTTTGAACGTGCGTCCAAAATTACATACCCTACATACGTCATTTATAATGATTGGCAGTAGAGAGTCCCACCCAAAGTACTGTTTTTTAGAGATTAAATTACTATATTTAAGACAGCCCATATAAATAGCTTTTGTAGGGCTAATAGGTATAGAACTGATAAACAGAACAGCAATTATTAATAGGTTGGCGATGTTCAGGCTTTTTGGGTTCAGGTTCCCCAGTAACATTTGTTCAGGACCTTGTTCTGTAGCAAAGAAACAGATATATACTACAAGAACATCAGTCACTTTTCTATGCACCAAGGAATTTATCTAAAATAATTAATGGAAAAATATCACTCAAAATTACCTGAATGCCATACATAACCCCTATATACACAATCTAGACAGGACAGTCCCAAAGGGCAGAGGATTACTGGGTAGTGATGGTGAATCTGTGGCATTTCGATTGGCCGAAAAATTTGTGAAACGGCAAAAGATTTGCAAAACGCATTGAAGTCAACGGGCGTCAAAATCATTTTGATGCAAGTCAATTTTGACACAAATGACAATTTTTATATGCGCAACTATTTGTCCAAATGCATTAAAGTCAATGGGGCGAATTCACTAAGCGCCGAAGCGCCAAACGCTAGTGTTAATTCGCTAGCGTTGGGCATTTTCGTTACTTTGCAAATTCACTAACGAACGCTGGCGTAGATTCGCTAGTGTTACTTCGCACCCTTACGCCTGGCGAATTTTCGCTACGGACGTTACTACGCAAATTCACTAACTTGCGCAGTGTACTGAACGCTACATTTTATGCTAGACTTCCTTTGCCACCTCAGACCAGGCGAAGCGCAATAGAGTAGATAGGGATTGCTTCAAAAAAAGTCAAAAATTTTTCTAAGTCCCAAAAAACGCTGGCGTGTTTTCTACATTATGGGTGATAGGCTGAAAAAGATTGAATTTTTTTTTGGGGCTCCCCTCCTTCCCCCCTACATTTCCTGACTCATGGCAACTTACCTATACAGTGAGCACATGTGTAGGGCAAAATAACATTTTTATTTGATGTTTTGAAGGTTTTCTAGGCATTTGTAGTGCTGATACGTATTCCTCCATTGAAATTTGAATTTGGCGCCGTATGCAAATGAACCATCACTAGCGAAACTTCGCTTCGCTTGGTGAATCAACGCTAGCGCAACTTCGCAAACTTACGCTACCCCTGTGCACAACTTTGGATTTTAGTGAATTTGCGGAGCGCTGGCGAAACTACGCCTGGCGAAGTGCGGCGAAGTGCGGCGAAGCGCGGCGAAGTTGCGCCTGACGCAACGTCGAATCTTAGTGAATTTGCCCCAATGTGTTTCCGAATAATTTTGACGCGCCACAATTTTTATGTGCGTGACGAATCAGATTTTTGCTGCAAATCCATGTGTGCCGAATTTATTCGCCCCATCACTATTACTGGGAAGTCAATGGGGCACAGGAAAAGGTGGGTGTAGCTATATGCATAGAATGGTGGAGCCCACATTTCAAGATATTTAGGGGGTTCATTATTAAAATCTGAATGCTAAAATCTAAAAAAATTAGTTTTGTCACTAGAAAACTCAAATTTTTAGAGGAAAAAAAATCCCCCAAAAAAAATCTGAATCCAAAAACCCACCATTTCAGACATGTTGAGGTCCTGTATAAGTCAATGGGAGAGGCATCTATCTCAATTTAACGATTTTGTGGTCTATGCTCGGTTTAGCCTGAAAATCTGACTTTTTCAGGGTTTTTGGGCAAAAACTCTAAAAATTTGAGCAATTCGGGAAAAGCCCGAAAAATTAGAGTGATTCGGGATTTCACTCGATTTTGTTGAGTTTTTCCACAATCTGATTAAACTGAGTTTTCTAATTAATAAATAAGCTAAAATCAGGCATGGAAGTTTGGTTGTGTTTTTTTTTTTAATAAAATATGATTCGGATTTCAGTGTTGGAATGTATGTGCAAAACATAATAATGATTCTTGTTTCTTGTAGCACGGTGGCAACATAATATTTGTTTTTTGGTTTATCCTTACAGTGAGTATTGTCAATATCCTATGCCCAATGTTTTCTCATTGAGGAAGAAATCATTGTGCTCTCCCAATCATTGCACATGCTTCTCCAGGCAACCATTCTATTCATATAATTTAATATTTAATAAAGTGTGGTTGATCCTGTCTTGTGTTTTGTGAAAAACTTTTTTTGTGCAGAATTCTTGTCTTAATGCTAGTGATACATGGTGAGATCCACTGAGTTGAGATGATCTGATCCACTGGCATCAGGTCAACGATTGTGATGGGCTGCAAGAAAGTGCTGATATTTTAAGCCAGTCCAAATGATGTCTAGCCAATTTTTGGTTAAGTTTCTAAATCAGGTTTATAATTCTACAAAAAGCTGATAGACCCATTAACGTTGAACGTACCACCCAGATATTAGGGTCTAGATCCAACAGCAGTGGACCACGAGATGAATCAGAAGTCAACAAGTGAGCACTTCAAGGTACGTGATCAATGTGTGCAGACTGCATATGCACCAAATGAAACAAGAAACTATTAGGAATTACAAACACAGTTTAGAAGATCTAGATGGGAAAGAGTTCAATGAGATAACAAAGATCTAGATGAGATCCCTTGAGTCTACACCCCATGTATTCCCTAATTTCAGTGAATGAAGTAAAGCCAGGTCAGTGTGGTCAAAAGTAGGGTCAAGTACACAAAATACTTCTTCAACCACTGCAGAAATGCTGTTTAAAAATACCTCTAGTTATTGTTTTGAAGGCACAGATCAAGAAATCTATGTTCACATCCAGTTATTGTTTATGAAAGGCTGAGTGAGTGGTACTGATTTATGGACACACAATACAGGGATAATACAAATGCATCAGTGGTTTGTAATTTATCCTGACTATCACTGGGGTGAGACAAATCTCAATGACAAATATCAATGAACAGATTTCAGTTTGTACAAACAGCAAGTGTCAAAGTGAATCAGGCAGTATCACAGTCATTCATTATGAAACTACTTGTCGCTGGCTCACATGCCTGTGGCAAAACTATCTCTGTCAACTAATGGTCATAGCAACAAACATGCCTGACCATTTTCAACAAGTCAAGAAAATGAAGACAAAAATTATTATAGCTGGCCAACCTCAGAGCTTAGGAACAATTTATGACATAAAGATTAGGGGAAAATACCCAGAATTCCCATCAGTTGCTTGGCAGTCAGTCAGTTGCAGAAATAGGGGCTTATTCATAATTAGGATTTCCATTCACTCTGTTTTTCTTTAAATGTCCACATGCAAAGAATTCAATTTATATACACAGAAGAAGAAAAGTAAATGCACTGGGAAGGTGGCTGGGGCATACAACACATTGCGATACTTCCGCGTATTTGAATCCTCACAACCAATACAGCAGACAGGAGTAGTGATGGGCGAATTTCTACCATTTGGCTTCGGCAAAAAATGTACAAATCTCCCCTGAAATTCAGCAAAACTCGAAAATGGACACTCGTGTCAATTTTGGACGCCAACGTTAAAGTCAATGGGCGACCGAATAGTGTTGATGCGCGTCTGTTTTGACGCGAGTGACTTTTCCGAGAAGCATCCTAAATTATTTGGCACTGTCGAATTTTTGCGGAAGTTTAGCAAATTTATTCTCCGGCAGTGAAACGAGGAAATTCGCGCCTGGAAAATTTATTCGACAATCACTACACAGGCATTAGAGAGGACAAGAAAGGTGCATTGCATGATGATCACTCAGCGTTAAAGGACCACTAACATCAAAAAATTTAATTGTTTTAAAGTAATAAAAATATAATGCAGTGTTGCCCTGCACTAGTAAAACTGCTGTGTTTGCTTCAGAAACATTACTATTGTTTATATAAATAAGCTGCTGTGTAGCCATGGGGGCAGCCATTCAAAGGAGAAAAGGCTCAAGTTACACAGCAGATAGCAGATAAGCTCTGTCTGTCTAATGGTGTTATCTGTTATCCATTATCTATCCTGTGCCATTTAGCCGTTTTTCAATTTCCGCCATTGCTACACAGCAGCTTGTTTATATGAACTATAGTAGTGTTTCTGAAGCAAACACATCAGTTTTACCAGAGCATGGCAACACTACATAATATTTTCATTACTTTAAAACACTTTCAGTTTTTGGTGTTACTGTTCCATACTAAATTGCATATGTGTATATATTGACCCATCAAGCTGAGCTTTATACCACCCTCTCCATGGAATAGATGACTCCAGACATTTTCTTTTACATTGTCATTCCATCCAGAGTGGTGTTTGATTGATGCCGTTGATCTCCTCTAACAACAAAAAGAAAGGATTTGGTAAATCCAGGCTGACTAGTTGAAATCAACAGACCACATCAGAGAAATGGTCTTCATGTTAAAAGGAAATGCCTAATTTGAAATTTAAGAAAACTAATGTATGCATGATCTGGATGTATTTTCCTAAAAAGTGCACTGTTCCCCGAAAGAATCTGTAAGAACATTTGCAACTTGAATAATAAGCGAGGCAGGCCAATTCCATGTTTTTAGCGAATTAAAGGGAGACTTGCATCTCAGTCGATAGGGAGTACACCATATAGTAGTACCATCTTCAGGACCCAGTAGGGGATTATAACATCCCATTTATTCTTCTCTCCCCAACCTTCATATTTCTCCCCTCCCCCTTACCCCTTGAATACTTTAACCATCCCATGACACCAGCAATTCTTTAAAGGATGTTTAAGCATGATAAGGTTCTGGATCTGCACAAATCAGGAGCCAGTAGTAATCTAGAAGGGGGTCTGAGTGGATGTAGTCTAGGTGCCCCACATGTTATTTTTTTTTTTAATTTTGTTTTAAATTTTTTATCCGGAAGGAGCTATTCCCCCTTTCTTGTGCCCTGGGGCATTGTAAATTCCACTGAGATTCTAGAAATAAGAATGACATAGGAGGTAAAAAAACACATTAAACTGGGCTAATATTTGCTCACTATTAGGAAAATCCTATCATGATATGTTTCTAAACTGTGGAACCAAATACCTGCCAAATTGCCTATGAATTGTCAATGATCTTTCATTAGGAAGCATTTTACAAAGGCCTTTGCATGATAACCTTTCCTTGAGGTTATCATATTCAGTATGAAGAGGCTGATTTATAAACTTTCAAATTCGACTTTTTCTAAACTTGATTTCTAAAATGTGGGTGAATTTTTGCCTTGATTTCTTTGAATCGCAGAAAAAGCTTGAATTGAAATTACAAATAATATCTGCCTTTAATTGTCTTCTTTTAAAGATACTCCAAGCGCAAAGCAAGCTTTTTGTGCTTGTACTTTACTATGGGGGAATTAATAAGCTACACATTGATTTATGTTATATTTGTGTACCGTCTACGATTGTGGTGTAGAAGGAGATAGGTAGGATAAGGGGATAATTATTGGGCAATGAAAGGGTTGCCACCTTTTCATTTAAAGGAATTGTTCAGTGTAAAAATAAAATCTGGGTAAATAGATAGGCTGTGCAAAGTAAAAAAAGTTTCTAATATAGTTAGTTAGCCAAAAATGTAATATATAAAGGCTGGAGTGATTTGATGTATAACATGTTAGTCTGAACACTACTTCCTGCTTTTCAGCTCTCTTGGTTTACACTGACTGGTTACCCTGGCTACCAGGCAGTAACCAATCAGAGACTTGAGGGGGGGGCACATGGGTCATTTCTGTTGCTTTTGAATCTGAGCTGAATGCTGAGGATCAATTACAAACTCACTGAACAGAAATGTACCATGTGGCCCCCCTTCAAGTCGCTGACTAACTCAGAGTTAGAGAGCTGAAAAGCAGGAAGTTGGATTCTGGCTGTTTTATTAGACATCTGTTCACTCCAGCCTTTATATATTACATTTTTGGCTAACTAACTATATTAGAAACATTTTTTATTTTGCACAGCCTGTCTATTTACACAGTTTTTATTTTCACACTGAACTATTCCTTTAACTAAGTCTCAGAAGGGGGCAGAGCAAGTGAAGTCACAAAGCTGGTGTCTGATGTTGGGGCGGGCTTATACTGTCAAGGGTGGGTCTATGATGCAGCGATAGCTAATTGGCTGATGGCCACGTCATTTAAGTAGAGTCCTGTCAGGATTTCCTAATTAGGAAAATGGGCAGCCAGTTTTGACTAGGGATGTCGCGGACTGTTCGCCGGCGAACTTGTTCGCGCGAACATCGACTGTTCACGCTCGCCGAATGTTCGCGAACGTCGCGCGACGTTCGCCATTTTGGGTTCGCCTTACCTGGCGCTTTTTTTTGACCTCTCACCCCAGACCAGCAGATACATGGCAGCCAATCAGGAAGCTCTCCCTCCTGGACCACCCCCACACCCCCTGGACCACTCCCCTTCCATATATAAACTGAAGCCCTGCAGCGTTTTTTCATTCTGCCTGTGTGTGCTTGCAAGAGCTAGTGTAGGGAGAGAGCTGTTACTGATTTCACTGATTTCTTTGAGGGACAGTTGATAGTAAGTTTGCTGGCTAGTAATCTACTTGATACTGCTCTGTATTGGAGGGACAGAAGTCTGCAGGGATTTGAGGGACATTTTAGGTTAGGTAGCTTTGCTGGCTAGTAATCTACCTTCTACTGCAGTGCTCTGTATGTAGCTGCTGTGGGCACTGATCTCTTCTGATCTCATCTGCTGACTGCTGTAATAACCCAATAGTCCTTGTAAGGACTGCTTTTATTTTCTTTTTTGTTGTTTTACTTTGCTACTATAACAGCCCAGTGCTATTAGTCTAGCTGTGTTGGGGAGTGGGACTGGTGTGCTGCTGTGCTGCTCCTAGTAGTTCAGCAGCAGCAACCCGAGAATTTTTTTTTTTTTTAATATACATATATATTTTTTTTCTTTTACTTATCTTACTGTTCTTTAACGTGTACAGTGCTGTTGCTGTTCTTCATAGTAGTGCACCAATAGTAGTGCACTTGCAGGCATTATTTGCCCAGTGTGTTCTTCAAACAACAACCATCTAGCTGTGTGAGCTTGTTCACATTCTGTCTAAATATCAATAATAATACCGTCTCTAGAAACACCACCCGAGTGACGTTTTTCAGGCAGCAATAATATATTCCGTATCCACTGCTGTAGTAGTGTATACGTTAACCTTGTAGGCATTATTTGCCCAGTGTGTTCTTCATTTTCAAACAACTCCCATCTAGCTGTGTGAGCTTGTTCACATTCTGTCTAAATATCAATAATAATACCATCTCTAGAAACACCACCCGAGTGACGTAGTGTGATTTCTGCCCTTTACAGCACAAAACGCAGCGCTGTGTCAACAATGTATTTTTCAGATACATTTTTGCCCTTGATCCCCCTCTGGCATGCCACTGTCCAGGTCGTTGCACCCTTTAAACAACTTTAAAATCATTTTTCTGGCCAGAAATGTCTTTTTTAGCTTTTAAAATTCGCCTTCCCATTGAAGTCTATGGGGTTCGCGACGTTCGCGAACCGTTCGCATTTTTGACGCAAGTTCGCGAATATGTTCGCGAACTTTTTTTCCAACGTTCGCTACATCCCTAGTTTTGACTTGGACAGACCTTATGAAAGCCAAGCTGTCTGGGTCAAAACCAGCAACCCTAGGCGATGGTTCTCTTGAGGCAGAAGAAGAAGAATTTGCCAGAAGCTAGGAAAACTTTTCAGCAGAATCAATGGTAGCAAAATGGCTGTTTTTCATCAAATTCATTAAAATGAATCTTTTTTATGAAATGGAAGTAAAATCTATATTTGTATATAAAAAAGACAAATAATCAGACACTGATGCTGCAGCTACACAGATGTAGAATATACTTTGCTAGTGGAAAATCTGAGTACTCTTTCAAATCCCCTAATAAAAGTAGTAATGCTCTGCTCCGACTGCAGATTAGAGATTTTCACTTCTGTGCAGACAGATGATGATAAAAGTCAGCCGTTGTGACTTCCAGGGCCAACCTGACCATAACCAGAAGCTGGATTCAGTTGATGTAGAAGGCCCAACAACATAAAAAGAAGAAGGATGTTAGTTCAGCTGGAAACTTGAAGATGCCATCTGGCACAGTTGAAATCAGTGTAGAAAACAGATTGAAGTCAGCAATAAAATGGACATTTGGCAAGAGAGTATAAAAAACAAGCAAAGTTAACCACTAGGTGTATTCCAACAGAAACCTCTGACCTTGAGAAGTGAAACCATTGGATTCCAAAAGAAAATTCTAAATGATGGGAAATAGTCAAGAATATTATTAAGAAATATAAAGCAACATATAAACATAGCGCCAAATAATAATAAAATATAGCTATGGGAATTATTATACAGAATGCTCGCGACTTGGGTTTTTTTACAGAGATTTTTCTGTAATTTAGGTCTCTAAACCTTAAAACCTTAAAAATTTTCGCTTGCGTCAAAATAAAATATTTACTACAATGCGTTTCGCAAATTTTATCATTTCGCTAATGGCTCAGATTCGCCAATCACTAGAGATGGTCTTTGGAGCTTTCTGGATAACGGGTTTCCAGCTAATGGATCCCATACCTGTACTAAACATATTAAAAGCACCCAAGGAATGTTTGAACACATTTCTTTTTCTCTCCTCTAAAACATAAAAGACTAAATGACAAATTACTTTAATTAAAAAAAAAGAATAAAAACTGATCTTGGGTTTGTACAAGTGCGAGTTTGTAAAATTAATGTAGGAATGGTAGTAGTTTTTTAGACACTACCCAGTGGCAAAAATGCCAACATTTAACTTAGGGCTGGTCAGCCTCTTGTCAAAAATGCCAGCCCAGCGTGCAAAGTGCCATAGACTGTGTATGCACCCAAGTGGCTATGGAGAGTTGGGGAAAAGTTGTGACAAATTGTATTGACCTGAGAATACAAGCCTTACTGACTACAGTTCCCAGCATGCCTTAACCTTATAATATGTTACAATGTTCTGGGATTTGTAGTCCAGCAACAGCAGAGCAAAGTTTGGTTGAAGCAAAGTTTAGTTCCCCCATAACAAAAATTGTTAAAGAAATTAAAAAAAGTGGCCCTGATAATTATTCCCATTAGATGGTTTGCAGCACTGCATACTAGTGTTACTAGAAAGGGATTTTATTGAGTAGTAGTAGGGTATGTATACTTTGGAAAAGGAAAGAAAACGCCAGGTCCCTGAGCAATCTGGATAACATGTCCCATACCTGTATCCAGAAAGATCCAAATTACGGGAGGGCCATCTCCTGTAGATTCCATTTTAATAAAAAAAAAAATATTTTTAAATGATTTCTATCTGTAATAATAAATCAGTACCCTGTACTTTGTTCAAACCTAGATATAATTAATCCTTAGTGGAGGCAAAATCATTCTGTTGGGTTTAATTCATTTTTACACAATTTTTTTTAAAAAAGGTACAGAGATCCAAATTACAGAAAGATCCCTTTTCCAGAAAACCTCAGGTCCTGAGCATTCCTAAAGGGTCCCATATCCGTCTTTTGGGACGATTTTCTCCTCCTAAATTTTCTCAAACCCGTTAATTGTAAACTGTATTGGTGGGGTTTTTGGAAAGATTTGTAGAGAGTTTTTAATTCCTGCATGGCAGTTCCATTTGAGTCAATTACCATAGCAAAGATTTATAAAGCTTTAAAGATCCTACCCTTTGGGACACAAATATTTGCCTCCGGAATAGAGATCAATGACGGTCTATTTATCTTTCCCCTGATTGGAACTGTATGATGATATATCACTTAAGAAACCTGGTTGAACACATTGTCCCACATCTCAAATTGCCCATTATGAGATATGTTATAATATGTCCTTCATAGAATCAGTAAGGAATGATAATATATCCTTTCATCTTGGATTTGTTTGGTCCTGTGCGTTGTGCCTCGCGGGCACTGGGATTTACTTTAGATACCAGTCAGCTTGTGTTCTTTTTATTCTTCATGCCGGGCCTAGCAATTAGAAGGTTTGTTGTGGTTGACCTGAAGTTTTGGTGACTGATTGGTCTTCTGATCCTTATGTCTGAGTTTAGGGATTACAGTAAGGATGCTTTGTATGACAGACTTTTTTTTTTTAAGCTGATGGGAAAGGCATGTTGATTCAAGAAAACTCTGCTGAAGGGAACAAATATGAGCCAGTCCTTCAGTGAAATGAAGGCAGTCGAAGTAAATGAAGATACAAGGAGACTCTGAAGACCGAAGCAAGCTAGAACAATAAAGCTGAGGGATGGGACTTGATTCTTCTAACTAAGCTTTGGGAAAGGGGGAATCAATCACCTGAAGGAAAGGCTTCCATGATCAGTAGAGCTAAAAGAATATTATTGGTTTAGAATACTATCAGGGTGCTTAGCACTGCAGGAATAATTGTATGAGTTTTAGCACAGACTGCAGCTGAAAGTAGATTTCAGAATGATTTGCTATAGCTACACACATGCAAGTACACTGGCTTATCTTGGTGCTTGGGTCATATAGACTTGACCGGTTCCTTTAAAAAAATATATTAATATATTGTTTAAATTATGGAAAATAAACACACTAAATACCATAAGGATCTATGGTGCCTTTGGGAAAAAAAACTTTTAATCTATTATCTGGACATCAATTATCCAGAAAGCTCTGAACTACATGAAAGGCCTTCTCCCATAGACTCCATTTTATCCAAATTATTCAATTTCTTGAAAATGAATTCCATTTTCTCTGTAATAATAAAACAGTAGCTTGTTCTTGAGCCAAACTAAGATATAATCAATCCTTATTGGAAGCAAAACCATCCTATTGGGTTTATTAAAATGTTTACATGATTTTCTAGTAGACTTAAGGTATGAAGATCCAAATTACAGATATGTTATCCAGAAAACCCCAGGTTCCCAAGCATTTTGAATAACAGGTCCTATACCTGTTTATAAACATTGTATATATATATACATATATATATATATATATATATATATATATATATATATATATATATATATATATATATATATATAGGATAATGTACCCCATTCTGTAAAGATATTATACACTAACGAGGAGTTATGGCATGTTTGTAATGACGTTAGAGTGCAAGTTAGCACATTATGGTTAGAATTGCTACTTGCATTGCTGGTTTAGATAACAGTGTCTGCTGCAAGGAGTTTGTATGTTCTCCCTGTATGTGGGTTTCTTTTAAGTCTTATGGTTTCATCCCACATTTCAAAAACACACAGGGAGGTTTTACTGATTAAATTGACTCTAGTATTTGTGTCAGCTGGAAAATAAGATTGTAAGCTCCACTGGGACAGGGACTGATATAATGAATAAGCTCTTTAAAATAAAGGATAATGATAATTTAGCTTTTCATGAAGTTGACTTAAGGTGGCCATATACATAGAGACCAAATGAGCAGATCTCTCCCCAATATGCCCACATTGAAGTGGTGGATCCGATCGTGGGCTCAAGGGCCCAATGATCAGATCATAATGCATCCGATCTAGCAGTCGGATCGTGGGAAAGCATAAACGCACAGATGCTGCTGCAATCCGATATGATTTTTTAACCTGCCCGATCGAGATCTGACCAACTTTCGAAGAGATATCGATTGGGGACGCCCGTCGGATAAGACCCCACACAAGGGCCAATAAGCTGCCGACTCGGTCTGTCAGCAGCTTTTATCTGCCTGTGTATGGGGTCCTTAAGCCACTTCTATGTCCTGTAGATTAGTTCAAAAGCAACTGAGCCAAGTATTAGATCCTTGACAATATGGTCACCAGGGGGCACCAAGTTCCTTGGTGTCCATTGATGAAATTCAAGTGGATTAACTGTATGGTAGCTCCCACTCCCATATAAATAAGTAAAGACCAAGCATAACTTGTGCTGAATATTTAGCAGAAAATAAGATGAATTTTAAACCTTACGTATTTTCCTCACTACTGTTGCTCAGTTTATAATTTTCTGGTAATTCAGGCCTCAGCCTAACACTGTAACATTTCCGTACACAACAACATGTAAAAATGTGCAAATCCAATATGATGTATAAAAGGCAGAAGTAAACAGATGACTTTTATCTACAATAGGTGGTACATTGGATAAAAAGTAAAAATGCCTGTTTTTGAGAAAAGAGTTAACTACATTCCCTTTACTTTCAGTAACCGCCGATGACATATTTTAATGGGCAAATGGGAATGAGAAATCCCATCAAATATTTCTGTTTAATAATCTTGTAATTTCCTCACAGCTGAAATTCAATAATTTATCACAGCCTACAGAAATGATAGAAAAATATTATACAATTCAACATGATTTATTTTAATGTTTCATGCTTTCATTTCTAAAAAAAAAAACCCCATAGCCTAACTGCCTGTTAAATTGTAGAACTGGAAAGTAGCATTTTTGGTGTGCCCTAGAATTTTTGAACTTGTTCAAGTTTCTTAAATAACAACAAATACAGTATAACTTGTGCATATTTTTGAGGTCATCTAAGCCCATGGCACATTGCCTTAAAATAGGAAGGAAGGGACAAAATCCCAATATCCCAAGATATTGGACCTGTTATCCAGAATGCTCGGGACCTGGGGTTTTCTGGATAATGGATCTTTCCGTAATTTGGATCTTCATTAGTGATGGGTGAATAAATTTCCAGGTGTGAATTTGCAGTGAATTTCTGTGCTTTGGCACCAGCGAATAAATTGACAAAACAGCAGAGAAAATTAGCCAGCGGCAACATTTTTTTTTAATGCGCGCCGGTTTTGACATGCACAGATTTTTTCCAAATTTTTTTGGCGCTGACGAATTTTTGGTGCAGGACTGTCAACATTATTCAGCCGCCCGTTGACTTGCGCCAGAATTGACACTGACGTCAAAATTGATGCAGGCATCAAAATTTGCATTTTCGCAGTTTTGCGAACTTCGCTGGAAGCGAAATGGGATGAATTCGCCCATCACTAAGCTTCGTATCTTAAGTCTGCTGAAAAATCATGTAAACATTAAATAAACCCAATGGGCTAGTTCTGCTTCCAATGAGGATTAATTATATCTTAGTTGGGATCAAGTACAAGCTACTGTTTTATTATTACAGAGAAAAAGGAAATCATTTTTTAAAATTTGGATTATTTGGATAAAATGAAGTCTATGGGAGACAGCCTTTCCATAATTCGGAGCTTCCGGTATAACAGGTTTCTGTATAATGGATCCTATCCCTAAATTATTGATTAAAAATGATATTTTCCATATGGGGTACAGAAGGCAAATTTCTATAATGACATCTATAATAATATAATTTCATCTGAACTTTCCAAATGCACAGCCATTTCCAGTGTTCCTATTACAGTTCTCTATACAGTGTGGGAATCCAAAAAGGAATATCAGGCTGCGATGAACCGGAATATTACAAGTAGAAAATTCAAATTAAATGTGTTGAATTGTATACATTTTTTTTCATTCCATTAATATACTGTATAGGACTAGTGCTATTTGTGTTCTTACATAGAGACTTTCTATACATATTGACAAAACACTCCTATTTTTACACTGAAGCTTTTTTTTTTTTTTAAGTAACGTCCCCAGTCCAACAAAAGAATTTAACAAGATAAATATTAATTTACGTCAAAATACCTCTGCAGGCAAATACCTTTCAGACTTACAATTACTTTGCACAACTATGCAACATGTTGTCCTTTATCCCGTAGACAGAGAGATTTTTTTTTGCACTAAAATGCCCTGTTGTGTCTGCATACTTTCTATTCATACTAATGTGCTTTTACTGTTTCCTGACTCCAGTGCACCAAGTGCAACTTTTGCCAGCACAGTTAAAAAAAAGAAAAGTGAACTGGACAAGGTTTGTTCTGCAGCAAAACATAGTAAAAACAGTGAGTGCTTTTGTCTGCCAGGGAGAAAAGGCTGTTAAATAGCTATTGTTCCTGTTTGAGCCCCCTTAGCTGCTTTACTGAGGAGAGGGGTTTAGCAGCTAAGGGGTTAAAGCCCCACTGACACGTGTTACTCGTCCAGATTTCTCACCAGCTCATTGACTGCACAGTACAAAGTAAACTTGGCAACTTTTATTCATCAACCAAAAAAGTAATTTTCCGTGTGTTCAGCACATCATTAAGCGATGGGAAGCAAAACAAAAAACAAAAGTTGGTAAAACAGTTTATTATTTTTGCAGCATCGTTCCTTTAACCCCTTAGCTCCTGGACACAGATACGAGCAATATGAGCTGCTTGACTGCTAGAAAAAATAAAACATTTAAGTTACATTGTATCTCAGGAAGTTACTTTCTTGTAAAAAAAAAAGTAACTCGGGCTTTGGTTTGGAATCGCTGCTTTAACCTTTTAGCTGCTGGATTCGACCAGAAGCAGCTTGGGCTTTAAAATCCGTTTGTTTTCGAGCTGTTTACAAAAAAAAAAAAACATAAAAAAAAAAAAAAACAGAGCAGCAGCAACTTTAAATTGGTGGCTCCATTAAAAAAATAAGATCCAGAGAGACCAAACATATTTAAAAATGCCAAAATTTCCTGTCTGTTCTCAAAGTTTTTTTTTTCCATTCCTTAAATATGGTTTTGCATGGAATTGTTTTATTTACAAACTTTGCAAGGTTCTCCCAGCAACCTGTGCCCCTGCAGCACACAATGCAACTTGTAATTCAGCTGGAGCTAAAGGGGGTTGGGATAGCTTAGTCTCTCCCTGCCTCCTCCCCCCTCCTCCTCCTCCCTCTCACTGGCTGTACTTGTGTGCCTGGTTGAGGAGGCTGCTGTTCCTTTAAGACTGTGCAGTCGGGGGTGGTGCCTTCCTCTGCTTAAGGCTCCTTTGATATTAATAGTGTTGGTGTCTTGAAACTGACGTAATGCTGGGAGACTGAGGTCCTGACAAGCGATAACATTTCTGATAAAGAACTCATCTCGCTGCAATCTTTGTGTGATTCCTCCAGAGCCACAGAATCTCCTGTTAGAGCCACAGCATCCAGATTTTCTTTTCTCCCTCTCTCCCCCCCACCCCCTTTAACAACACCCCTCTCCTTGTTCCTGTCTGGGTCTCTGCTCTCAGCCATACACACTTGGGGGGGAACAGGAAGCCTTTTCTTCTCCCCCCCCTTCAAACACAAAAAATAATCAAAGATCAACTCTGCAAACAACAAGGAAACGGTTCATGGCTCACGCCACAGTTCCACCATCTTCCAGACTGCTGCTGCTGTTAAGGTTATTGCAGATCAATCAACAGGTAAGGGGAGGGGGGACAGATCCAACAGATAGATCGGTGCACACCAGTAGCAGCTCCCTCTTTAACCTCCCCCCCGACACGCCAACCCCCCTTCTTGTCTTCTGTATCCCCCACCTCTTCTGTATCCTTACTCGTGCCTTCTTTACTATCTCCCCAAACTCATTTTGCTCCCACTCTTCTTGCCCTCTAGTTTTTGCCCTGTCTCCTCTGTAATCTCCTATATCAGCTCTTTCCTATCCTTTTCTTTCCTTCCTTCCCTCCGCACACCCCCTACTTTGCCATAATCTATTCCTGGACCTTTGTGTAGCTATTGTTGGACTACAATTCCCAGCAGTCACTGACAGCTATAACAAGTCGGAGGATGCTTGCAGTTGTAGATCATCAACAGTTTAAGGCCCACAGGTTGGACTTTTCCCGCAACCCCCCTCCATCGTATCCTCTGTTCCCCTTACTTTCTGGCAAGCATACTGTAAATATTAGTGCATGTGTTGTGAAAATTAGTGCCTGTGAAATGTGGGAGATCTGAACCCAAACAAGTGACTTTTTCTTTAATTTTCTGCACCAGGGTGAGAGAGAGGAGGGTAAATGTATGTTCTCAGATTTCACTTGCAGTGGGGCCTTTTTTTTTTTTTTTTTTTTTTTTTGCATGGTGGGTCAAAAAGCATGAGAAGTGAAAATTGGCTCCTTAAATCTGCAGTAGTCCTGGCTTAGGCTGCAGTAGCCACCGTCTGCTCAAGGAGGGTCAAGTTCAGACTCAGAAGAGGGGAAAAAAGAGTGAAAGAAACAAGGCTTTTGTGTGTTGTTCTCTTTTTTATTGTTTGTTTCTTTTTGCTCCACTAAATGAACTTCCAGGTCATTTTCATTGTGACTTAAAGGAGCCCTTCACTGCAGGACATGCGAAAACATGAGATAATGGATGGGATTTTTCTTTTCTTCTTTTTGTGTGTGTTCTAGTTTTTTTTTTCAAGTGACTAAAATCTGAAAACCCACAATTACATAAAGTCTCACTGCTGCAAATTTCGTGTTGATCATGAGAAGTGCTGGGATCCAGGGGCAATGATGAGTATTAGTAAGTTGGAAGAAAAATTTTTTTAATTTCTTTCTGTGCATTGTTTGTGGGAGACCTGAAGGAGATAGGGATCCTGCTGTGAGAAGTTTTTATTATCAGTTGTGGTGATTAGAAACCAAATCTGTGAAGCAGTTTTACAAATCTGCTGTTGACTTTTTTTTTTTTTATGAATGAATGGAAAATTTGCTGATTATTATAAGACTATTCTGTCTTTATTTTCGTAATGTTTTATATTCTTATCAGTAATATCTGAGCTTTTGTGGTTTGAGTAGTTTGCAGCATGGGTGAAGCACAAACAATGTGAAATGAGTCATTACTCTTCTTTCTTAATCCGTTGTATTCATTAGATTGTCCCTATGCTGCTGATAAAAGAGGGACATTGAAAGGATCTGAATTAGCAGCCTTGCAAAAAAAAAGAGTTCTGATACCCTCTGTGATTTATTTGTGCCCCTTATCTGATGGAGGTGCCCAATTATACATAGGAATGGAGCAAATAAAAAGTTAAGGCCTTGGTGACAACTTGGGTTGTCCATTCAAAACTGTTAAAAAGAAAACTGGAAAAAAATCTGCTGCCTTTATTTGGAGAATATTTGAAAACATACTATAATTGTGTCAGTCTTAGCCTGGAAATATAAAAATATATATATATATATATATATATATATATATATATATATATATATATATATATATATATATATATATATATATATATATATATATATATATATATATATATATATATATATGTATTTAAAAATATTATATCAGTTAAACATTTGGGTCAAGGATCCTGATAGAAAGAGCAAAGGGAGACGTTCCTTGGTAGATCTGAATGAAAATGATAAATCCATGGAAATCACAGACAGACTTTAAGCTAATTAAAAGTGTAAGGAGACTCTTCATCACTATGTTCGTGCTGTTTTGACTTTTTTAAAAAAAATTTTAAAGCCCAGCAATTAAAGATCTTTTGGATTTAGTTGGTATCTGATTACTTTCCTGTTGGTTTTAGACAAAAACTTAAAACAGCCCCAAAATTTGGCCAGAGATTTCATTCTAGAGGGAATGAAAAGAAAACCGTTTATTTTATTAAATTGTTGTCTTTCTTTTTTTTTCCTTTTTAGTGAATGAGAATTAAAATTTGTGTTTTGCAAGGTGGAGAGTTTTAAGCATCATGCGTGCATTTAAACTTTTTTTTTTTTTTTTTTTTGTAAACCAAAGATGTGGGTGTGCAGAATTTTTAGAAGAAATTTATAAAATATTATACAGGGGACACACAAGCGCTCGCATACAGAGAGTTGAATTCAGTTGGTCGAAGGATAAACACACACTTGTATGAACTATTTCCTGTAACCTCTGATGCTGACAGGACTGTCTGGAAATGATACTAACCATTTTGATTTCTTTTCCAGTGGTTGATTTTTTTTTCACCCCCCCCCCCTTCTTCTTACTGACGTGGCTAATACAAACACTGACTTATCTTTTTGCATTCAGCTCTGTTCACGCACAAATTTCATTCATTTTGGAGGCGCTCTATGTCACTTGGCCTATGTGTTTGGGCCGGACTGCTTATCTAGGCCTTAACCTGCAGCTAAAGGGTTAAAAATAAATGCCGTCTCAGAGCAGTGAAAGGTCTCTGGGAGCTCTAGGTGCCATTGAATTTCAGTTCTGCAAAATTCTGATTCTAATTTTGACTTGCTATGACTTTGTAAAAAAAAAAAAAAAAAATGCAAGAAAGTTTGTGCATGTGACTGGAAAGGCTTAACTGTCCAACTTTGTAGGGCGACTGTGGCTATCCCTCAATCAGATAACTATAAATTACCAGCAAAAACACAGGTTCCTGAGCAGGGATGTTTTCTGATGAAGGTATTCTGCCCTGGAGTGTAAATGAACCCATTCATTCAATCAACTGACAAGTTTCCAATCTCTGTTTGCCTTTGCTTAATTTAGTTTCCACAGGACAACTATTGTGGTAGCCTGGATTTGTTTTTTGGCAGGCATGGACAACTATAAACGCAGACGTTTCTGTCCCAAATATTACACCTCGCAAGTCAAATTTGGAGTTCATAACACTAGACAGATACTTTAACATAAAAATACTGTACATTTTCCATATGGTGCTGTGTTGCAACCCTGTGGGGGCTCCTGTCTACAGTTGTATTCTAGCCTGGTACTTTTTTTAACTCTTTGGTTTCGATGGAGCAGAATAGCTGTGCTATTGGATAATAAAAACAGTTTAAAAGATCTTAAATGCTCCGTACTGGCATATTTTAATTTATGTACTCCTTTAAAGTCATCTACTGCTTAGAAAACTTTTCTCTATCTTATTTGACTTGCCAAATTATTATTGCTGATATTTTTACTCCAAAGACATGAGGGGACGTTAACGGTAGCTGTTGGGAACTTAGTCTTCTATCCAAAACTTGTATTGTCTTAAAACTGGATTACAATTAATTTAATTTCCAAATATTAGCTTCCATATGACATCCGTTGATACTGTTCTGTGTGTGAGAGAATCGGGAATAACAAGCTTTAGTTAAAATACGTTTTTAATTAGTGCCACATATATTAATAACCTACAAATGTTTTTAAGAATAGAATTGTTTCATGATTTAAATTGTATTTTATTTTTGCACTGGCGTGGCACTTTAGTTGCCATTCCGTAGTGACGCTGGATATCTGCCTTTTGTTTAATTATCTCTTACAATTTTTGAGATCTGTAGCTATTAAGGATGGCTGTTTTATTTTCATGTCTACTCTGTTATTTTTGCTGTATTTGTGAGATTTGAATTTCCAGAGTGTTAGGTTTCTAAACAACATTAAATCATTAACTTAATGAAAACACCCAAAATTGCACAGACACTGAGTGTTGTGTGCACGTGTCTCGCGGAGATTGGTGCACCATGTGCCCAAACTATTCAAGTGTGTAGTAGTTGCTGTGACTTTTTCTGATTTGCAACCATTAAAGTGAAATAAATCTTGCCTGTGGGCTTCTGCATCATCTGGTGGAATTTGCAGAGAATGTTTTTCGATTTGTGACATTTAGTAGAGCAAATAGAATTACAATTGTCATTTTTTGTTTCGCTTGCGCACCAAGACTATATCACATTGAAAGAGAAAGTTACTGATTGATCATGCAGTGTGTTAAGCAAGGACTCTATAAATCTGACTTGAATTCACATGAATTTCAAGATCATCATTTCCGACGAGCAAAAGAAATATAATTAATAAGCAGTGCGCATTTCCAAACTTTCCTTGTGCCCAAAGGGGCAGGTGCTCACACTGCGATTGATTTTATCATCTCTGGTGTATTTCTGGCAGAGCACCTGGCTTTATATAGAAAGTTCTAAACTGTATATAGCAGGTTCTCCCTGTCAAACACAGTTGGCTGTTGAAGTTCTTCTCAGCCTGTTGCACAAACCTAAGACCAAAACCAGTGTAAGCAGATATAATTTGCAGCTCGGATTTCCCATGTTAGTAGCACACTGCATGCGTTCTTTCACTCCAAATGGCTTTCTACTGTATTCAAATTTATTTTTCAAAAACACAATTTTTGAAGAGACCTGGCAAATGATTTAAGCATTGAAAAAAAACCCAGTTAATCCCACTTACAGTGGCAGGTTTAATTTTGCTGGTGGTTTTTGGGGGGTAAATAAAGATTATGTTTGGGGGGATACCGCAGCCTCAGAGAAGATCCTTAGTCAAATCATTTTATTAAGAACAAATTTAGTTTTATTACAGTGAATAAGAATTGCATTGGATTGGAGTAAGGGTTGCTAGTCTGTGGGGGCCAAAACCTTTGTTAATTGAAAGTATTTGGGACCAGACTTGATTTACAATGATCCCTTTTTAGGAGGTGGGCAGACGGGCATAGACCTTTTTTTGCGATATACCCAATTTTTACTGACCTTGACCCTGGTGGTGATGCCTTACATATGTCCACTCTAACCTTATAATAAGAACCCTGCTTGGCTTCTCTAATAGTCTAGCTGGCTGTGAACATTTATATCATTTCACATACAAATTTTTTACGCAAATATTCATTTCTGCCCGTCCAATAAAGAAATCTTTAATACAGCCATATATCTTTTGGTACTCACATGAGTATATACAAATAATTTATAATAAAGTAGATGGTAACTTCAGACTGTTTTACTAAGCATGAAACTTCATTAGTAAGCCTTTCCATACCGACTCAATCCACTGAATGTTTCCTTTTAGTTCAGTGATGTATTGCCAATTTCCAGGCTTTCGGTAATTGTTGGGTTTTTTAACTTTTTTTTTTTTTTTTTTTTTTTTTTTTTTAATAAAAGTCCAAATTACATTTTGGAGCATAAAGAAAAGTATATCAGTCGTTTCAGTTTTAATCTTATTTTCTAATCTTTGATTGAAATCCATTCCAGCCACGGAATTTTGTAGTTGCTCTTTCTTTGATCACTGCGGCATTTTTGCGACTATAGTGGCTTTAACCGTTTTTTAAGCTCTTTTTCCAAGTCAGACCAGTCTTATATGCTGAACGTCTACATCTTTCATTGCCAATAAGTGTCTTGTTCATTTTTTTGTAGTTCAATATAATGTAGTTTCTGTTTATTAACAGTTTATTAGCAGCATTCTGTGTTAAACATGATTTTCAACCTCCTTTATAGAATCATTTTTGATTGTAATTTCCTTAAATGGGTCTTTTATTGGGATTCAGTTTGCCATAGAGAGAAACCATATATTTTTTAGGCCTGCACATGGACAAGGGTGTAAATATTTTTTTTTAAATAGATGAAGAGGAAGGGGTTTACTCAGAATTTATCAAATAAGAAATTGTCATTTGTGTAAACCTTATTTAGACAGAGGATTACTTTTGTTATGGCTCAAGCTGTGTTTTAAAGACACAATGCATCAACTTGTTGGACATTAAGGAAGTCAGTAGTCCAATAGAAATGTTTTTCATGATTTCTGAAACAAGTATATCTTTTAAACATTTAGTTACTTTTTACAACTAGCAAATATTAAAGGGAACGGCACACCAGTATTAAAAAAAAAATAAAATAACAATTTACAAGTGGGAAAAACCAAACGTATATTCATACATTCACAACCAGGCAATAAAATTTTTTTCAGAAAATTCCAAGATATAAGGTGCTTTATAGAGTACTCCACTTAGTGGCTTTAACTGTGTACACAACAACATTACAATCGAACTTCCGGATTTGTGTGAGCATCTGTTGTGCAGAGCAAAACACACCATTATACAAATATCTGGCTGTGGAAATTTTTTTTTTTTTTTAACGTATATGCAAAAAGTTGTTTTCAAATAAAAGTAAATATAGCCTTCCTTTAAGTGCCCGGACATGAATGACACTTATAGTATCAATAACTTGAAGTAGATGTAAGCAATCATAAATTCACCAGCATTCGGTTGTCCGAGGCTTCTGGGAGTTGTATCTCAGCAACATGTGGAAGGTCACATGTTTTCAATAGAAATATAAAATTAAAAACACACGGCAATGATGTTGCTGTTTGTATTATGGGAATCTAGTTAGCAGTGTGTAGCCAACTCAATAGCCAGAGGTTAGAAGGTAGGATTGGTGTAGAACTTGGTGTGAACTATACATAATACTTAACTACTAGGGGTGTTGGAATAATCGGGGTAGCAGTTGGAGTCTTGGGGAGGCACAGCATTGCTATCTGTAGGACTAATGATGAGAAACAGCTAAGAAACTGAAACTGTGTGGGAGAGAGAGAAACAGTGTATTGGGCAAAAAAACAGTTGTAAAAAGTTAACTGATATCATTTAGAGATTTCAGAGTATCTTCCCATTTGATAGGGGTTAACCCCATTACGGCTAATGTACTTTCTGTTTCTGTATTTACAGTCAGAATTTATTTAAATAGTGTTATAGCCTGATTCTCCTACTTAAATCCAGAAAAATATTGTTGTTACGTGTATGGCTTAAGTCAAGCCAGGTTAGTAGATTCTACTTGAAGTTGGCTAGATATAGGTTTCCTTATATACTGTGGGTAGATTATTTACCCCCTATAGTGAACAACAAAACCTATCATCATAAGCAGTTACAAGAAACCACATGTAACATAAGGCCTTGCGCACATGTTGCTAAATGGAATCTTCCAGTACCACTGCTCTCCTTACTCCATGGGGCAACTAGGAAGTGAAGTTAAGCAGTACCGTACTGCATATCGATAAAGTTGTGCTATGCCAAAAAGGGTCACAAAATCTGCATCACTTAGACAAAGACGAGTATTTGCTTTATTGTAAAAATATGTACAAGTATGGAATCCATTAACCCAGTAATCTGTTATTCAGAAAGTTCCAAATTATGGGAGAGCCATCTCCCATAAACTCCATTTTAATCAAATAATTCAAATATTTAAAAATGATTTCCTTTTTTGTAAAGAGAAAACAATACCATGTACTGGATCCCAACTAATATATAATGAATCCTTATTGGAAACAAAACAATCCTATTGGGTTTAATGATTTTTAAGTAGATGAAGGAGATCCAAATTACAGAAAGATCCCTTATCCATGAAACTCTAGGCCCCTAGCATTCTGGATAACCGTTCCTGTACCCGCATATAAAAGTTCCCTACGTGAATCCATTTGGGGTGTAGATACCAGTGTAGGTACAGTAGTTAAACTGAGTAGGAAGTTATCCATCTGAAGTAATTTTTCTACTAGAAAGGCTTTCTGAAAAAACAGGTCAAAAGTAATTTCTACGCCAGTTTTTACCTGCCTTTATTAATGTGTCCCTACTTGTGCTTAAAGATGCCTGAGTAATGTATCATCAAAGATATAAAACTTTTTTTTTTCTTCATTTTATTATTATTCCTATTGTTAGTGATGCTAAAGGTGCACATAGCTTTTATCCGTTCAGCATGCCCACATGCAGTGACTTGGAAAAACAAACACGCTGAAGGATTAAGTCAAAACTTCCTGGGTGCAAGCCCTCATAAGGCAGCAGACGGCAGACAAACTGACGTCGATGTGGAATCACCATCCTTTTTGGAACAGGGCAACCTTTGAAAACAACGCAGGCCTGTGCCAAATTTTTATTCCTCTAGGTTAGGTACTCCACCCATTGGGATTGGAGCTCCACCCTAACTATAGACTATAATTCAGTAGTGCTTCACTTGTCCTGCTATCCCTCCCTATGACAGAGTTCATACATGCTCTCTTTAATGTATAAATGATTCTCCAAGAACAAAGCTTATCACTAGGGAGGAAGGTTCCTTCAAAAAGCCTAGTTCTGGCGAGCAAACATGCTGCTTGCCGTAAGCGCCTTGATGCAGTGTAACCTTCCTTCAGTGTTGATTGAATGAAACCACTATAAACACAACTCCAGGACTCAAAAGGATTTGGATGCAGTAAAAGACTGAATCCTCATTATGTGCCATTATTCCTGATTTATTTTTCTATGTTTTTACTTATCTGTTGCTAGGATGTTCCTATGAACAGAAAACCAAACCAACAGGCTCCAATAATTCCTCGTTGTTTAATAGGAGAGGTGTGTACTGCGTTTACAGACTTCATCTGGGTTTAGGTTGTGTCTATGTATCCTTTATGGGAGATTTAACAATTGCCATATTATCACTCTTATGAAAATATGATAAGCTGATACATGCCTACTTGTTTTCCCAACTATGACACTGCTTATGCTGAGTAAATACATAATTTGTTTTTATTATATACATTTTTTTATGCTCACAATCAAGTATTTCCTCCCAGTTACAAATATCGCTACCTCCGTGCCTGATGACAAATTTGTTCCTATAATTATATATTCTACCAGGATAAGTCACCAGTGTGTATCTTTTTTTTTTTTTTTTGTATCCTAACGTAGTTGCTAGGTTATTAAAATTGCTCATAGCTTGGGTCGGAACCAGATTAGAAGCATTTATCGTTTAATTTATCCTATACAGAATGACATCTTTATACATGTCAAACGTGCGCCTGTCCTGTCTGTGTTAATAATATTTGCTAGGGTTTCCCTAAACCAGTTACAAGGAAAAAAAAAATTCCTTCAGTAATGGGAGAGATTATGCCTGACAGTTTCTGTTATATAATGAACAGGGAGGATTGTTTGAACAAAGGTAACATTTTTTTGATTTGTGTACTTTTTTTGGCACTTGGCTCTGTTCTAAAACCAAGAATGATCTAACAGTATAAATATCTGCATATTTTTAAACTGGTCGTATGGTTGTGGTGTGTTTAAATCATTCATGATCTCCATACAGGAGACCCAAAAATGGTAAACGATTTAAAAGAGCAGAGGCAAGTTTCATGTGGGTATTTGAAGTCTTCATTGTGAGCTTGAGATGCAGCGTTTATCCTGGAGACATAACATACGCTTCAATTACTGCTAAAATTCCTCTAAACTTTATACATTTTTATTTTGATTCTTCTAGAACTTTAATTTGTGTTATCAATTTGTGCATTTAATAAATGCTCTGCGGAATTAGGGGATTAGGGAAAATGAAAAAGGTATTTACTGGTTTTATATTATGTATACACAAACGTATTAAATATGTGTGTGTACGATATGAGTGAATAAATACCTAGACGGGATCAGTTTGGAGGCAAAGTGTCTGTTATGAAAGATATGGAAAAAATGTGTTCATAATTTTGTACCTATGCGGCAATTTCTGTGAACATTTTCAGCTGCTTGAAATGATTCCTGATTTAAAAACAAAACCCTCACTGTTACAAATATTAACACAGGTGTGTATTAAGTGCACAAGATTGGAGATCTATATGTATATACACACAAACACACACACACACTATTTGGCAATAGGAAGTGAGTTGGGAAATTCTAGTACAAAACGATTGCTTCATAATGATAAAAACAGACTCTTGATTTAGCAATTGGTAGAATAATCTCAGTTGTTAAATCCATGGCCAATAATTTGCTCAAATGGCCTACCTCAAGGTTTGACACTTCTTTATGTTTATTTGAATGACCAGGGTTGTTTTATGCAAGAAAGTGAATATTTCAAATTATTCTTTTGAATTATATAGTCCCTTTTTTGAATAAAAGAGAGCTAGAAAGAATGAGAAGTTCTACAATAATTTAGTCGTATGCCTTCTGTATTGTGTTATTTTTACAAATTGCTTCCCCCCTTCACTGCACATATGTTTTGGTCTTTAAGTTTTTTTTTTTTATTTTGTTGGAAGTGCAGATTTTGAGGACAGAAAGTGTAAGTAGTGAAGGTTTATTGAGTAAAGTGTGTATTGTGTGCCAATCTTATAATCTACAGACTGCTAACCAGATGGTTATTCCATTACTCAAAATATTTTTTTGGTTTGTATGTATGTGTTACATGAAAAAATTCTCCCTAAAATATGTAAAAAAAAATTTGTTTCTGGATTTTTTTTTGGAGATCCTAATGTATATACTGCAGGTTATATTTAAGTTGGAATACTGAGCACCGAAACGAAATAAGAACAACATAACTTTCTGATATAACTTGAGTTGTTTGGGTTTCATTGGGACCGAGTAATGCATTGCAGATTTATAATGATTGCTGGCTTTTATTTATAAATTTCATGACATTGTCATGCAGGTTGCAGGGATTGAGAAATCGGCAGCTGGGACCATTGCATAAACATACAGACAGATGAGGAGTCTCTTTAATGAGAGCTGGGGTATCCAAACTAATCCTCAAGCTTTTTCAGGCTACTTAACTTTAAATACCACTCAAAGGCTGTTGGGGAAGGTGTTTTGGATATTAAAAGTTTAAAGAAGTTGTTGACGCAGTTTTTTTTGGTGTTTGCTTCTGCAAATTGTGGTCATTGTTTGTTATTTATCTTAATATAGGTTTGTTTTATTTTACAATATTTCTCTTTTTTTTTTTTTGCATTTGTGAAGGTTAGTATATTCCAAGGAAAACGTACTATTTTAACCCTGTAGGAATTCCTTTAGAGACCATTTCTTATCATCATTGCTTATCTGTAGAGTTTGGGGTAAAACGTTACCCCCTGTAGTGTTGACAACACAATTGATTTGAGTGTAACAGATTGCTAACACAACCAGATTTTATAAAAACCATAGACCTCTTATCTGGAAGCCGATTATTTAGTTAGATCTGTATTATAGTACAGTCATTACTTATAGTGCCTTTTTTAAGCAGTTTTTCATTATGGATTATTCTTATTTAATAATTACACTGTACCTTGTACTCATGGAAAACAGTTTTTTAAATTATTTTTCAAGTAGCTTTAATATACGTTGCTCCAAATTACAAAAACTCTGTATCCTGAACCTAAAGTTCATGACATCAGATCCCGTATCTGTACTTGAATTATTTTCTTTTACATGTTGTTGCCTTTATTTTTTTAATTAAGAGAAAACCCGTACTTATCATTAACATTCTACCCAAATGAAATGAAATCATTTTGTATTTCAGAAAACGAACTGAAAGCATCACTTTTATTGCGTACTGAAATAGAGGTTTTACAAGTCAGATAAAAAATGTATTCATAAACATGTTGCTGTTGTTGTTAATTTAATTGTAAGTGCTTTTTATAACATGGTATGTTTGTAGTTACCGCTGTCACAATATCCCTTTTACTGTTATAATTTCCTATGGCGCATTAATGGATAATGTGTATTCCATAAAGATGAGATTTATTCTAAAATGTAGGTTTTACAATCCAAATGTACTATAGGTTTTACAATCCAAGGAACAGTAATATCCAGATATCTCAGAATTTTATTAAGTTCTGCTTTTTTTTAGTACTTTTTTTTTTGAGGAGGGCCGTGGGCTTTATCCTGTAAAAAAATATGTCTGTACTTTCTTCTACTTTTAATTGTACCTTCTCAGAAAAATTCAGTTTTTCTCTTAGGTTCTCTTTTTTTTTTTTTTTTTTCTTTTGATGAAGACAAAATAGTCTTATGAACTCACATACTAAAGCTCAATTACAAGAAAAGTTTTTATTGTTGTCATACTTTTATATGCAAATGTAGTGTTCACTGAAGGAGAATTTTAAAAGCAAGACACATTTTAGAAAGAATATATTCTTTAGGAATATTAAAATTAATTTTATCTAAGTTATAAAAGACACGCACATAGTCATCTTCTCCGCTTTTTTCAGAGCCACCTTCTCTTCACGCCGTCCACTGGCACATCTTGTCTCAAACTGTTCTGTCGTGCTTCTCCTTGCCTCTGGAATTCCATCCCTGAATTCCTCCATAAGGAATCCTCTCTCAAACTCTTCAAGAAAAAACTAAGAGCTTACCTTTTGGAGCACTAGAACTTTAGCCTAGTCCTGTGCCTACTAACTATGCCTTGCCTTGTGCACTTTTTCATCTCCAATTTGGGCCTGTATGTTAGCCTCCTATTCACTTAGACTGTAAGCTCTATGGGGCAGGGACCTCCTTCTCAATATGTCTCTAACCACATAGCACTTAAGCTCTTTGTCCTGATATGATTCTGTATATATTTATTATGTGATCTCTTCCCCATGTATACTTTTAAACATATATACTATACTTTTATTCACTGTACAGCACTGCTGCTCCTTAACAGTGCTTTATAAATAAAGTTATACATACATACATACATACATACATACATACATACATACATACATACATACATACATACATACATACACACAGGGAGGCATTTATCTTCCCTACTCTGCAACACAAAAATAACTGAGAAACTTAAAAATTAAAAGTTTTGCTATAAAAATGGAATGCATAGCTAGACTGGGCTGGACTTTGGGTTTTTTTGACCTGTGCTAAAGTAATAAAGCCCCATTAGTAAGTAAGAGTGTGACTATGTATGTATAATAAGCATGTAATATTTTGCCAGATTTGCCGGAAGGCTCAATTAGCTTAAGGCTGCCCCCACAGGGAAGCTTTCCCTTCTCAACTGGTAGCATTTAGCCCAGATGGTAAACCTCCGTTCTGCTTTTCCTGTCTTCAATAGATAAATATAGATATGCAGAAACATATATAATGGGAATATGCAGTAGCCATAAGCCATGAATCAAATATCCACAAGAGACTATTATATACAATAGAACTGCATAAGTTGCATTATCTATCTAGCTATCTAGCTATCTAGCTATCTATCTCTATATACCTTGAGAAAGGTCCCAATAGGGATCGAAATGTCACGTCGGATACATATGCAATAACACTTTTTTCAACTTTTTGCATAACCCTGGTGTTGCTGGTCTTTCTTTCCACACATATATAGATATATAGAACCTGACGACGGTTCAGAGAGAACCAAAACGCGTTGATGTGGGGTAGACTGTAACACTCCAATAAAAATTATTCTTCACAATACCCGTGAGTGCTCTTAAATGATTCAATATGCTATCCCCTGAAGCAGCACCCGGGGCCTGATGTTTTGAGGGTGAGTGCCGGTTCTACTATATGATTGATATATAGATATATATATATTTCCTTTACCGTACACCCAGGTATTGTTTCCAAACGGAGTGCTGTCCATATATATATCTATATATATATATATATATATCTATCTATCTGTGTGTGTATCCAACCTGGTGCACTCACAATGCGTATGGAGCAGCTGCCTGGGTGCTGGTCAAAATCTGTGTACATACATTACCAAAAAAACGCACTCCAGGGACTTGATTAGGTGAACAAAATAAAGTGCTTTATTTCTCAACATTTCGGCTCCATTATTTGGGCCTCCGCTACTTGGGACACATCCTGATGATGGCCCAAGTAATGGAGCTGAAAAAAAAAACGATGTATGGTTTATACCTAAATATTATATTTAATTTCTACCACATGTTGCACAGTGAAGATTGATAAATGAATAGCTTAGTGGTTCAAACTCCCCACCCCCAAATATTTTTCTTAATGATTCTTTAAATATTCCAAAAGTCATTTTATTCTGTGTGATAATATATTTATTATTCTTTATTCTTATGTAGCACTGACACTGTACTCTGCCCTTTACAAAATGAGATACAACGTTGGTTAAACAAAGGCAAAGCTTCGACACAAGGGTAAGTGCTACAGACATCGATTTAAAAAACAGAAAGAACAGATGTGTTAAGGTGCTCTTTGCACCTTAAAAGTTGCCCTACCATTAATACACTCCTATAAAGTTAATAGACCAGCTTGACCCTAGCAAGTTTTATTTCTTTTTTTTTTTTTTTTTTTTTTTTTTTTGAGATGGAAAAACAGAACCAGATTCATGTAGGAATACATATGGATATTAAAATTCCATTTGTCATACTTTTAAAATGTGATGTTAAGACATTTATCCAAAAACCACTATGGATTATTTTAGTCAGATTCTTATAACTATTTTCCTGTGTATTCCCTGGCTAAATCCCTAATCCTTCTGTGCCTACAAGAGTCTGAATAGCCTGTTGAAGGATTTCCTTTTCGTCAAAGGAAAAAAAAAACCCAGAAAACATTTTCTTATATCCTCAGCTCTTGACATTTGTTGTTTGGGCAAGTTGGAAAGCCATGTGCCTAAGATGTTTATATGAGCATTTCCATTTGTTTTGCTTTAATGTCAAGACAACAGGCATAATTGTGATCCTTATATAAGAAAAACAGGTTGCATAAATGGAATTGTGATTCCATGCCAGCCCAGCCGTGATTTAATGTCTGATATTAATATCTAATATTTCTGAGAGCGTGTGATGGAATAAGCTGAAGTCTGCATTCTTTTTTGTGTCTTTTCATTAGTTGGCCTTATATTTTGCATCTAATTGTTCTTTGATTTCTATGAAATTTATAAACCAATGTTTGTTTTTTAATCTGTCAAAGTATCAATTGTTCTAATACTGTATGTGCTCTGTATGAAAGTATGTTTGCTTTCAATCTATCCTAGAGCACAGCTATCATTAATGGTGCAATGTCCCAGGTCAATAGAGATTTTGTAGGGGTCCATTATTTTTTGTAAAATAGGACTTTCAGACATATGGGAATTGAAGGCTCTATTTATGATTGCTTGAGTCTTTTACAAAAGCGGGGGGAAAAGTCGAAGTCGATGATAATGATTGCTTGAACCAATCATAAATAGGGCACTAAGAGGCCTATTTATTAAAGGTCAAATTTTAGAGGTTTTTGAAACCACAACTAAACACACTTTCTCTAAAACTAAGAATGTCATGACATTTATTAAAAGATCTGAATAAAAAAAGTACGAACAAAAAATAACACGAGAACGATTAGTGGAAAATTACTAGTGAGAAAATCCCCTCTAAAAGTACAAATTAATTAAATACGGTCCAATAGGATCAGCGTAGCTCCCATTGACTTCTATAAATTTTATATTTTTAGAGCTTTTCAAAAAAAAAAAAAAAGGAAAACCATTGAGTTTTAGAGATTAATGAACGAAAAAAAATCTAAATTTGATTCTTAGTAAATGGGTCCCACGTGTTTGTTGATCTACAACTTTCAGCAACTCCATATATTTCGGCTGTAGTGGGTGTTGCCCTATAACGAAAATGAAAGGGCTTGGGTTGGCTGCTTCGAGTGGTCAAATGTTATTCTTTTCAGTTGGGTGTTAGTGTTCGGTGGCAGCATTGAACTTTAACACCCTGTTGATTTGTTTTATTTTTAATGCAATGCTTTTACACAACCTATGGTCGCTTTTATTGGGTGTCCATTAACCTTGATGTAGGTTTTTGGAGTGTGGGAGGAAAGTAGAGTAAGTGAAGGAAACCCACACAGACACGGAGAGAACCTACTGATGGTTCCCTGTTTAGGGTTGAATTCAGTAACGTAACTGGAGGGGGCAGGCCTTGGTGCAAGAAGTGCCGCTGGGCCCCTGCCCCCCTCCGTGCGAGATTATCTGCACCGAAAATCGTCTGATGTGGCCAGAAATCGACAGTGCGCGAGCTGCCGGGGGGCCCTGAGGGGGTGCGGGCCCTGGCTCAATTGCACCCCCTGCTCCCCTGGTAGTTCCGCCACTGGTTGAATTAAGTACCCCAGCCCCCCCAGGATACCTTTCCTCCTACGTCAGTTCATGGTGTAGCTGTTTTCTAACTGTAGTACATAGTGCAAGACACCACAGTCACATTCACAATTTTTTTTTTTTTAAATGTAGAGTGACTGAGTTTTCCAGTCACAAAGTTGACGTGATGACTGTACCCTAAAATTAGCCAAATGTTGATCCTGCTTTTCCATTTTTTCTTCTCTATATTTACACTGTGTACATGGATGAAACCTACATATTGTGGTTCTTAAACATGTGCTGTGACATTCATGTATTGTAGTGATAGGCTAAGAATACAGTTTATTTCAGTGATAACGATAACAAATCGAGGTGAAATGAATAGCTGCAACCAGTTTCCTTCTTCTCCCCCTTTTCCTAAAGCGTAGAGTGTGTGAGCAGTCTCTTTTTCTCTCCAATTAAACTACAACCAATACTCTGGGGAGCTATAGAGAGATTTTATGGTTTAAACACCATTGAAATAAACATGTAAATTGTAATATGCAATCTTCAAGCAATAATAAAAATTCATAAATCACTAAACAATAAAGGCTATAAAAATAGGGCTATAAATTAATTTATACTAGCTGTGTTTAATTTTGGTTATTGGATAAAAAATGTTAAAAATGCATTTTAAACAAAAGCGTTTTGCACATACTTAAAATAGTGTGCAGGTTGTTTTTTTCCATAAAGCCCCCAACAGTCTACATAAGAAAAACAAAACAAACTCCTTTTTAAAGGATAAATACATTAAGGGGTTTATTTACTAAACTCTGAATGCAAAAATCGCAAAAAATGTGTGATTTTTGTATTTATTTATAAAATTGGACTTTTAAAGAAAATCACAAATTTGTCGGAATTCATCAAACCCAGAGAATGGTAAAGTCAGAATCTGAAAATCCAGCATCTCAGACCTGTCGAGGTTGCATATAAGTCAATGGAAGAAGTCTCAATGATTTTTTGATGTGTGCTGGGTTTCAAGCAATACCCCAAAGTTTTTGGAGCTTTTGGGTGAAAATTCTGAATAAATCGTTAAAATTGGATAAAAATCCGAAAACATCCTGAAAATCTGATTTTTTTTTTTTTTTTTTTTTTTTTACTGCAAACCAAATTTTCGGGAAAATTTAATAATAAATAAGCCTAAAAAATGTACCGGATTTGATCAGAGGTTGTAGCAGAAAATATTGAGATAAATTCAGACTTTGATAAATAACTCTCTAAATTTCTTAATTTTATTTTAATTGTATCAATCTGGAATGCATGTATGAAGTCCTTCTTCATTCTTTGTTGAGCCCTAAGTCTTTAAATAAATACATTTTAGGGTGCAAATATATAATGTTCTGACATCATTTGTGGGTGTTGCCAGTATCATTAGGGCAAGTAAAGTAAATTAATCTAGCATTTTGTGTTCCTTTAAGTATTTGCATACAGTCCACCAGTCAAAGACCGGTAGGCCTTTGCCTAGTCCAGTGCCTAGTCTAGTTTTATGAATGGCACAAACTGCTTCTTTATCAGACAACCAACTTCTACTTATTTTGCGGCCTTCACAGATATTGGGATTAAAACTAGAAACACATGTGCCCAAGTAACATTTGAATTTCAAATCCACAATAAACCTATAGAGGCCCATTTATTAAAGGTTGAATTTTAGTGGTATTGGAGCTTTTTAAAAACAAGACCAAACCTATTTTCTCTAAAACCACAAATGCCATGTAAGTTCTTAAAAGATCTGAATATACAATAAGTAGGATGGTAAAAAAAAATCTGAATAATGCACTTAAAAATATAATAAAAACTGTAAAACCTCTAAAAATTTGAGGTTTTTTTTTTTGAAAATTTGCAAAAAAAATCTGAAAAACCTCTGTGGCTAAAAAATGGTACAAATAGGATCAGCGCAGAGCCTACTGACTTCTGCAGGACTTTGATTGCTGTTTCTTGCCGAAGTTTTGTATTAGAATTATTTGTGGTTTTTATACTTAATAAATCTCAAATGTTTCAAATTTTATAGAAACACCATTTTTAAAAGAAAAACTAAGTTTAGCAAACAAAAAAAAAATAGAAATCCAAATGCTAGTAAATCATCCCCATTTTGTTTGGAGAAGAGGATTTACAGAACAATTATAGGCTGAGTACCTCTTTTTCCAGTGTTGGCCTTGCCACTGAACTTTGCCACATGATAATGATACACACAAACAATACAACCATAGAGCCCACTTTCTAGTCATTCCCTAATTGAGTAATGGCATTCTGCCTGGTAGAGTTGAATACCTTTGTGCCCACCCATGCCAAGAAATACAGGACTTTCAGCAAATATTCATTATTGCTAATCACTGGTCCTACCTCGTAGAGCTTTACACTGTGATTGAACCTACTGTATTTGTGTGGTCACTGTCAGTGACTAGTGTTTGTGCAGTTCCAGATGTGATCATCCACAGAATCTTGTAATTTTTTACAATAAGGCAGGCTTTTTTAAACTAATTTCTAACTTTTTTTTATTTTTTTATTAGTGGTTGAAATGGAGCAAATATTGTAAAAAATGATCAAGGGGCAATTAAACTGTGAGTTGTTCCCCCACCCCCATTGTGCCTGATGTATCAAATCAAATACAGTAAGATGTAGGAATTCTGTGTTTACCACCACTGTTTGGTTGAGGGTAGCTTCGGGGTTCCTTAGCATCAATAAGAACACTGGTGCATGATATAGGAGAAGAGACAGGATAGATGCAATGGCGCTTGGTACAACTATACCAGAGTGGAAGGACTGTGTTTGGAAGCAAGTGCCTTAATGAATGATATAAATAAGCACAACATTTATATCTTATTTTAACACATTCATAAATGGCCCCCATTGTATTTCTGTGCTAAACCTCTATACATATTCCTAAGGGCTCATATGCATATATACATTCAAATTGTATCACTCTAAATGCTAGTCACATGCCAATAAATGTTTCTCTACTCTTGTCTAACCCGTAAGCCTGAATTAGGTGCAAGTGTCAAAGAACAGGGTGCAAGGGAGCACTGGTATCCAGGCCCAGACTGAGAATTAAAATAGGTCCTGGCATTTCAGGTACACAGAGGCCCAATCAGCCCACACAGAGGCCCAAACAGCTCCCACCAGCCCACTAAATACTGACTAAATACTGACTTTCTATGGCACCTTATAGCAGCCCCTCTGGCATTTGCCAGAACCCATAGATTGCCAGTCCGGGCCTGCTGGTATCCATACCTAGCCAAGGAACTGGAAATTCCAGGGTTCCCTTTGCATGTTGCACCTCTACACACAACTGATGTCCGCCCTGACATAGTTGTGGATTCTGCATTTATTGACATGAAACACTTTGCAGGAATAACTTGTGCAACCTGTGCATGTTGGGATTCTGGTGGGCATTGTGGGTAAAAACCATGGCAATTTACATTTTCTTTTAAATTGCACTCGTGTTCATAAATGAGCCCTATGGTATGTTTTAACAGTATTGTGCTAAAAGTTAAACAACTTGGTCCAAAGGCCCTCTTGGAGGGAGTCAGAAAGTGACTGAAGTGGCTAGAGCACACTGTTTTTTTTTCCTGGTGTGGTCCAGTCCAACCCTGGCCAAATATTATTGAACATGGCCATATCTGGTCGGATATAGGGATCAGCACTTGAGCTGATCCCCTAAGGGGTACTGGAGCTCGTCCCGCAGTGCTTCTGCTAAGAGGAATTTTGCCTGGGCTCTGTCTGCAATCTACACTTTGCACCAGATTTCTATATGCAGACTGCAGTGTCAGAGGGACATGTCAGCCCTGTCCTTATCCACTATTTTTTTTGCTCCCTGCTTTCCACTTCAAAAAATAAACTGACTGACTATTGATACCACAACTGCTCAAAAGAGAGGAATAAGCTATGCAGAAGGATTATGTGGCTATGCAGAAGGGAAGACGACTACACTAGTGCATGGCTGACTACAGTGTCTACACCTTTAGGCACCATTCTGCTATTCTTATGCTGGCCATAGACCCAAAAATATAGTCGTTCGAATCGAAGTTTCGGACCATGTGTAAATCGTCCCAACTTTTTTCTTCCCATGGCGATCAGTTGTTTTAGTCTGTCGGCTAACAATAATTGCTCTGCATGTATTGCCTATCTGATGGTATCAATCGGATGGCCATAATATTAGTATGATTGCTGTCACAAGCAGAATATTGTCTGATTTGCTCTTTTACTACTTTATTTAATCTGAATGGTTAGTGGTAGGTCGGAAGATTGGGACAGCCGATCGTTTATTGGAAACAAAAGTAAAATCTACATGTCTGTCCAGATTTACTAACTTGTTCATAAGTTCTAAGCTTCCCTATATACTGTTTTACCTGTGATATCAATATCATTACACCCAGGTACACATGAGATATGCCATAGCCAGGCCCCTTCTAAAGCATTCTATAAATCAAATGTTCTGCTCACCTCCATCTCATTACACACGTGTAGCTCCTTCAAGCACTGAGGATTGTGAGGACAGCTATTGTGTCTATCATTATACTTTGAAACAAGTGCTAGGGTTATCTTTGAGGTCTTTCATAGTGCAAGCAATTGGCTTTCCCTTATCTCTCTCTAGTCTAGGAAAGTGTAAGTGATTGCTCCCAGGCTCAATTAAACAGAAAGCCCATAATCAGTATGTCCTGTGTGTGTTTGTGTGCAAGGAAGTTATTGGCTGATACAATTGTTAGCTTGTTACAATTGACTTTTTGTGGTTCTTTTTTATGGTGGGTTTATTTGCCTAAGACAAGGGATTTTTAATAAAAGAATTTTCTCTGTAAATATATATATATATATATATATATATATATATATTTTTTTTTTTTTAAAAAAAAAAAAAAAAACCTTTTCAGCTAGGGCTGAGCTACTGGGCAGTAGGCTTGAGATTAGTAGCAGCTGCATTAGCTGGAGTCCTGCTAGCCATGCAGTTGAGAGGAATGCTCTGAACACCGCTATCTTATCACAGGAAGTATTGCAGAAATGAGCTCTTTGTCCCACCCCTATCACTTGCCTTCCCTCCTGTCCTTCTCTTGTTACTTTGCTACTTTCTCTGTTCAACACATTGGCACTTCATATGAAGTCTACACTTGAGAGTGCGGCTTCTGTGAGGTGTAGAAATTGTGATGGTCACAGCACAGTCATTTGGCAATTCCTGGCCACTATAAATAGTATCAGAGGCACAACAATGAGTAATCACACTGGATCAGTCATATATCCTAAGATACTTCCTCCTATGTGTATTTGTACTCCCACCACAATAATAGAGGAATAGGTTGATTTGGGGCAAATTATTTGTATAAGTATGTGACCTGTTATCCAGAGTGTCCAGGACCTGGGGTTTTCCAGATAATGGCTCTTTCTGTAATTTGCATCTTCATACCTTGAAGGGCACCTGTTGGGCGAAAATATTAAAATTAAAAGGTAAAGAGGGAGCTCCCAGTGCGACTGGTCATGTTGCGCAGTCCACACCTGTGGTTGTGGGAAATATTTTCGCCCAACAGATGTCCTTTAAGTCTACTAGAAAATCATGTAAATAAACCCAATAGGCTGGTTTTGCCTCCAATAAGGATTAATGATTGGAGTTAAGTTCACGTACAAGGTATTGTTTTATTATTACAGAGAAAAAGGAAATCGAATTTGGTTTATTTCAATAAAATTGAGTCTATGGGAGACAACCTTCTCGTTATTCTGAGCTTTCTGGATAGCAGGTTTCTGGATACCTGTAAGTGTTTCATTTAAGGGCTAAATTAGGCAACCATTCATTAAAGGTATTTTAATGACCAAAACACAATCCTTGCAACAGGTCTGTTCTGATGAATTGTGCCGCCTGATGCAGGGGAATCATGGAGATTCAGAGTCGTGATAATTCTAGGGTAGGCAATGACCAAAACACCATTGACCAATTTAAGGGCAGTTGCATTTGGTTTGTACTGTCACTCCTGGCTGCAATTATATCAAAACCGTGGGGGAAAATGCAGCATTATTGCTTAAAAACCGAGCAATTGTATCCATAACTGTAAGTTTGTTTGCAATATACCCCAAAGTTTCACCATGACACAACACATAGAAACAGTGGTAGTAAAAAATGTAATGCATTGGTTTATTTTCTGTCTTAATAAAATACTCGGAATGGACCTCAGGAAAATGGGCACAATTTAGGAAATTATGCCGTGGCATCATTAGCAAAATTTTAAATTTGGGTGTTAATTCACACGCCCATTAATTGGCATTGTCATTTGTAAAGTACAGGGTTACCTTGGGTGCTGCACCCCATTCACATATATGGATGCAACTTTTGAACACATTTAAACTGCCAGGCGTTGTGCTTTTAATAGTAAACAAGGAAAATTTAATTTAGAAATAAGCATATAGTATATATTTATATATGCCTATTTTCGTCAAGGAGATTTATCGAGATTTTCTAATAATACATTTATTCCAAAGTAAATTGAGGTAAAATCTTTCAGTAATGAGAGACGGACATTTATGTGGCTAGCATTAAGCTTTGGTGGTTTGTATATACTTCGCTTATGAATGATACTGTATGTTAATCTGTAGTAGTTAATTTTCTTCTAAAAGCCAGGCATCTTTATTAAAGAGCTTGAATTCACCTAAAAAGCCACCAAGTTTCCAGGATCTCTAACACATTACATTTTTTAGGGTAACGACGCACAGGATGTTTTGGCACCCTGGCTTAATCACCTTCAATGAGGGGGACAACATTTCCAAAGTTCAGCTCATTTGCTTGATACAGACTGATAAAACTGATAACCAAAGCCCTTGGCTTGAAATTACAGTTAGTCTAAAGTTGGAAGTTCTGCCAAAGTCCACGCAAAGCAGAAAATACCATCATAATCTCAAAGCTTCCTTCGAGATCCTGATCCTGGGCAGTAGCTAGGTGGATTTTCTAAATTCAGCTTGGGGTTTTGTTTGCTTTCTTTTTGCGCTACGTTCCTTCTACAGCCCATAAACCTAGAGTTATGTTAATTGGCTGATGATGAAACTGACCATAATGAGTTGCTGTGCCAGTGACAGGAGAATTAAATTGTCAGCTTTTTCTAGGGAGGGGTTTGGCAAATGATTAAACAATCTGTAAAGTGCTGGTGTATATGTTGTCACTGTTTTTAATAATGGATAATAATATGACAGAAGGAATGCCAAGCTGAGTGAGATGAAGGTGACCATAGTTACCTGATCACACATGTCAACCTCAGCCAGTCAATAGATTTGGGTAACTACAGCAAGAATTCTGCAAAGAATTCAAAGTTCCACTGCTGACTTTTCACGTTTTTATTGATTGGTGTCTCTGGTTGCAGTTCTTTTGTATGTATGGTCCAATAATAAAATGTCAACTTAGCCCCTCCAAGGACAAGGTCGGTATCCGCCTGTTGATGCCTCATCTCCCATTAGGCTTCCATAGTTACTGTACCTTTAACTATCTGATTGCTGTCCCATGGGCCTGATTTCAGGCTGATCTGACCACCCATATGGTGACCACACGGAAGGATTGGATACCCATCATTAGAAATAGGAAAGGTATTTTGAAATGCAATTTTTGTGTTGTCTAAAAATGTGGTTGTTGCATTTGCTTTAAGGCCACTTCCATTTCCTAGCTTTAGTGTACCTTTAACTAATGGAATTCCAATTAGTTAATGGTGTTTGATAAACCTGCTCTCAGTCCTCTCATCCTGCTTCAAACCTTCACACCTTGTTCTAAGTCTAGTGCTTATTAACTTTCACAAGGGGAAGAATTATTGTCTTAAAAGCCTTATGGTTGGCAGATGCCTGGAAGGAACTGTAGACTGTGACCTCTCTGGAATTTATTAGGGGATATTCATCATTTCCATGTGGTCAGCTCAGTGTCAGAGCCTAAAGACTCCTAACTCCAGTAAATAGGACAACTTATAAGTACCACCTACTTAACTAAACTTTTTCATTCACATCTTCTTTTAAAATGTTGCACCAAAAGTACTGTATCATTCTGGGAAATTCTAGTTTTGATAATTTTATGTGCTGGTTTTACTTGGGCTGGTTATGCAACAATTTACTTTCTAAATAAGCCAAATGTGGCTTTTCTTGTCCCTCGGTTCAAATATTTGTTTTTCTTATTTGAACTATGGTAACAAAGAAGGGTCATTTACATCCTAATACATAACTTGGGATTTTCAGTTAAACCCCACTATGTCCCATAGATACAAAAGGTAAATACTGGTATGGGACTTGTTATCCAGAACACTTATGACCTGGGGTTTTTCGGATAAGGAGTCTTTCTGTGATTTGAATCTGCATACCTTGTCTACTAAAAAGCCATTTAATCATTAAATAAAACTAATTGGATAGTTTTGTCTCCAATAAACTTTAATTATATTTTAGTTGGGATCAAGTACAAGGTACTGCTTTATTATTACAGAGCAAACACAAATCATTAAGTCTTTTGGAGATGGACTTCCTGTAATTCAGAGTTATCTGTATAAGCGGTTTCCAGATAATTGATCCCATACCTGTATGTTCTTAGTGCTTTAGCCAGGAACAGAGTTATCAATCCGCTACAGGAATGCTGGGAGTTGTAGTTTACAACAAACAGAGGACAGGTAGAATACCACTTGCTTGGAGGATAAGAGCTCTGCCTCTCCTGTGTGACCTCAAGCAAGTGATCTTCCTTTAAATCTTAGGGGGTTAGTTATTAAGGTTCGAGTTGTGTTTTCCATGAAAATGTAAGTTTTCAAGGTTATATTTTTGGTCAAAACTCACACTTTCAGGTTAAATAAAAAAACAAATTGTTTCCATATTTATTGTACCCTGGCAATAGTTTCAATCCAAAAATACACAATCTAAAACCTGTCAAAGGTCATGTAGGAGTCAATAGCCAAGGTCCCTTCAACCATTTTGAGTTTTTTTTTCCAGAAAAACTGAAAACTCGCTCAATTCAAATAATCCAGTTTCGCAACTCGAACTCGCAGTATCGAGTATTTTCTTAAATAATAAACCATTTGAGTTTATTTGAGGTATAAATACTCTTTAACATTTGACCTTTGATAAATAACCCCCTTCGTGTCAACTTCTTTATCCTGGAGATGTTTCTTACGTTTCATCATATCAACTGAATTATTATGATCAGCCTTCGTTTTTTCAGTACTGACATTTTTTTATAACGCAACTTTTGGGTAATGTTCATCATTTACATAAGATCCCTGCCACCAATTCAGGTTAAAAATCCAATACATTTTATCAGGAACCAATAAACCTAAATTAGTGATCTAGGAGTGTAAAAGGAAGACCACATAGGTCACCATTCCTCCATATTCCATCATTGTTGCCTTCATGCCTATAAAGAACTGCATTTTACTCAAAGTTGGTTTTAGGGCAAGTCGGAGATGGCATTTCTAGCCTTATTCTCGCCATTAATGCAAAAGATTCTGCAGCCCAATGGAGACTGCTCGGGCAAGGACCTCATCATCTCTGATGCAGTCCTTACCAAATGGAATTTCCATACCCTTAAATATCTCAACTGATTTTAAGACAGGTATTGATTGGGCAGATGTCGTCAAAAAACTGCCAACTTATTCCCTTGTATTGATCCATGCATGGACAGTTTTAGATTATACTCTTTCATAGGACCACTGATTTTTTAAATTTGATACTTATTAAATTAAATTCACTGTGCAAAAAAAAATAAAAAAAAGATTCCTTTTGCATGAACAATAAGTTTCTTTGCCATTTTTTCTTTCTCACACTAATCAGATGCCAATCTGGAGATAACTTTTTCACCTGAACATATGCTCGTTGCTGACCTAGCTGTTGAGCGTGTGTGGGAAGTGTTGCATTTACACTTTCCTATAATGATTGTGCTGAGGTTTAGACCACAGAGTGTGATGTTGTAGAACCCAACCTCCATTTTACTGATCTGAGTCGGACGTTGTCATTTATGAGTGTTTCTTTGCATTTGCTTCTCTTTTTCAACTTCACTTTTGCATTTCCTGCATGAGGACCGTTCTCACCCAATACAGCTAATCATCTTTTTATCTCTGTATCTTGCAGGGTGGGGGATTATTACCTTGCACTTCTGCCATTATTCTGTTAGAGAGAAAAAGGGCTGGGGCACCCGGGGAAGTCAATAATTAATATTTAAAAACAAAACCACATCCCCTTTCCTCCACATATACAGACATGAGATCTCTTATCCAAAAACTCTGTATCCAGAAAGCTCTGAATAATGTGTAGCCCAGCACTCACTGGGGATGTACCCCACTTTGTACTCTGCATTCTACTCTTACAGAATGGCCACATGCCTCTGTGATTTAAATAGGAGTGCTGCCTGTGTTAGGCATTGCTTTATCCAATAGGGGGAGGCACTGAGAGGCGCATACGCATACCTCCCAACTGTTAAACATTTTGCAGGACAGTCCCTATTTTCAGCACACCTCCTGCTGTCTCATATTGTAATCTAACTGTCCTATGTTGTCTCTCCATCCAAAATGCCTTTGGGTTCCATTGTTTGGGATTAATATTGTAGTGATCATAACGGCACATCAGGAGTTATTGTGCTCATTATTTATTGTATCTATTAATTATACTTGCACATCTGGGGTGTGCAAAATGACAGTTGTATGTAGGTGTGGTCAAAATATTTTCAATGCACTACAGGGCCCATTTATTAAACCTCAAATTTATCTGGCCAATGTTTTTAGGGGAACGCTCGAATGTTTCATGGAAAAAAAACTCCTTATTTTTAGGGTAGAACTGCATAAACGATCTCCACGTGTTTTTGGCAGATCCAACGTGCTTCACCAAAACGCAGGCATCAAGTCGGATGCAACGGAAAATAAGGTAAGAAATTTGCATGAATCCGTCAGGCGTGTCGGATTATTTTCTATCGTATCCGACTTGATGCCTGTGTTTTGGCGCAGCGGATCTGCCAAAAACGCATGGAAATCGCCAATGTAGTTCTACCCTTGGAGATTTTTTTTTTTTTTTTTACCTCAAAGCTGCTCAAATTCAAAACCAAATGTACTCCATTTTAAACCTTTCACGGTCATGTAGAAGTCAATGGCAGATGTTCCTGAAGTTGTTTCTTGACATCGTAATCTGCGCTGGACAATCCGATAATTCAAAAAAAGTCGAGTTTTTGGAGCATCAATTGCACGATACAAATTAATGCTCGGTTTTGTTGCAATGTTTTGTCAATTCATGGAAGAGAGCTTGGTCAATAGTTTCATTCGAATTTTAATAACTCCCTATGTGTGGCAGATATTTTTGCTCCTCTTTCTATTTATCGAATTGAGGGAGATATGAGTTGACATCCCTCTTCTGTCCCCTAATTTGTACATCATTCAGACAATGAAGTTAGGGAGTGGCAGGAGGTGCAAGCTTCAATAGGCAGGCCTGAATTTCTAAATTGTGTGTCTGTAGGCCAGGTGGTCCTTTAAACCCACCCCCCACACACAAGTTTGTGCATTGGGGAATTTGTATTGACTCTAGAAAAAATTTAGATGCAGGCGGCAACATACCGTCCCTGAATTCCTGTCGCCCTAGACCTGGTCCTTTGTGGCCTTCCCACAAATTTGGGCCTGACAATAAGGACAGGAGGTAAGGACAAGGCTCAGCTAAGCCTCCTAATGCTGCTATCTACAAAATCCAACACCAGGAGCAGATTGTAGCATTCCCAAGGGTGCAAGTGCTTGTTAGATGAAAACGAAGGGGTGCACTTTTTGCGGCCCTTAGTATTCTTACACTTGTACCCCTGGGATCTCTAAATGACCCACAGTGAGTGCTAATAAAATCCAACACCACCAAAATGTGATATCTCAAGTATCCTAGTTTCCTATCCACTTGTTAAATATAAAGAATAATGGGTGCCCTACTGCCCTATTAATTACATTTTGTTTGTCTAATGCAAATAAATAGCATCATTTTATCCATTATATTCTCTACAAGACCCTCTTGCCCTTCAAAGCTATCTCCTCTTTCTTTTCCTAGTGCAAATTAGCATTGGGTAACAATGAAGAAATGTGTTGTGACTGGAAACAATTAATTTATTGTCAGGCTCTTGCATTTTGCCACATAGATAATGATCATTGTATATGTTAAGTGTAGCTGAACACCCCTGAGCTATAATGTATTAAGATATGAATGGACCTTTCTAATAAAAATGTAAATGATGTGCTAGTAAAAGCATTGTTAACAGAGCCTTAGTCTCTATTTCTTTCTTTTTTTTTGTATTTAAAGGAAGTCGTTTGAGCCAAAAGATATATGATTGGAAACAGAATGGTGAATTTTTAATCATTATTAAAGAGGAAAGATGGCAAAAAATTCCAATTTCTACAATAGCATAGAACTTAGCTTTTACATGGTACAGCTTCACTGATCGTAGGATTAGAAATATACATATTTTCCATTAGGTGAAGGAAACCAGTTCACAACATTTTGGGGGTTATTTACTAAACTAAACTCTGGTAGGGCTTTTTGGGGTAAAACTCAAATTGGATAAAATGGAGTATACGGAGAAAAGGCTTCCTGTAATTCTGAGCTTTCTGATAACCAATCCCATATCTTTATATTTATTTAGAAATTGTCACACATTGTGTTTTTATATGTCACTTCACCCTACAAACCCCTTACCTGTCCCCCTTTCTCTCTTCGCCCCTTTTCATTATTATGAAAATCAGCAAAAAGGTGAACCTCAATATATATGTATAATGGAAATCAAGTGCTTGCAAATGATCCTCTCGTATTTCAGCCTCCATGTACTGATCAAGGAGACGCTGCATTGCCTTTTAAGCTTGGCTGAATATCCACACTTCAAACAAATCATCACTGTGTGGTTTCCCATATTGATATGCAGCTTCCTGTATTTCATTGGATGATGGGGGTTGTAGTTCATTAATGGCAGGAATCAGATTTTTTACTTTAGAGGCTTAAATTATAGTGGCCAAACTTATAATTAGTCTTGAGAAAAAAGTGTTATATCTAGTACTGTATCCGTATGAAGCATTACTGTAGGTAAAAATCCAATGTCTGGTTGCAGGAATCCTATTTATCGACCTATAAATACTAGTAAGTGTGCGTGTTTCCAACTTTGCATGTACTTTATGATCCTGGCAAATCCCCAAGATTGAAATTAAATTTCCTTTGTATGGCAAAGAGCAACGTGAGGGTTTTTGGCATCATACCATCTTATTATAAACAATCAAAAGAGTTAGAAATCTTTTATCAAAAAGCTAAGAGTAAGATTCATTAAAAAATAGCAGTACCATACATTATTGGATTTTCCCAGAGAATGGTTATGGGGGAGTTAGGCCGCACAACGTGCAAAAGAAAAAAATTGGTATTTTAATCAAACATAATTTCTAGATAGATCCCATGTGTTGCACACAATTGGCTTTTGGTCTCTCCAATAAACTAGTCAGGCAATAAATAGTCAGGCAATAAATACACAACCAGAGATGGTGTCTATAGTAACAGTGGGGATAATAGTCTCTGGGAAGGGAGTGTGACTGTGGGATAGCAGGTATAGTAGGGAGAGATGGTGTCTATAGTAACAGTGGGATAATAGTCTCTGGGAAGGGAGTGTGACTGTAGGATAGCAGGTATAGTAGGGAGAGATGGTGTCTATAGTAACAGTGGGATAATAGTCTCTGGGAAGGGAGTGTGACTGTAGGATAGCAGGTATAGTAGGGAGAGATGGTGTCTATAGTAACAGTGGGATAATAGTCTCTGGGAAGGGAGTGTGACTGTGGGATAACAGGTATAGTAGGGAGAGATGGTGCCTATAGTAACAGTGGATAATAGTCTCTGGGAAGGGAGTGTGACTGTGGGATAGCAGGTATAGTAGGGAGAGATGGTGTCTATAGTAACAGTGGGGATAATAGTCTCTGGGAAGGGAGTGTGACTGTGGGATAGCAGGTATAGTAGGGAGAGATGGTGTCTATAGTAACAGTGGGATAATAGTCTCTGGGAAGGGAGTGTGACTGTAGGATAGCAGGTATAGTAGGGAGAGATGGTGTCTATAGTAACAGTGGGGATAATAGTCTCTGGGAAGGGAGTGTGACTGTGGGATAGCAGGTATAGTAGGGAGAGATGGTGTCTATAGTAACAGTGGGGATAATAGTCTCTGGGAAGGGAGTGTGACTGTGGGATAACAGGTATAGTAGGGAGAGATGGTGCCTATAGTAACAGTGGATAATAGTCTCTGGGAAGGGAGTGTGACTGTGGGATAGCAGGTATAGTAGGGAGAGATGGTGTCTATAGTAACAGTGGGATAATAGTCTCTGGGAAGGGAGTGTGACTGTGGGATAACAGGTATAGTAGGGAGAGATGGTGTCTATAGTAACAGTGGGGATAATAGTCTCTGGGAAGGGAGTGTGACTGTGGGATAGCAGGTATAGTAGGGAGAGATGGTGTCTATAGTAACAGTGGGATAATAGTCTCTGGGAAGGGAGTGTGACTGTGGGATAACAGGTATAGTAGGGAGAGATGGTGCCTATAGTAACAGTGGATAATAGTCTCTGGGAAGGGAGTGTGACTGTGGGATAGCAGGTATAGTAGGGAGAGATGGTGCCTATAGTAACAGTGGATAATAGTCTCTGGGAAGGGAATGTGACTGTGGGATAGCAGGTATAGTAGGGAGAGATGGTGTCTATAGTAACAGTGGGATAATAGTCTCTGGGAAGGGAGTGTGACTGTGGGATAGCAGGTATAGTAGGGAGAGATGGTGCCTATAGTAACAGTGGATAATAGTCTCTGGGAAGGGAATGTGACTGTGGGATAGCAGGTATAGTAGGGAGAGATGGTGTCTATAGTAACAGTGGGATAATAGTCTCTGGGAAGGGAGTGTGACTGTGGGATAGCAGGTATAGTAGGGAGAGATGGTGCCTATAGTAACAGTGGATAATAGTCTCTGGGAAGGGAGTGTGACTGTAGGATAGCAGGTATAGTAGGGAGAGATGGTGTCTATAGTAACAGTGGGGATAATAGTCTCTGGGAAGGGAGTGTGACTGTGGGATAGCAGGTATAGTAGGGAGAGATGGTGTCTATAGTAACAGTGGGGATAATAGTCTCTGGGAAGGGAGTGTGACTGTGGGATAACAGGTATAGTAGGGAGAGATGGTGTCTATAGTAACAGTGGGGATAATAGTCTCTGGGAAGGGAGTGTGACTGTGGGATAACAGGTATAGTAGGGAGAGATGGTGCCTATAGTAACAGTGGATAATAGTCTCTGGGAAGGGAGTGTGACTGTGGGATAGCAGGTATAGTAGGGAGAGATGGTGTCTATAGTAACAGTGGGGATAATAGTCTCTGGGAAGGGAGTGTGACTGTGGGATAGCAGGTATAGTAGGGAGAGATGGTGTCTATAGTAACAGTGGGATAATAGTCTCTGGGAAGGGAGTGTGACTGTAGGATAGCAGGTATAGTAGGGAGAGATGGTGTCTATAGTAACAGTGGGATAATAGTCTCTGGGAAGGGAGTGTGACTGTGGGATAACAGGTATAGTAGGGAGAGATGGTGCCTATAGTAACAGTGGATAATAGTCTCTGGGAAGGGAATGTGACTGTGGGATAGCAGGTATAGTAGGGAGAGATGGTGTCTATAGTAACAGTGGGATAATAGTCTCTGGGAAGGGAGTGTGACTGTGGGATAGCAGGTATAGTAGGGAGAGATGGTGCCTATAGTAACAGTGGATAATAGTCTCTGGGAAGGGAATGTGACTGTGGGATAGCAGGTATAGTAGGGAGAGATGGTGTCTATAGTAACAGTGGATAATAGTATCTGGAAAGTGACTGTGGCTGTGGAATAGCAGGTAATATTACTTTAATTTCCTATTGGACTTTAGCCCCCTTTAAACATGCATCTCCCATGAAGCTGTTTGGTACAAAAGCAGAGGAGGATTTATTAAACATGTATAAGGCCGCCTTCATTTTATACAGTAAAAGGGATCAGCAGACTTTTCTCTCTTGAAGGACACTTTAGTCTTGCTGGAAACTTAACTCTCAAGAATGAAGTAAGAGTTAACTTATTATCATATCATTTTATGTTGGTGGGACAGTGTTGATGTGAATGAGGCATTTATTCTTTGTTTGCATTTAGAACAAAGATGCATTGGTTTGTTAGTTGAAAAGCTTTGCTAGTTTGTACAAGTATATTCCTTATACTCAAATATCAACCCAGGGCAACTGGAAAAAGAGATGTTATTACAGGCACCAGGCCCTGATACATAAGTTATATCTTAGATACTGGGATGGCATATTTTGTATCTGTTTTAATACATTGAATTGAATGGTTCTGTATCATTTTGTCTTTTTAAATAGCACATTGACTCTTCTGGGCATTTTGAGGGTTGCTCACCTTTAAATTAACTTTTAGTATGTTTTAGAGAGTGACACTCTCATTTTCTATTTGTGGTTTTTGAATAATTGAGCTTTTTATTCAGCAGCTATTGCAGTTTGGAATTTTAACAGCTACAGTATGTGGTTGATATTGCTACTTGGCAACCAGGGAATGGTTTGAATGAGAAACTGGAACATGAGTATTTTTTGGCTTCTAGGGTCAGCGACCCCCGTTTGAAAGCTGGAAAGAGTCAGAAGAGAAACGTAAGGTTGACTTAAGGTTGAACATTTCAAAAATTTAAAAAAAAAAAAAAAAATTAAAATGAAGTCCAATCTAAAAGTTGCCAATAATTGCCCATTCTACAACATACTGAAAAGTAAACCACCCCTCAAATTGGTAATTTAATAGGTCTGGTGACATGTATATTTCTACAAAAATTAATGGTGCACAAAGCCAAAAAATAAGTACTACCAAAATAAATAATTTACAAAAGTTGAAAAAACAAAAGTTAATATGGGCAGGAGGACATACTCACAGTTCACCCCAGTCCCAGAGTGCATGCATATAGTAACATAATGATAAATGTGAGTTCCTCCAATAAAGCTTAGGAGTAAGTGCCCCAAAAGGCACAAAATGCGCTAGGCCCTTGCCAAATATGTCCTGGTAAATATTTTGTATTTTTTTATTTATTGTTATGTTACTGTATGTATATTTCGACCCCTAGGCAGTGTTGTCCAACTATTTGTTGTAAAACACTGATTAACCTCTAGATCAGTGATCCCCAACCATTGGCTTGTGAGCAACATGTTGCTGACCAACCCCTTGGATGTAGCTTCAAAGCAGGTGCTCCTTTTTGAATTTCTGGCTTGGAGGCAAGTTTTGGTTGTATAAAAACCAGATGTACTGCCAAACAGTCCCCCGTAGCCTGCCAGTCCACATAGGTGCTACCAAATAGACAATCACAGCCCTTATTTTGCACCACCTAGAAACATTTTTCATCCTTGTAGTGCTCCCCAAATCTTTTTACATCTGAATGTGGCTCAAGCTAAAAACAAAGTTGGAGACCCTTGCTTTAGAGCAGTAATTCAGCATGTTGGCTTGACATCTTGTAAATAGTTCCTTGGTTCAGTGTATCTCAGCCAAGGCGACCATCTACTAAGATCTGGAGTTGAGAAACCCTGAGACAGACCTGTAAATTTGGGTTTTATATCTTTTAAATGAATAAATTAAATGATATATTTAATTTAATAAAGGGCACCCTTCAGCTAGACACCCCATCCTCAATAATGCTTTAGAGCAGAAGACCCCAACATTTTGCACCTGAGAGCCATATTTAAATGTTGAACGTGATGTGCCTGCTGCAACCCCTGTTGAAGAGCACCGTTATGTCTTTGTGCATCTAAGGCTTGAGGTGGTTATGCATGAGCTGATAAAAGCTGACTGGTTTGCCAGCATTGTTCTGTGTATGGGGCCTTCACAAGATCTGGGACATGGCTAACATCAGGTCATACATTGAGCATACAGAGACCAGTAGGATGAGGAATAAATCCATGCCCTCAGGTGGTCTTTATTCTGCCCAGTAGATACATGGTCAATTTCTGGCCAGATACCATTTGACAAGTCTCGGCACAAGTCTCTCTGTACACATGCCAATAAGCTGCCAAGTCTTGAGGGATCAAGTCGGCAGCTTTATTAGCCCTGTGTATGGCCACCTTAAGTTTAGAACAGCCCCACCTATTGAGTGGGTGACCAAATCTAGGCACTTTATGTATTCTATATGAAAGTATATGGGTTCGCTTTACCAAAAATAAGCCCCTCTGCTGTCTTGTGAACAACATGAAAGGCCAAGGCAAGCAACATGTTGCTTATGAGCTACTGTGAAGAAAACGGCAAGCACTCCTGGAACCACTCGTAGGTAAAATCAGCTTTTATTCAGTCAATTAAAAACATGGAATCCTGACGCGTTTCGTATCTCACCGATACGTAGTCATAGGCATCTAGGCATGCCTATGACTACGTATCGGTGAGATACGAAACGCGTCAGGATTCCATGTTTTTAATTGACTGAATAAAAGCTGATTTTACCTACGAGTGGTTCCAGGAGTGCTTGCCGTTTTCTTCACATTTCCCTACTCACCCCAGCTACGGGTTCGGGGCGATGCACCCGGGCCACCCTGCATGTTCGGTGAGTGCTACTTCCATATTAAGCCGTGTTTGAGTAAATTGCGGGATTGAATTCATGTGCAGGACCCAGGGTTCCTTATACACCTGGGTCAACAGAGTTCAAGGGTGAGCTCATTTGAGACAGAATTTCGTTCTCACCTTTCTCTGAATATAACTTTTTATGAATTTTGGCACATTTATAGGACGTTTTGTCTTTTCCCGTTTCTTATTAATAGATACAGGACTATTTGGCCGACAAAAATTTATTTTGCTTATGAGCTACTGCTTGGGGACCACTGCTTTAAGGTGAATTACAGTTGTCCCCAATGGATCCAATAACCAACACCAGTGAGTTTAAAGCAGGCAGTCGACAGACTTGCAAATATTTGAGGTCTGCTGTTTCCAAACGCTGATATCTATGTTGTTAAACCTGATTAGGCTTTTAGAGAAAGCTCATTAGCTATTGATTTAGCCTTTTTAATAACAATCTTCAGTTTTAATTAAAGCAGCACTCTCCGGAAATCAAAAGTCTAAAAGGAGCTCTCCTTTGATACCCTGTACGCTCTAACAGTTAGTGGACGCAAATCTCTCTATTAGAAAAGCTGATTGATCAGAGCATCAATATGCCTGCTAATGTATTCTGAAGGAGCAATGTTTAAAGATTTAAAGAGGAGACACTTTTCATTTTCATTGGGTTTAATTTGCAGCAAACTAGGGAGTGATTTACAGAAACTGACAAGACTTATTTGAAGAGATCTGATTTAAAAGTTGCGTTTTTACATGACAAAATAATCAGCAAAATATAAGAAACTCTATTGGAATGGGAATACAGCTCCGCCGTGATACTTCATTGTTGTTTTGTAAGGGACTGACACATATGACTGAATAGTATTAGACGTTGGCTTCTCTGTGCCATTAGTTTAGGAGAAATAAATGCTTCTCTCACCATGGATATAAGTTTTATGTATGCAGCTTGTCGTTTCTGTGCTCTTCGGAGTGTTGGAAGCTGAAGCTCTCTTTTGAGATGAGGCTTCACTCTCAGACTTTGCTCTATCAAACAAACAGTTCCTATTATCTGTCAGAGCTGTAAAATGCACATAGGCAGGTTATGAGTGCAGCACTTGCCCCTTTCAGCACACAGCTTCAATAAAAGTATTTTTGTCTGATTCACTTGGCATAAGTCATTTGTGTCAACGGTGACAAGCTGTTAAGGGAACACTAGGATTACCACCAATTCCAGGTTGCTTGAAGGATTCCCTTGCATCTACAGTACAGTATGTGCTCAATTGTGTAGAGAAGGTTGGGCAGGTGTATCCGCACTCTTTGCAAGTAGCTAATGAGCAGGTCTGGACTGAGACTGAAAATAGGTCCCCCTACAAGTCCAATAAATGCCTATGCAATCTTGCAACAGCCTCTCTGGCCTTTCCAGTCCATATCTGCTAATGAACATGTGTGGGCATGGGTACCTTTTGCATCCGTGCATGCCATTTTTGGATCCATTTTTGCATTTTAGACTTGTGCTTAGTGATGGGTGAAAATTCGGCGCAAATTCATGTTGAATTTTCGCGTTTCACTGCCAGCGAATAAATTCGAAACGGCAGTGAAAATTTGGCAATTTGTCAAAAAAAATTTGGGTGCGCGTCAGCATAGTCACAAGCATAAAAATTGATGAGCGTCAAAATTATTTAATGCATTTGGACAAAATAGGCGCGCGTATAAAAATTTGCGGTCACCAAAATTTAAGCTCCTCAAAATAATTTTGATGCCCTTTAACTTCAATGCATTACGCAATTTTTTTTTTTTTTGCCGTTTTGTGAATTTTGCTGTAAATTCGCAATTATTTTGATGAAACTGGTCAAATTCGCCCTTCACTACTTGTGCTTGTATATCCTCTACACCAGGGGTGCCCAATCTTTTTTACACATGAGCCACATTTAATTTTAAAAGTAGTTGAGGGCAAAACCAGCATAAAAAAAGTTTCTGGGGGTGCCATATAAGTGCTGTGACTATCCATTTGGTAGTCCCTATGTGGACTGGCAGCCTACAAGAGGCTCTGTTTGGAAGTACACCTGGTTTTTATGCAACCACATCTCCAAACCAGGAATTCAATAATAAGCACCTGGTTTGAGGCCACTGGGCACAACAGCCAAAGCGTTGGTGAATATGTTGCTCAAGAGCTACTGGTTGGAGATCACCGCTCTATTCCATGGCAGGAGAGATTAACCTATTGAAGGTGATGTCTAGGAGGCTTTTGCCAAAACACTTAGAACTTCCCAGATTTATGCCATTACACTCCATATGCCCAGACTGTGCCCAAATAGTCCCTGACCATTGGCACAATTCTGCCCTAGTCCAGTTTATATATCCAGGAGACTTCTTGGTTAGGGGGTGGGGAGCATCTACAAATGCTCCACATCTATTAACTGACATTCCTGAAAGTGTCCTTTCTTAGTTTATACAGGTATGGGGACCTGTTGTCCAGAATGCTTGGGACCTGTTTTTTTTTTTTTTTTTGTTTTTTTTTTTTTTTGGATCTTTCTGTAATTTGGATTGCCATACCTAAAGTCTACTAAAAAGTAATTTAATAATTAATTAAACCCAATAGGATTGTTTTGCCTCCAATAAGGATTATATATTAGTTGGTACTGTTTTATTATTACAAAGAAAAAGGAAATTATTTATTTTAAAAAAAAAAATTCATTTTTTTTAATTAAAATGTCTATTGGAGATGGTCTTTCTGTAATTTGGAGCTTTCCTTATAACTAACCCTGTGTATCTCTGATCAATAATAAACTTACAGGGGGATGTAATAAAAGTCGCAAAGAGCAAAACAATTCGCACCAATAAGATTAAAAATCCACATCTCGCAATGTAATATTGTTCATTAAACTGTTATTGCACTGCGAATTTTAATTGCGCACTCATAAGAAGTGCTTGAAGGTGTCGTAATCTTTTGGAGCAAACATAACGACTTTTTCAGTAAGAAGTTTTATTACATTGACTGCGCATTGGCGCAAACTATAAAATTCGCAAACGGTCTTTCACTGTCGGAAGTGGTCGTTAAACAGTTTCAGGCGTTGCAAAAGCTTTATTAAATTTGCACAAAGCAAAATTTGTTTTCGCAAAGGCATAACTTTTTGCATTGCAAATAGTTTTTTCGTTAGCGATTTTTATTACATTCCCCCAATAGACTTTTAAAGTAAATATATAACCAACTTGAACAACTTAACTATAGTCATGGTCCATCAGAGCCGTAAATACAGGTTGTCCAGAGATGTAAGATTTATGATTTATAAAATTAGAAACGTGTTTCCTAACTAAGCTATATTCGTGTATAATACGATTTGACTTTTGACATTATGAATGCCTTCTATAGACCAATACCATGGGCTAAAGGGTTCAAAGGCTAAACACTTGACTTTCTTCTCCTTCTTTGACTCCCTGCAGGCCTTGGTCAAATTCTTTGAGTGCACTTTTGCACAGCTGCTTCCATGTGTCAGCAGAAAGTCCAAGTGTTTTCCTGTAGACCTCCCACCCCCCCAGAAACCAACTGCAGTTTTTTTTTTTTTTCCAGATGTAGGATATCCCTGGGGAAGAGATCTTCCTTGGGCCAAATGATTAATGGCCCATGTTAGGAAGCTTCTCCTCAATATAAAGCTAAAACATATGGAAGCTGTTCTCTTGGTGTGATAACAATTTCCATAGATGGCCGCCACACAGGAGAACACTAAAAACTCAATCAGGAATTACAACCGCATTTTAGCATCTTGTCAGGGGTTGTTTTCCTTCTTGGAGCCTCTTTGTAATCCTCAGCAAATTGGCAGACCCTGCTTTATGAACCAATTAGTGAGGATTCCTGTTACACTGCTCCGACACATTCCAGGTATTCAGACCCTCTGTTAATGCTCTCCCTTTTTTAATTTTCTGCTCTCACAAAGTACTTGATACGGAAGCGTGAGTGTTGGTAAGTGCTTGAGGCATGCACTTCATTATACCATGGGAAAGACTTACAGGTATATGCAAGAGCAGCTCTTGGGATTGCGGATGAGTCTGCAGCGATCGCTCCTTTCTGAACTGCAGAATAATCTGGTTAATCAAACCATAAATGCAAAGCACACAGATCCCGGTTAAATTCAGTTGTTATTTGCTTTGTAAAATTTTAACACAGAAGATGTTTGCAGGTATATGTTTTCTGGATAAGGGTTTTTTCCATAAACTGAAGCAGCATGCTAAAAAACCTTAAAAGGGGATCTCCATCCAAAAAGTGCTTTTTGCATAATGCCATTCGATTTTACTCAATTTTCCAGTTGTCCTCAAGGCCTGTTAATCAGCTGGCATCTGCTTCATTGTTTCAGGAGTCAAAACCAGCAGTGTTAGGGCTGAACTATGCCGTTCATGTTCTTCAGATCCAACACCATGAGAGGAAGCGCAGGCGGCACGTTGGATGCGCGAATATAATGTAAGTAATACAGATGTCACATCTACAAACTGCGTGCATCTGACACAACTGTCGGATAAAGACACAACTGTCAGATGTATGCAGTTTGTAGATGCAACATTTGTATTACCTCGGCACGTCCGATGTCCCATCTGTTCTTCCTCTTATCGCGTCTGATCTGAAGAATGAGCACCATGTAGTACAGCCCTAATATACACAGCCAGACAGATACTGCTTTCAATAACAATTGTAAAGTGGTAGAATGTTGTTGTTAGGCCTGGCCCCCACTGTCATATCCTCAGCTGCAGCAAAGTCCTCCACTGTTTTGCTCAGGGTGGTGCCATGTTCAGGGTGGTGCACTTGCGCATTATTCAGCAGAAGAGGCAGGATGGCGGCCAACATTAGTGTCCAGAAAACCTTGCCCTTATCCTTATACCCTGTTTTAATTTGTAGCAGGGCTAATGTTTGAGATCGGTGTTAGAGCTTAGAACTGCCAATGAGCTGCACTGAGCTTTAGCATCCCATTGAAATCCATGCGTTCAACTTCTCAATGTGGCTGGAAGCATCTTGACCTGTCTCTGCACTGGTAAAGGTATCAAGTCGATTTTATATTTTAAATTTCTTGACAGCCAGGAAAATGTTAATTAACGGGGAAATATCTAAATTTTGCAATTCCTTTCTAAATCTGTCTTAGTCGTGCAGCAAAAAAAGATAAAAAACGTAGATTTTATATCTATAGTGGTGTTGTCCTTGGCTTAAGAATAAAAGGTTCTGCATCAAAGTCTTGAGTGAAATAGAAATGTGTTTATCCTTAGTCAACTCTGATAAAAAAAAATTGTTGATATAAATGCCATATCAATACAAGGGCCCCGTCTGAGGAACTACATAAGGTTTGCTCCATCCACCGGACTCTCTATTTCCTGTAGGTAGGGTGGGGAATGAGCAGCGCCGGATTTCAATGTGCGGCGCCCCTAGGCCGCGCGGTCCGACCAGGCGGCCGCGCGGTCCTAGCGCCCACCTCACCTCCCCTTCCCAGCGCGCCGGCGTTTTTTCGCCGGCGCAGCTGCTCTAATTGAATGGGGACGCACGCGTCCCCATAGTGCGGCTGGGCGGCATGCCGCCCCTATTTTTTTGCCGCCCTAGGCCCGGGCCTATGCGGCCTTGCCGCAAATCCGGGCCTGGGAATGAGAGGCTTTCATAGAAAAGTATTATCAGTTAGGGTGAATAACACAGGGTGCTATTAGGCTTGACCCTCCAATGCCCTGGACCTCAGTGCCCACTAATACATTCTAGTCTTATCTTACCCATTATATTAGAGGGGGGCTGCTGTCAAAGTACAAGGTGCTCCATTGTCTAACAGAGTGTAACATTCATGAATATTTAAATGCATTTGCGCCTTTGCACATTCTGTGATACAGGAATTTCATTTGCAATTTTAAATCGGTTATGCAAGACCAGTCCCTTTTTTAAAGGGGAAATTCGCCTTAGAAATAATGTTTAAGGATGATGCAGGCAGTGGCGTTTGTGCTACAAGTTATTATTTACATGTCTGTTCTGCAGATGTCAGGCCTGGCACTGTCATAAAGTTTATATATTAATGTCTGAACGCCAAAAACTTGGAAAATTCTAGTTTTTTTTTTTTTTTTTTTTACTATAAAATCCAAATTTTTTTTCCAAAAAAAAAAATCCTCAAATTTTTAAGATTTATTATACCCCGAGGATGGAAAATGTTTGAATCCAAAAATCCGTAATTTCAGACCTACCAAGGTTGTATACAAGTCAATGGGAGAGGTCCCTATCCGATTTGGACGTTTCTGTGGTCTGTGCTGGAATTAGCCTGAAAATTTGACTATTTTGCGCTTATCAGGCTAAAATCCGAAAAATACAGGCTTCACGGGAATTGGCCAGAAAAAATCTAGAGATTTTGGGGAAAAAAACTCTATTTGTCCCAGATCCGATTAAATTGTACTTTTTTTTTTTTATAATAAATAAGGTCCAATCGTAGATTCTATCTTTTTTTTTTCATTAGAATACAGGTATGGGACCTGTTATCCAGAATGATCGGGACCTGGGGTTTCTGGATAATGGATCTTTCCATAATTTGAATCTGCCTTAAGTCTACTAGAAAATCATTTAAACATTAAATAAACCCAATAGGCTGGTTTTGCTTCCAATAAATATTAGTTATATCTTATTTGGGATCAAGTACAAGCTACTGTTTTATTATTATTATTATTATTATTACAGAGAAAGTGTGTTCCACCACAACGTTCAAATTTGATTATTTGTTTATAATGGAGTCTGTGTTCTGTAATTCGGAGCATTCTGGATAATGGGTTTCCGGATAACGGATGCAGTACCTGTACTCAGAAAAATTGGGATTTTGATAAATATGCCCCTAATAGTTCCCTGGTTACTTGGGCTTAATTGTATGGGTTTGGTTCAGCGACCCCAAAAAATGTTGAGCATATATAAAGGTAAACTTCTCCTTAATAATTAAAGTGTTATAGATATGTCTGCCAATATATCAATCTATTTATCTCTTTCTCTATCTAAATGAATTTGCCTACAAATAAAACCCAAATCCCTCTTTTTACAGTAAAAAAAGCACATTCCATTATTCCAGGCTCCTCCGTTAAACAGTATTTTGTATAATAATTGTTTACACGGTGCCGCTTCAGTGACATTTAGGTGCATATTTTTCATATTTAACAACGGAACTGACATTCTGTGCACTTGATAAATAGGTGTAATTAATTTGGCAAATAATGGTGGAAACTTTAGATATTGTTTTGTGAACTTCCAAAACTCGTGCTCTGCAAAGTAAATCTGGTGATTAAACATTAATTATTGTTAATGGTGAATGTGTGCCTGAAGCTTCTCTCTTCTCAGGGCTGCCCCGGGGGTAATAAGAAGGGCGTGTGTATAGTAAGGTAAAATTATGTTGGAACAAGGAATTGTAATGGTGATACAATGGACTGTAACTATACATGCCGCTGTTGGCTGTGAGGGGATGCTGGGAAATGTAGTTCAATAACAGCTGGAATGCTGCAGAGTGGATTATATATTTAGATGGCACAAGCGGGATATTGTATCCTGCCCCCAGCCCTGACTCCTCTAATACAAGATCTGGCTACAATGAAGAGTATTTAAATGTACAAGTTCGTGGCTACACAGGGACCCCATTATCCTGCAATCTGCTGTTTGTCCCGGGGGTAAGTGCACTGCTGCCAGCGCCTATGTTGCTTTTTATGCCGATCGTATGACTTGGACGGGCAAGGATTCCTCTGTCTAATGCGCGGATATTTACATAATGTGTCTCTTTGAGAAATGATGCTGATAATCTTTCCAGGAAAAAATAAATCTCCCTTATAAAATGCACTTTTCAACTTACTATCTTGTCTATAAGCTCGGCCAACATAAAGGGGATCTCGGCCGCACACGCCAAAACAAAAAAAAATCAACTTTTTCATAATAAATGAAAAAAAAAAATCCAATTCTAAGCAGCTTTCCTGCACTGCTGGTCCTGACTACATGTACCATTCAAACAAAAGTCAGGACTCAAGCCAGAAAAGTATAAACTGCGTTACTGGTTCTCTATTGCTTTCTATGTCCTTGGCATGGAAAGTGTTAACCAAATACAAAGGCTACTTTAAAATCCCACTACCCTAAACATGGTAGCCACCTGTTTTCATGGCTAATACTGGCCTTTGGGTTGGGGGGGGCATGGTGAGTAGGGTTGCCGCCTTTCCTTGCTGGGAGCTCCGGGCCAATGACATCACAGGGGCAGGGGAGTGATGTTGTGGGTGGGGCAGTGATGTCATGTGGGTGGATCAGTGGGCGCAGTTATAATATGGTGGTTGGCAATTGGCCAATCAATCAATTGGCCAGTAAATCTTAAGGAATCTTGCCGGTTTTCCAAATTAGGACACTTTTGACCCGGACAGCCCTCCCGAAAACCAGACTGTCCGGGTCAAATCCGGACAGGTGGCAACCCTAATGGGTGGAGAAATGGGCAGGGTAGAGACCGGCCTCTTCTTTATAAGGGGTCATTGGCAGTGGAAACGGTCAGGGTAGGGAGGGATTTTTAGGGTTTTACATATTTACAGACAGGTTCATTGCTGATAAATTTGTAATGCCATCCCTGGCCCGGCCGGGTGGGAACCCTATCTAAATAACATGGAGACCCACTTTTGGGCCCTGAATTCAATCCAACAATATCTAATTGCACCCATGCCACCCGCTTACAAAATGTTCACTATTACACTGGAAATGTGCGAGAGAGGTGCATTATGGATAGCGACACATAGTGATCAGCACTGGTTTTTCTGCACTGCTTAATAAATGATCCTTCATTCATCATTCCGCCAACAGTCCTTGAGTGGGATCTCCGGGATGTTACGACCCTTTACACGTATTTTTATCAGAGGAGACAATGTGATTTATTATGTGCTGGAGATCTCCTTGTGTTCCACCACAACGTTCCATGGGATTTCAGCTTGTCTGGCTGACATAGTCGCCCAGCCCAAAGGGGATTGTATTGTCATTTTAAATTCATTTTGTATTTGTTTATAACACATACATTCATATAGCTGGCCTCCTCTGACTGGAGTGTAGTTCAACTAGAGAGGTAGTAGTAATGTGCTGTAATAGTATCCCTAAAGTAAGTTCAATAGTGTAATACAACACAGATTTGATAGTACTAGTAGACTAGGTGCAATAGTACCATAGAGTGGATTCCTGGGTGGGCCCATTTGGGCAGACCCCTACTGCACCCGATAACTGACCCACCGATAATTAAATTACATTCCAACCTGGGACCCGCAAAACTGGAAGTGACATCATGCTAGAGCACAATTATATGGGCAGGGAGAAAAATGTTGCCACAACTTCAGAGGGAGGTACCAGTCTTGCACCTTTGTCACACTGGGTCTCCCTAACTACTTCACTGGTGATCCCGAACCCCACAGAGGTATATTTGTCTTCTGGGAATTGATGTACACTTGACTACTGAGACTCATGGGAGTTACAATCATCTGCTGTATATGTGATCTGTCCTCTGTGATTATCACCTGCTATTGCCTCATGGCTCATTGTCTTTGTACAATAAATCCATCTTTTGTTTGCATCAAGAACCAACCTGGCCTCCAAACTGGCCTCCAAATTCCTATCTTTTATATACAGTAGCCTGTGCGTTATAGTTATACTACACCTGTTTGGGAGACTTCCACTTAGGGAAAGCCCTGATCCTGATGTGTGAGTCCAATGTAACCCATGCTCATACCAATAGACACATTTACTATCTGTGATCAGGATAGCCCAGATTAGCGTTACAACCCCTAGAGTAGGTGCAATAGTACCACAGATGCTAGATAGACTAGTAACATACCTCCCAACATTTTGTAAATAGAAAGCGTGACAAAAAGAATTGCCGCTCTCCATGAGGCAACATTTTTTTGACCACGCCCATTTTTGTGGCAACACTACCTAATTACCATGTTCTTTTTACAAAATTTGGCAGGTTAGGAAAGTTTGAACAATTTCTGCGTTTTTTATGTGTTATTACAGTTTAGCTAATGAAGGTGAATTGCCCTTTAAGCTGCAAGTCAGTTTCCCCAAGAGACCTGCGTATCTTAAATTGTTACAGTTGCTTCTTTGCTTATCTTAAATAGTTACAAAAGTATCTTTAAGTGCACCTGTCATGTATTCTGGGCTCTCTGACAAAAGCCAATTAAGTTAGAAACTTTGTATCTTTTTCTGGCAGAGAGAAAGTCGGGACATTTCAGTTTACAAACCCGGGACGGTGGGTTGAGCTGTCAAAATTGGGACTGTCCCACGAAAAATGGGACAGTTGGGAGGTCTGTAGTACCCCTAGAGTAGGTGCAACCGGGACCTACAGGACTAGATTAATTTTGACTTTGAGAAGCTTAAATAGGACCCAATGAACAATAGAGCACTATGGTGTAAAAAGCTATCTAACCATTTGGGGCACTGCTTTTTGTCCAGTATACGAAGGGTTGTGCGGTTTACTCCAGCATAAAAAAAAAAGCATTACTCCTCCTACACATGTGAATATGGAAAAGCAGAAAAGGCTATTTTACCATGGCATTAGGATTAGAAATCATTTTAGAAAAAAAATGCTGCATAGCTGCTTATGCACAAATGCAGTCTGCAGCATAATTTAGATTGATAACTAATCTGGTCTGTATTATGTGTTTTCCACGTGACCCCATTTAAAAGCGGTCAAGGCCTGATTTACATAGTGGGCGCCCATAGGCCCACTACCGTTCGTCGTCCCTGTCCCCTCCAGGGGGGCAGGAGCAATGGGGATTGGCACATGGGACATTTAAAAGATTATTGTATCTCCAGCACATCCCCAGAGTTTTTGAACCAATGTGGGTGTGGTTGGGCAGCATGCCTCCCCCCTAAAATCCTGCCACCCTAGGCCCGGGCTTAGGTGGCCTTTCCACAAATCAGGGCCTGAAAGTGATGAGTTGGTAACCATTAGTGATGGGCAAATTTATTCGCCAGGCGCGAATTTGCGGCGAATTTGCGCGATTCGCCGCCAGCGAATAAATTCGCGAAACTCCCGTGAAAATTTGCGTCAAAAATTCGCCGGCGTCAAAAATTTTTTTTTTGAAAAAAATGGACGCCGACGTCAAAAACGAGACGCCGGCGCCGTTTCGCGAATTTTTCGCCGTTTCGCGAATTTCGCGGCGAATCGAAACGGCGCAAATTTGCCCATCACTAGTAACCATAGTCTACAGAGACAATAAACTTTGGCTTACAGAAAGCAGTTAGATACAGTATATTACCCAGTGCAGATAAACCCTTCATTTACTCCTCATCCTCTGTAAAGTTAAAACACAAAGAGCAGCTGGAGTTAGGGAGGGGTTAATTTATAAAGAGGTCATTATCTGTCTCCAGGGGATGTAACGGAGGGGGGGTCAAGTAAGCGTACAAATAAAACCATGGATCATTAGTAGCAATAATTTATAATTAGAACACCTTTTGAATACAATGAATGATGCTGATTTAGTAGACACAGATATTTACTTCCCCTTTATGTTAAATAGCTTGCAAACGTCTTATCACATCACAGTAATATAGTGATGAGGAGCAGAGCGCAAGACACCCAGGCAAGTAGATTGGAACCTATTAGTAAAGGAAATAATGACACTGCACATGTTAAGGATTCAGGAGGCCTCCAGCCCGAGACACAAAGTGATACGTTGGATCCCTGTCTGCATTTTAATGTGTTTAACTCCAGACCAGAGCTTTGTCAGATAATTAACTCTCCTGGTTTTACTCCAAGCTGGAGCTTTAACGCTCACATAGCAAGTAAATATCTCTCTGTTGCCTCAGTGAGCAGTCATTCTCGGCGGAAAGATTCCCTAATGAGAGGGGCATGGGGTGGCACTCGCTGATATGAGCAGTTAGTGCTTGCACAGAGTAAGAATGCAAAGGAATAGGGATTTTTGGCTGCATTTAATGTGCCCTTTAATTTAACCACCTTAAAGGAGAAGGAAAGCTACCAAGGTAGTTTATTGCCAATAGTGCAAGCTGTAAGACTATATTTATTCTTACCATACCTGAGTAAACAGCTCTAGAACTTTGTTTGTTTAGGATAGCAGCTGCCATATTAACTTGGTATGGCATCACTTCGTGCCTGAGTCTCCCCCTGCTCACTCATAGCTCATACTGTTGTGAGGGAGAAGGAGAGGAGCAAACTGAGCATGCTCAAGCCCTGCCCTGGAGTTTTAAGCTGAAAACAGGAAGTCTGATACAGAAGCCCATGAGTACACAATAGAAGGAAAGAAATGCTGTGTTTCTTTTGACAGAGGACACAGAGCAGCATTACTTTGAGGCTTTACTGGTGTATTTATATAGACCTTTCTGATAAAGCTTACTTAATTTTAACCTTTCCTTAAATGTAACATTGTTTTATGATAACTATATATTATATACTCCTCCTAAGCCGTTTAACACCAGCCAGGTAGACATCCTGCATAATCAGAAATGAATTAAAAACATTCAGGATGTTGTATATGACAGGAACCATAACTGCCAGACGACTGCTGCCAGATGTTTGTTGTTCAGGTATGGGACCGATTAGTCAGAATGCTTGGGACCTGGGGTTTGTGGGATAACTGATCTTTCAGTAATTACATTTTTATACACTTAGGGCACCATTTACTAAGGGTTCAAAGTGAATTTGAAGTCAATTTTCGAATTCAAAAACGATCAATTTCAAATTAATTTTTGGGTACGTCGACCATCGAATAGGCCAAAATTAGATTTGAATTGAAAAAACTTGAAAATCGAATGGTCTCTTTAAAAAAAACTTCGACCTCGACACTTCGCCACCTTAAACCTGCCAAATTGCTATGTTAGCCTATGGGAACCTCCTAGAACCTATAGGCAGTATTTTAGAAGTCTACGTTTTTTTTTTTTTGAAAATCGTTTGATAGATTAAATCGTTGAAATCAATCGATAGAACGATTTGAATTCGATCAAAACAGCTAAATTCACTCAAAAAAACTTTGACTATCAAATTTCTACAATTTGATGCTGAATTTCGAAGTTTTACCACTTCGAAATTCGACCTTTAGTAAATGTGCCCCTAAGAGGGGGTATTTCGCAAAATCTGATTATTATAAAAAAAAGCTTGATTTAATCAAATAGGGAAAAACTCAATAAAATCTAGCAAATCCCCGAATTGTAAGATTTTTTTTTTTTTTCATTTTTTTTTCCTGAATTTTTCGATTTTTTTTTTTTAGTCTGACTTTTTGGGCTAATTCCAGCACAGACCACAGAAATTTCCAAATAGAATAGGGACCTCTCCCATTAACTTTTATATACAACATGACCGTTCTTAGGTGGTCGGATTTTCAGATTCAGACTTTTTGCAGCCTCAGGGTATAATAAATCTTGAAAAATTTTCAGGTTTTTAGCATTTGGACTACAATAAATAACCCCCTTAATCTGATAAAAAATAATTTTAACATTAAATACATCCAGTAGGATTGTTTTGTCTCGAATTAGGATTAATTATATCTTAGTCTGGTACAAGTAGAAGTTTCTGCTATTATAGAGAAAAAGGAAATCATTTAAAAACATTATTTTATTAAAATGGAGTCTATAACTGGTTTACAGATCATGGATCCCATATCTGTACTTCTAAGCAGTGTGTAGGATTGCCTTATGTAATACTTATCTCCAGGTTGTCCATGCTAGCCATTGTAATACAAATCCCAGAATTCTCAGCCAGCCAGTCCTGCACAGGTATACAGTATGTAGAGCATTAGGAAGGAGATAAAACAGTTGTTAGACAATTCTCCATTCTGATTGGAGGAAAGCAGGTCTTCCCAAATCAAAAGTGAAAGGAGAAGCAGCTGACACACAGAGCTATCACCTATGGTTCTTTGCTCATTTTTATGGGATTTCTTTATCTGATCTATCAGACAGTGGAACTTTGGGAATGTTGCAGTTTCTCTGAAATAGGGGTAAGTAACATCTTCTTCTTTTTTTTTTTAAAAAAAAAAAAAAAGTTGCAGCCACTGACTGTTGGTTATGGAGATGGGACATGGACAATCGTGATCTGCGGGTCAAGAAAAAACTCAACCTGCAAAATGTTGCCATTGTAGGACCCGCACCCAACCCGTACCCATGCATTCTTGCTCTGTATGCTACTTCTGTGTGTGCATCTAGTTCAGGGATTGGTAATTTTTGGGAGCAGTAGAGAAGTGTACACCCCAACCCATAATGGTTGGCCAAATTTCAACCTGAATCCGCCCAACTTGTCACATCACTAATGGGCAATGTGTTTAGCTATGAACACAAAAATACTGTGCCAAATGGGACAAACCACCATCATGTCCCCCAAAGGAGATAGAGTGCACTTGAAGCTTTCCCATTGGCACTGTTGAACCAAACTTGTGACACACCTGTATGCAGGTAAAGGCTTACGTTGGCAGATGACAAGGTTGTCCATCCAGGGGTGGCCCTCTAAGAGAATTTCCATGCTCTGCAAACATGTTGAATAATCAGCCGTTTGCAACAACTCGAACTGCTGGTCTGGAAAAATCTGTACAATCAATTAATTTGTAGACACAGTGTCGTCTTAAAGCTTGGCACTAAAACGGAGCCTTCAACATGCAGATATAATTCCTTTATGTTTTATTGTCAGGCAGTATCCGAAGCAGTGCATGTATTTCACTTTGCTCATAAAATGAATGTTAGATAAGGGAATTCATTAGCAGCATGGAACATTTTGTGCAGAATGCTAATTAAACAAGAGTGTTACATTCCTATCTCGTGCTACGTAGGTTGTACCATTGATTTATCTATCACCCGCGCAGCAATGGCAAAGCCATCTTGTTTTTGGATAGGTTATGAACTAATCAGGAGATTGTCTTGATATGGATCAATCTCTGCTTCCTATTGGCATTTCAGGGAAGGAATAAAGACCCGATAATAGAAAGCCTCTTTGCTTTTGCATCTTTATACAGCATGTCTCTAACTGGGGAACTTAATTACATGCTGTAGCCACTGTTAAACAACCGATGTTTAACCTGTGGCCCTATAACTATTGTTGAACTATAACTCCCCACAGGGATTGCTGGGGTTTGAAATTTGACATTTCAAAAACATTGGGAAAATTAATTTTTCAGAAATGTGTTTAAATGAATAGAGCTCAAAGCCACCCGGCTTCATTAGTCTTTTTTTCAGTGGGTAACATAAGGGATACATTGGGGCTGCAAACATTGGCACAGTGTGTTTGCTTAACTCCACATTTCTGTATATAAATGCATCTAGGAAGGAATACATTTGTTGGGTTGGACTTGGAGCCATTTCTAGCACAGTTTTGCACAATGCACTTTCCATATGGGGTATGATAGGGTATGTAGTTCAATAAGAGCTTGCAGGGGTGATACATGAACCCCTGAATGGTGATAATGATCCAAAGGAGCATTTTGGAGACCATATTTCAAGTTGTCAATTAAAGTGATGGTAAACTGGGTTAAAAACCCTACTATATATATAAAAAAAAAAACCTACCCATTGACTAATGCATTTGGACAAAAGAGTCACGCGTATAATAATTGTCGCTCGTGTCCAAAAAATTGTTGTGCCTCAAAATTGTTGCACATCAAAATTATTCGGACACCCATTGACTTTAATGCATTTGGACAAAAGAGTTGCACGTATAATAATTGCTTCTTGCGTAAAAATTTCGCACATCAAAATTATTTTGATTCCCATTACCTTGAATGCATTTCCAAATTTTTTTACCATTTTGCAAATTTTTCCGGAGTCTCGTGAATTTTTCACCAATGCGAAATGGGCAGATTCGCTCATACCTAGATATTTTCAATAAAGTTTATAAATGCCCAAGATCCACTTGTTGCAACACATCAGGGGATAGAAATATCTGTATTATCTATAAATCCACAATTTTTAGCACAGTCGCATACCATTTACCATTATTTTGCCACTGCACAATCAACAGAAATGAATTAGAATTACAATGCATTGGCATGATGCTCCTCTTGAACTCTACAGATAAATTCGATTCTTTTGAAGACTAGGTGGAAATCTGATAGCATGTCAAGGGTGCTGCGCCAATGACACAAGTTGAGAAACTCGTCAGGCAGCAGCACCCCATTGGTTACCAGGGGTGGTAAAAAATGCCGCTCCTGGTAACTTTTAGTGCTGAATTTCTGGTTTTCAAACCAGAAACTGGACTCTTGTAGCACAGAATGCAATTGTGCTCTCTACACTCGCATCATGGACCTACCAGGACCCCCTCTGGTTGCCAAAAAGTTGAGCACGGGGGGAGCAGCAGCAGCAAGTTGCCTCAGGCTGCAGAGGGACCAGGATAGCCCCACTACTCTGTATTACTTTAGCATTCAGTTCTTCCTACAAGCCTAAAAAGCTGCTGATTCAGTCTGTTCATATTGAGTTGTATACTCCTAATTTGGACTAGCTTATTGCTGGCCAAATCTAAAAGTGATCTGGCTAAGCCTGTTGGTCAAATATCTAAGGGACCTTTCATGATACTGGGGTCCCAGGGCACATTCCATCTCTCTCTCATCACAGTTAATGTTGTCACATTTTCCAGAATGCCATAGTAACATAGGTGGTTCTTCACAGTCAGGACAGTGAGGTTGTGGAATGCACTGCCGGGTGATGTTGTGATGCTGATTCTGGTAATGCTTATAAGAGGGGCTTGAACGATTTCTTGGACAAGCGTAATATCCAAGGTTATTGTGAAACTAAAATCCTATAGATATTATAGATATGGGTATATATAATTTATGTGAATATATGGAGGGGTCAGTGTGTATGTGAATGGGTGCTGGGTTTCATTTGGAGGGGTTGAACTTGTTGGACTTTTATCTTTTTTCAACCAAATTTAACGATGTAACTATATAACGCACCTACTTGAAACATTGCAATTAACGATCTTTGTGTTTTGCCTCAGATATGGTCCGGAAAAAGAACCCCCCTCTGAGAAACATTGCGAGTGAAGGTGAAGCACAGATAACAGAGTCTGCTGCATCTGAGAGAGAAGAAGTTATTAGGAGCAAGGACATTTCCACAGATCCGATGCAAGAAAATAGTGAACAAAGCGACTCGGTGGAACACAACAGTGATGACCATAGCTTTCACGATCAAGAGCCTTCTTCCAGCATCAGCAAGGACTCTGAAAGCTTGGCATTAAGTGAAAGAGCTGTAGTGAACTACAGCCACCTTAAGGGAAGAAATGTTTCTTTTTCTCCAATGGAGCTGACAAGCAGAAACATGTTAGCATTAGATACAGCAGATACTAGATCTGCTTGTGATCCTCTTAAGTCCCCAATAAAATCAGAAGCCGATGACACCCAAGAACTGGCCTCAGCTACGTCTGTGGACAGTTTGGAGGCCAAAGAGGAAAATGATATGTCACCAAGGCCTACTGACTTCACAATGCAATGTGGCAAAATAGACTGTCAAAGCTCAAGTCCAGCTTCGGTGGCCTCAGATAACCTACATGTGCCTTCAGATGGGATTGCAGGGCTGAACAAATCTCAAGCTGTTCTGCTGGTCAATGACAATTCTGATTCAGCACCTTTATCCCCAGAGCTTCAGGATTTTAAATGCAACATTTGTGGGTATGGATACTATGGAAATGACCCCACAGACCTTATTAAACACTTCCGTAAATACCATCTCGGCCTGCACAACCGAACCAGGCAAGATGTTGAACTTGACACCAAAATCCTGGCACTTCACAATATGGTACAATTTAGTCAATCCAAAGATTTCCAGAAGATGAATCGTTCTGTGCTTTCAGGGGTTTTGCAGGACATCAACTCTCCGAGACCTGTTCTGCTAAATGGAACATATGACGTGCAGGTTAGTGGCTTTTAGCAACAACTGACATTGTGTAATGCACATGCGGTTTCATTTTTTTTCTCTGCTGTCTGGCCCGTTTCACTGCTTGAAGCCCCTTCATTTTCTTCTACAGTAAACAAAGGAAGCACATGCTGATTTTCTTGATAAGCATTCATTTACTGTGAGTCACCAAAGACTCTGCACTTGAAATATATATTATAATAGAGCCACTCTCTGCCAAATAGGCTTCAGCTGAATTCCATATTTATAGGACTGATTTTGGTCTGATGAGAAAATACAATATTACATTTTCCAATGCTAAACATATATATATATAGTTTAGCATTGGAAAATGTAATATTGTATTTTCTCATCAGATCAAAATCAGTCCTATAAATATGGAATTCAGCTGAAGCCTATGGCATGTGCATGTTATCCTTGAGAAAGGTCCCAGCGTGGACCGAAATGTTGGATATGCATTTGTGAATAAAGCACATTACTTTCCTTCACTAAGAACATTGGAGTGCGGGTCCATTCATTACTACATATGCAAAAACTTGACCAACGCACCCACCATCTAAGAAATCCGGTAAGAGTGTGCTCACCAAAATTTTATATATATATACACCAAGACTGTATGTGCTGTGATAGCCTTTATACAACTTATTACATTATTATCCTTAAGATATTAAGGCCACCCCTTCAGACTAGAAGAAAAGAACTTTCATTTGAAGCAACGTAGGTTGTTCTTTACAGTGAGGACAGTGAGGTTGTGGAATGCACTGCCGGGTGATGTTGTGATGCTGATTCAGTTAATGCCTTTAAGAATGTCTTGGATGATTTCTTGGACAGACATAATATCAAAGGCTATTGTGATACTAAACTCTATAGTTAGTATAGGTATGGGTATATAGAATTTGTGTGAAAGTAGGGAGGGGTGTGTGTATGGATGCTGTGTTTTTATTTCAAGGGGTTGAACTTGATGGACTTTGTCTGTTTTCAACACGATTTAACTATGAAACTATATTATGTGGCCCTTTACTGAGGTTGCAACAAGTCTTTGCTACCTTTGCTCACCTGAATGTGGTGGTGCTAAACAATTCCCTAGATACCTGCTAGAGGTATATGTCATATTTCGTATTCAAGTATACTTTCTGTACAAAGGTTGCTCATCATTCCCTGGATTGCCCTCACAGTATATTTCCATATCAAAGCCACACAACACACACACTCAAGGTGAGAACATACAAACAAAATGCAGATGGTACTTTGGTCAGACTAAAGCTAAAGACAACATTGTTGAAGACCTCTTGAGGACTTGGACAGTCCCTAGCTGCCCCATTGGAGTTCATATTTCTAAGTCTATTTCCATATCATAGCCACACAACACACATTCATGGGGAGAACATAAAAATGTCATGTAGAAGGCACCTTGGCCAGACTAAAGCTGTTGAAGCCGTCTTGAGGATATTGACACTTTTATAGCCTAGCAGAATTTATTAATCTGCTTAATAAAAAAAACAAATCTGATGGGTTGATAGAACTAGAATAATATTTGTGTTTTACATCCAACTTCATACAGTAGATCCATTTTTTTGTGCCCAGAAACATTCTATAATGTTGACTATAATAGTGCAGTGCTGGGAAAGTGCTTACTTTATATTATTGTTTCTTTTTCTGCTTGACTGGAGAAGTCTACATCCTGGCAATCATGCAACTGGACTTCGTGTCAAAAACAGTCAATGTGACATGTTTGACAGAGCTACTTTTTCCTTGACGCAGCACATGGTCAGGCAGCATGATTGACTGATTTTTTTTTTTTTGTAAAGTTTTGCAAATAGTTCTGCACTGGCGATAAGTAACCCAAAATCATGCTGTAATGCTCGTGTCCACTGCTTACTCATAGTTATAGTTAAGTTGGGTTTAAAAAAGACCAAAGTCCATCAAGTTCAATTCCTACAACCCTGTCAAGGGTTCCATTTTTCTTAGCAGGACATTTCCATTTTAAAAAAAGGGTCAGGGCTTCCGATAAAGTAGGTAAGGATGGACACGGGTGGGTCTTGAGAGTGATCATGAGTCTGCCCAGAATGCCCAGATTTATGAAATCTGAAGTCCATAAAATAAAGTACAGGAATGTGATCTATAACCTGGAATGCTTGGGACCAGGGGTTTTCCAGGTTAAGGGCTTATTTGTAATTTTGAAATTCTAGCATCTTACATCTCTATACACAGAATCATACCTTATGCTACATAAGTATACAGGACGATTTTAATTTAAGAGGTTCATGATGATAACATAAATCAAATATATAGTCCATTATTCACAGTTGTAATATGCATATGCCCTTTTTTTAGTTAGGTTACACTGTTCCAATCTTATGATCTTATGGCAGGGACCTCATAACTTTAATATACAGGTACTTGTATAATTTAATGATAATGTAACAGTCTAGTCACAGCTCTCCAATTCTTTACTGGTGTAGTATAATATCCAACAGCCCTTATTCAGAATGCTCCAAAAATCTGCACTGTCCTTCCTAAAATGAATTGCTTAAATACTTGCCTGTATACAGTACTTATTTTTAATACATTTTAGGCACCCTCCTGCTTATCCTGAAAACATTAGGTTCATATTCTGGATAGCCGATCCCTTCCCCATACAAACATTCCTCATCTAATATGTTGAATATCCTTAAAAATGTACATTTAAAAAAAAATATACACCGTGTTTTTGACTTTGTTTCCACCAACTGCTTTTATTTCATCTTATTTAACTGGTGAAGTCATTAAAATTATATTTAGCATATTTTTTTTCATTCCGTACAGGTTTCTAGATAAAAATTACTTTATAATTTCTCTCCTACCTTTAGTCTGTAAAAACAGTTCAGTTTTAGTAGATGGATTTTCATGAGATGTAGATTTAAAAGGGAGAGTACTAAATCAATGGTTAGAATTTTAAAAGTTAAAGCAAGAATGCCCAGGCAACTAGAAGAGAAAAAAAAATGTGCAAAACTGTGGAAACCCAAAAAGTGGAAGAAAGCCAAGTTATGTTAAAGTTTTGGGCTTAGTCTGATAACCAGATCTTAATCAGTCCATGTAATTTGCTGAATGTTTGTTTTTGCTACATTTCCCCTTTAGTTCCTTTCCCTGCCAATGGTGGAGTTCTTCAGCAGGTTGAGTACTTGAAGGGTATCTCTAAGACAGGGCAGTAGGAAATAGGGATGCACCGAATCCAGGATTCGGTTCGGGATTCGGCCAGGATTCGGCCTTTTTCAGCAGGATTCGGATTCGGCCGAATCCTTCTGCCTGGCCGAACCGAATCCGAACCCTAATTTGCATATGCAAATTAGGGACGGGAGGGAAATCATGTGACTTTTTATCAGAAAACGAGGAAGTAAAAAATGTTTTCCCCTTCCCACCCCTAATTTGCATATGCAAATTAGGGTTCGGATTCGGTTCGGTATTCGGCCGAATCTTTCACAAAGGATTCGGGGGTTCGGCCGAATCCAAAATAGTGGATTCGGTGCATCCCTAGTAGGAAACCAAAGAGCATTTTGCTCTATTTTTCTGAAAGTAGCTCTGTTTCTGCCCTTTCTACCTTATTCTTACCACTTCTCATCTTTTTGGAGTGGTGCCAACTAATTGATAGTGGAATGCAAGCTACAGGAGCATTAGGCATTTTTGATGTTGGCATTCATGCCCTGGCAAAGTTCATTGCATCCGATATTACAGAACCACCAAAAAAAATATTGATACACATCTTTAATGAATTTTCATTGTTTTTTTTTGTTCTGCTAATGTGCAAGTTTTTGGCAAGATAAGGTTATGTTGGAGTGGGATATTGTGTTTAAATTTGTTTCTAGTTCTTGGCTTAAACATATTATGGAAACCACGCAGCATTTAATTATTAAAAGACCATATATGCTCATTTTCATGTATGATGTCTTCAGAATGGCAATTAGATGGCGCCTGCCAATTCCAATTATTTCAGGGTTATAACGATTATCTCTGCTCTTCAAAAACCTGTCCTAGACCAAATATATACTTTAGGATCACTTAGCAAATGAAGGAGCTCTTGAGATGCAACAGTGGAAGAAGAAAAATGATTTACATAATTATATTATAGTCCCGAGACCTACACCTAGCATATGTATGGTCGTAAAATATTGGGTTCTTTAAGTATATATAAGGAGATTTGTTATTAAAAGCAGTAATTCCTGGAAACCTCTGAACATATGCTACATTCTCAAAATTCAATTATTAACTAGTAATTTCCCAGAGTAGAATCTAGGATAAATATATTATTTTCAGTATACAGATATGGGATCTGTTATCCGGAAACCCATTATCTCAGGTCCGAATTACAGAAAGGCCATCTCCCATAGATTTCATTTTATCTAAATTTTTAAAAATTATTTCTGTTTTCTCTGTAATAATACAACAGTACCTTGTACTTATCCAAACTAAGATGCTTCCTTACTGGAAGCAAAACCAGCCAATTGTGTTTATATAATGTTTAAATGATTTTCTAGTAGACAAAATATAGAGATCCAAATTATAGAAAGATTCATTATCCAGAAAACCCCAGGGATATTGCTCCATTCTAGATTGTGAGCTCTGCAGTCACTGACCTGCTGGGATTCTTGGTCTAGGTTTTTATGCTTGATGCACAAGAAGATTAAATAACCTGCCCGAGGTCACAAGGTATCAATATATTTATATCTATTTGGGTAAGCTCAAACTGCCCTTGTTTTCTATAGTTCAGTTTATTTAGCATGGAGGTCATCAAATGGATAAGTAATGGTTAGCCTTTGGGTTTTGAGGAATGTTGGGATCTGTAGTGCTATCAATTACTGAACAGAGAATTCCTATTAAAGTAAATGTCATACACTAGGACATAAAAAAAACTCCAGTGTATTATTGTAAATATATACCTTTTAAGATGGAAGGTTTTAAGTCAATTCCTTATCATTTCCCTTGGATAAAAATTGTAAAACAAAACTCTTTGGCCTGATTATATAGCCAAAAATGGCTAATTGCCCCATTTACATTTGTATAGCCTATGAGACCAGAGGCCACCTACATTTTGCCTCTTTCAATCATAAAAATGTTTCAAAAGTTGTAAAGTGCCTCACTCTAATAGGGATGTAGCGAACCGCCGACAATGTGTTCGCGAACGCCGGCAAAAAATGCGAACAGTTTGCGAACTTCGAACATCCGAAAATCGTTCGATTCGAACGATCGAAGGATTTTAATCGTTCGATTGAACGATTTCCGTTCGAATCGAATGATCGAAGCCATTGGATCGAATGATTTCATTCAATCCAATGGCTTCGATCGTTCGATTCGAACGAAAATCGTTCGATTTTAGCGATCGAATGGTCGAACGATTTTGACGCGAACGCCTATTGGCGAACGTCGCGCGACGTTCGTGAACTGGCGACGGACGCGAACAGTCGAAGTTCGCGCGAACTAGTTCGCCGGCGAACAGTGCGCTACATCCCTACACTCTAAACCCTTTAGATTATTTATGTGTAAACACTCAATTCAACACTTTCATAAAACGGCTTGTATGTGGATCATCTAAAAGAATGAGGCCAGATAAAGCTTGTGGTTACTCCATCCCTAATAAAGTTTTTTTTTTTTTTTCCCCTTCTTCTTCTACAATTTAGTTGTTAATTGAATTAATGAAGTAATAAAAAGCGTAGCTATATTTTTATATTTCTATATTTAGAAATAACATGAGGATATTTTGTGATGCTGTTATACAGTAGTTGTACGGATAGAACTTTGCATTCCATGTATACTTTGCTATATGTGAAATGCCCTGCTAATTCTATTCATTGATTAATGGGTATTTAAGTTCATTTTACATAGATATTTGCCTTACAATTAGTGAGGACTTGTTAACAAGCAACTTTATCTGGTAATATATTAACTCTGCCATCTGCTCACAATGTTTTATAGCTTTGGCTTACACAAATCACCCCATTGCACATGGCAAACAGATGTAAAAATTCTATAATGTACAGAAGCCAAAGTTGTTGTATTTTGGTGATGCTGTCTCTCATCCTGCTTTTCTCATAATTAATTAATCAATCAGCCCATGGTGGACAGTTATCAGGACTACATTGCCACCTACAACACAGGTTTTTACTAGGTAAGTTACCTAGTAAAAACCTGTGTTGTAGGTGGATTAGTTACCTAAGGTAACTAATCAAAAAGGTTATTTTATCCAGAATTTTTAATAAAAAGCTCTGAAGTATTTTATACTTTATGAATGTCTATATAGGGGTCCCCAAATTTTTATACTCATGAGCCACATTCAAAAAAGGGGAGCAACACTAGTATGAAAATAAGGGCTTCTGTTGGTTATTTGATAGCCTGTATGTGGACTGACAGCCTGCAAGAGGCTCTACTTACACCTGGTTTTTATTAGGGGTGCACCAAATCCAGGATTTGTTTCAGGATTTGGTCAGGATTCTGCCTTTTTCAGCAGGATTTGGATTCGACCAATTCTTCTACCCGGCTGAAACAAATCCTAATTTCCATATGCAAATAGGGGCCGGGAGGGAAATTGCGTAACTTTTTGTCACAAAACAAGGAACTAAAAAATATTTCCGTCTTCCCACCCCTAATTTGCATATGCAAATTAGGTTTGGTTCGGTATTTGGTCTAATCTTTTGCTAAGGATTTCGACTGAATACAAAATATTAGATTCGGTGCATCCCTAGTTTTTATGCAACCAAAACTTGCCTCCAAGCCTGGAATTCAAAAATTTAGGCCACTGGGAGCAACATCCAAGGGGTTGATGAGCAACAGGTTGCTTGTTGGCCACTGGGTGGGGTTCACTGGTCTATAGACTGATAAATGTTTCAAAACTGTTTTGCTTTCCAGGTTTGGCACCCCACAATATTTAGATTTAGCTCTAAGCTTTTCATTTTCTGTAGGAAATCTAGAAAACCTTTGTGAATATTTTTGGGATGAGGTGTATACAACCTCTTCTCATCTCAGTGCTACCCTGGTTCATTCCAAGACATGGTCATTTATATTCCGGCACAATGGCCACTTCCTAGGAACAAGACACTTCCTTTGAACAGTCTGGAATAACATTGGATATATTAGGAACCTGCTAAATAAAATCACTGTGAGAGAAACCTCTACAATTGTTATACAGGTATGGGATCCGTTATCCGGAAACACATTATCCAGAAAGCTCCGAATTACGGAAAGCCCGTCTTCCATAGACTCCATTTTAACCAAATAATCCACATTTTTTTAAAATGATTTCCCTTTTCTCTGTAATAATAAAACACTACCTTGTAGTTGATCCCAACTGAGATATAGTTTATCCTTATTGGAAGCAAAACCAGCCTATTGGGTTTATTTAATGTTTACATGATTTTCTAGTAGACTTAACGTTTGAAGATCCAAATTACGGAAAGATCCATTATCAGGAGGTCCCGAGCATTCTGGATAACAGATCCCATACCTGTACATGGTACAGCTAAGTAGTCATCCTTAAATCTCCCTTAATTACACACTTTCTGACTTTCCCCCAAACACGCCCAAGTTGTAGCCTGTGGTTAGATTACACTAGACCATCTAGTTCTTTTCTGGTGTAGTCATACTATGGGCACACCTGCATGATTGGTCAGTCTGGAACGTTAATTACTTAAACAAATGTATATGCTTTCAAATATTGTAAAAGGATTTGGATTGGATAAAGGATGATGAATTTATATACTCAAGGCATTTGCCAGCTGTAATCTCTATTCATTTTACTAAGTCTAAGGCACATGGTTCTACTACAACTAGAAATAAGGGTAATGCAATCAAAGGAACCATGTTCAGGTCCATTAACTGAAAATAAACATTGGACTGATTAAATTCTTTTAAATTGGTAGCAAGTAACTGCTACTCACTGTTATGGGTTACTAGATCACTAGTAAAAGATGCACCTTTTATTATGCCACCAGACTTTTGTAAAGGGAAACTATACCTCTTTTGGACATAAGCTCGTTTAGTTGGGCTTATGAAGAAGGTGCATAAATGTGTTTTTTTGTTTTGTTTTTACTCCGATGTACCTGATTCCACAGATTTTAAAGGGCAACTAAAGTCTAAAATAGAATAATGTTAGAAATGCTGTATTATGTATACTAAATATAAACATGAACTTACTGCACCAGCAGCCTAATAAGACAAATGATTTATGCTTTCAAAGTTGGCGCAGGGGGCTGTCATCTTGTAACTTTGTTAGACATTTCTGCAATATCAAGACTCGCACATGCTCAGTGTGGTCTGGGCTTCAGTTGGGAGGTTAAGCTTAGGGATCGTCATAAATTATCAAAACAGCACAAGTCAAATAATATCTGCCATAGAAGCCAATACAGCAAGACTGATTAATAATCATAATATAGAGACTGCACTGCGTCTCTGGATACAAATCTTTACAGGGAATCCAACAATGCTGCTCGAGTTTTGGGAAGTAAGGTGGGGGAGCTCCCCCTGCCATTTGAAAGTATGATCGTTTACCTGCACAGCAGTTGGGGACCATTTGACAATTGCTATCAACAGCAGTAAAAGAAGGGGGAATTGCACTGCATACAGTCAGGTTTATGATAAAATCTGAAGACATCTTTTAATTAAAGTATATTGGAGATAGATTTCTTTTTCATTAAAGAAAGTGAAAATGGGATTTTATATTTTTGCCTTTACATGCCCTTTAAGGAAATCATAAAGGTCTGCCTGAGCAGGGACCATTTCCCCACTCACCATATGATCACCATGTCATGCAACTCCTCCCTTATCAAGTCCCACAATACATTACTTCAAAAGAAACAAAAGTCTCTATGCTTTCTATAGTGGCCTGTGCACAGATTCTTCATAAAAGCAGAGGGACTTGAAGTCCCATAATCCATCACTTCACAAAGGAATACGGCAATGAAGGTGTTGAATGACACTGTGGGCCTAAGGGGGGGGGGCTGCTTCCTGCAGGCAGAAGCAAATTAATACGGCTTCCATTCAATCTGAACAATGTACAGTATGTATGCATACACAAAGAATGTTTGCATGTATTGGAATTCGTTTATTGGAATAGGTAAACCATGAAATTACACCTGGAGGATTATTTACTAGACTCTGAATGCCAAAAACCCAAAAAATTTGTTTTTTTTAGTATAATATCAGTATTTTTCGTGAAAAAAAAATCACAATTTCTTCAGAATATTAAACCTTGAGGATGGAATCTGAAAATCCGGCATCTCAGACCTGTTGAGGTTGCATATAAGTCAATGGGATAAGTCCCAATGATTTTTTGATGTGTGCTCGGTTTTGTGCAATACCCCAAAGTTTTTGGAATTTTCGGGCAAAAAACATAAGAATTCAGAATTTTCGAGTGAAAAATCTGAAAAAAATCGTGAAAATCTGATTTTTTTTTTTCCCGCAAAGCAAATTTTTGGGAAAATGTAATAACATATGAGGGTAAAAAAACCAGAGCGGATTTGAGTGGAGTTTTGCCGTAGAAAATGTTGAGATAAAATCGGACTTTGATAAATAACCTCCCTGGTGTCTCTAACAATTTGCACCTGGAATCAGTCTGGGACTTATAGCATGAGTTATTTGCAGAAGAAAAAATATTGAACTCATTCAGTATCACCGCAATGAAACCTACAGTTTAGGGATTTTTTCTTTATTACACTGCCAGTTGTCCTTAAAAAAAAAAAAAAAAAAAAAAGAAAAAAAGGAAAAAAAGATGCCTTACTTTGCAAGGATAATTTTTGTTCTTGCCAGGGATAAGCAGTGGTTATAGTACTGAGCCGGAAAGCGTGCCAGATAGTCTTTTTCAGTTTTAAGCACAAAAATAATCGCTGTGCCAGGATTGTCAAGCTGTCAGCTATCAAATCTGGCATCACAGTGTTGAAATTTTCTTGTTTAATATGCATGACTATAAAATGCAAACAAGAGCATGGCCGAACAGATGCATATAGTACAACTTTACTGAAGCATATTTAAATATAGGTTTAAAAATAGGAATGTGGTTGGTATGGGGGGAGAGAACAGCAGGGATGAGTTGTAGTTAAATAATTGGAGCAGTCATTTAAATTATACCGTGATCACCAGTGAGAGTCTCTCTTTATATAACGTTTCTTTTCTTGTTTATGGTATAAGTAGGATTTTTATTCCTTAAATAGAGAGAGAGCATTTTGAGGGCATATGTTTCTGTGTGCACAGACTATTCATTCTCTTTATATTTGCATTTATACATGGAGATTTAACTTTCTTGTTCCACTAGACCAGTGATCCCCAACCAGTACCTTGTGAGTAACATGTTGCTCCCCAACCCCTTGGATGTTGCTCCCAGTGGCCTCAAAGCAGGAGCTTATTTTTAATTCCTGGCTTGGAGGCAAGTTCTGGTTGTATAAAATCCATGTGTACTACCAAACACAGCCTCAATGTAGGTTGACAATCCACATAGGGGCTGCAAAATGGCCAATCACAGCACTTATTTGGCACCCCGATAACATTATTCATGTTAGTGTTGCTCCCCAACTCCTTTTACTTCTGAATGTTGCTCACGGGTTCTAAAGGTTGGGGATCCCTGCACTAGACTAATGTTCTTTGATGCCATTAACTACCCAACAAGAACTAAAAGTTGAGAATCCTCAAAGATGAATGCAGTAGTGGGATCAATTAAAAATGAAGTGTCATTTTCTGCATTCAAGAAGCCATACCTCAATAACTTTAAAGGAGAAGGAAAGTCGTCTTGCACTTGGGGTTGCCAAATGTTAGGCACCCCCAAATGATTGTATTTACTTACCTGGGCCGGTGCTCCTATCAGCAGAAAACTGCAGCGGCCTGGGGTTATTCCATTGAGCACCACGGAGCGATCCTCTTCCGTCTTCCTCTTTTCTTTGCGCAGCTGCGCATGCACAGTAGAGCGGAATGTCGAACTTTAACTAAAAAGTCGCCGGAAGAGGATCGCTCCATGTGCTCACTGGTATAACCCCAGGCCGGTGAAGTTTTCTGCTGATAGGAGCAGTCAATACAATCACTTGGGGTTGCCTAACATTTGGCACACCCAAGTGCATGACGACTTTCCTTCTCTTTTAACAGAAAAAATAAGAGAAGACAATTATAATGTATAATCTTTATTTAAAATATTAAAAACAAAGAGGATAAAGAGGAGTTCAGAATACAGGTGATGGATAGAATGCAGGAAGGGACTGGTGAGTACATTTAAGCAGATGACAATTATTTTCTATAACAAACATCAACTTGCTGGCTCTTATGAGGTAAAGGCTACTAAATTATATACATGCAAATAGATTTAATAAATGGAAATACGTTTTAGTGTGCTCGACATTCTAACACATGTGACTTAAGCCAGAGCTGATTTATGACCGCTAGAAAAACGAGACTGTCGGATTAAGCAAGTTCTTATCTAAATTATTAACCTCTCCATTAATTTGCATCAGGGATTAATGGTCCTGTGGGGTGTTAGAGCTGTTATCGAGCTCTAACCACCCCATAGAACAAAATGGGATTTGATTTCTCCATCCACTTGGTTTACTGCTCTGACATTTTATTGCGAATCTCAGAGACACGTTAAAAAAAAAACTTCATGGAAATGTTCTTTTCTCTCGTGAATGGATAGCTGTAACATGCATGCTCCTTGTGATCCCTGTCATTTTTCAGAAGACCACACGGCTGTTCCGTCTCAAGACTGATTTAAAAGGGAGCTAGTTGGCTCGGCAAAACATAATAAAAATTGCTTCAATATGTTGTGCTTTCAGTTATTTTAAGGGATTTGTAAAACCTTCCGTAATTAAGTCTGATTAAAAACAATCAATCAGGCAGGCTTTTTTTTCCCTCTTTCTTCCAGATTTTTACTCCTCTATGATTAAACGTCCTGTTTTTTTTGTATTCCTTTGACTGGGAAAGGGAAGTGGAAATGCATTCAAATGTTGTCCCTCCTTAATTTGCAGGCAAAATAGATTGAAGGTGTTGTTATGACTGGAAATGGTATCATTTTTCATTATTTCTTCTATTGTGTCATCAATGCTCCTTTAAAATGAATTTCTACATCATTAGGGGGATTTTGGAAAGTATAAGTACCCCATGATTTTGGTTAGGTACCCCGACACCTTAACACTTAGCTCTTTGAAAGTTACCTCTATGTTGTGTGTTTGTTTTGTGTCTTCTACAAAGTCCTACTTTTTTTCTGCTGTAAAGACTTTCTTCCTGCTGCCGGAAGCAGTAAGTGGTAAATGTAGTTCACTATTCATATAGATGCATATTGGCTGGAGGCATGGCTCTGAAAGAAATAGTTTCTACATTCCTGTTGATGCTCTTTAAGGCTGATTTCTTTTCTTTCACTTTCTAATGTCATTTATTGACTAACCCTCAGGTCGGAAGGGTTTGGGAAAAGAGATGAAAGCTCTTTAAATGTTTTAAAGAGATTTATAAGAAATCTAAAAATGTGTTTGCAAGAAAACAGAAGCTATTTCTTTCACCGACTATTTTAGTGTCCTCTTCGCCCTGCCATCTTAGCAAAGCTGCATGAAGAATAAATGGGAGACAAACTAAATGCCCCAGGATATCTATTCCTGATTGAAACCAGGAAGAAGAAGGAGGAGGTCTTTGCAACTGAGGTTGAAGGTAAGACCCTACTTTATAGAATCTAAATTAAAAAAACATACATAACATTTAGGAAACCGATAAATGTGCACAGGCATTGCAAATAATTTAAGTCATGGTATTGCTATGCTATGCACTCCCCAGAACACCTAGGGTTAACCAATAAACTGAGACCCAGCTGCCACTGAAACACTCTATGCTATGTGCTGAAAAGCCCAGCCAGATGGTATCCAGTGTACACACCCTGCTTAATCCTAAAATCTCCTCATAATATTCCCTAGAACTTTTGAGGTGAAAATTCCTGAAAAAGTGTTGTCAGACTTACGTTAAGAAAAAAAACAACACTTTTTATTTATTAATAATGGATTTTAGAAAAGCGGATTGTGATTCTCATGGTGCTTTTCATGCGTAAAGATTTGCCAAATAAAATGTGCTGCATTTAAGTGGGTGAAAACAAGGAACTCGCCTTAAGGCCTGGTCATTGTGCCCATGTAAAACATTGCTATTCAACTTGCATGCTTAAAGTTGTTGATGCAGTTCAACTCCCAGCAACCACTGCTAGACTAAGTGGGAAACTGACCCGAACATTTGTGAAACAGAGGCAAACACATTGAAGTCAATGGATGGTTTTCCATGATAAATTTTTTTGTAAATCATTTTTTGTAACTATATGGGCATTTTATCAGTGCCAAAACACAGCTTGTACTTTTCAAACCATGGATCATTTTTTTTTTTTATTTTAACTATACTTACTTATACTTATACTACTATTATCGGTGGGTGTTTATTTGCGGCGAAACGCGGCAACATACTGTATGTCACTCCTCCCTAAAAGGCATAGGTATGTACACAAAGTAGACAGACCTATTTCACCTCAAGAGTAAAAATAGAGCATTCTAGAAGAACCAATTGGCTACTATGTAATGTTTAAGGTTTTAATTTCTAAAAAACCTGAGCATATTAAATACATACTCTGTATGGATAATTACTAATTCATTTGGACAGAGGCGCATGGTTGCATTTGGAACTTGTGCAGACTGAAACATGAATATGAATCATATGGCAACAAAATAAACCCAGTGAATCTAAAGGACTGCACGTCCATCAGAAGGAGCAAGGAATCCATAGCCTTGAAACAGTTAGGAACACTTGCCGAAAATGATGGGAATTTTAGTTCAGGCGCAGCTGCAGAAGCAGAGTTTCTTCCAACTGAGTTAAAATAAGCAATCCATTATCAGGCATGGAGCACTCTCGGCTCATCTGGCTTCCATCTAAATGTCAACGTCCATCCAAAGTGCAGTTCTTGAAGATGTTTTCTTCAACTGTGATGCTAAATGTAATCTTTTTGAATGGGGACCATATTGGTGCTGTGCCTAGTGAGCCTGTGGTTAATAAGATATACTGGAAAATCCTTGCACCTGCTGCTTATGGTGAGGTTGGACATGTTCATGGACATGATGCCTTTATTTACTCAATTAAGTTTTTGTTGGTTACATGAGTAGAGTAGTGGTATGGGTCCTATTATCCAGAATGCTGGTTTTGCAATTTTGATCTCCACATAATGTATACTTAAAATTCATGTAATTGTTAAATAAATCCTATAGGATTGCATTGCCTTTAATTACATCTTAGTCTGGATCATGTACAAGGTACTGCTTTATTATTACAGAGAAAACAAAAATCCATTTTTTTATTAAAACGTAGTCTATAGTGATGGGCGAATATGACCCATGTCGCTTTGCCAAAATGTCACTAAACGGTTGAGAATTCACCAAAATGCATTGAAGTCTATGAATGACAAGTAGTGATGGGCGAATTTGCACCGTTTCGCCAAAAAATTCACGAATTTCACGCAAAATTCGTGAAATGTCAAAAAATTAGCGAAATGGCGCCGGCGTCTCATTTTTGACACCGGCGTGAATTTTTTCGGGTGAATTTTCACGGGCATTTTGCGAATTTATTCGCTGACTGCGAATCACACGAATTCGCGCCTGGCGAATAAATTCGTCCATCACTAATGACAAACTTTTTTTTGGCAGGCGACAAATTGCATGACAATTTTTTTTCATCCATTCGATTCTATGGGTGTTCTACATACACCATGACGTGGTAGGCACAGTAACCTTTAAAGATGAGAAATGTGAATGTCATACCTGTAAGTTTATAAGACTATAGCAGTAGTGTAAATATAAATCTTAGAACAAGACCCTCAAACATTTATATCATTGCACTCTGTGGGACAAGCCATGGAATAAGACACGAAACATCTGTGTTTCAGATCCTTGTAAAACCCTAAATTGTTTAAAGCATTTGGAAGCTCAGTGTGATGCCACTAAAATGTCAATAGCAACAATCCCAAGCCTCTTACTGAAACAATTTCCTCCCCATTAAAGATCTGTAACAATGATCAGTGATAGGGGCTCCGAGAGTTTCTGTTCTGGCGAAAGTGATCCATGTGGAACGCTCCTCCATGTTAACATGGACTTATTGATCTCAGTTGTGCAGGAAGGTAAATAAATTATTCCTGTCCCCAACCCAACAAAAGCGGGATTAAAGAAAGTCGAGACTTTCAGATGTTCTTTTGAGAAAAACAATCGATAGCACAACCTTTAGGGTAAGGACACACTGGACGATGTGTCGCCAACTTTTTAAAAAAGTAAATTGCGGCGACAAGACAATCGTCTTTTTTGAACAGACAATTCACAGCGACTATTGGCACAGAACGATTTGTATGCCATTACTCTGTGCGGTACGCGCTCCACCCAAACCGGAAACGGTTTGTGCTTCCCGCTGTAACCTGGTGTCTTTGCGTTCTTGCGTCATTGCGTTCGCATTGTAATTTGAATACAATTGCTGCTACTTATCTGTGTGTGTGCGTGTCTAGGAGATTTCAGTGCTTTTCTAAGTACATGCTATTTCTGATCGCTCAGAAAAGGGTCTCGGTGCGTTTTGGAGCTACAGGCGATTCACAAACGCGCTCTGGGCACAGGAGCTGGCGTCTTTCATTTGTTTTTGTTCAGAGACAAAACGAGCGATATGTCGCCGCGATTTGCTTTTTAAAAACGTTGGCGACAAATCGTCCAGTGTGTCCTTAACCTTACCCATTCGAAGTTTGTGTTTAATATTTCAGTCTGGAGGTAAACAAGGCGAGCGTAGGATAAGTAGATGCAGAGAGGACTGTGTTTCAGACATCCTGCGTTTTTTCACAGGGGTAGGAGGTAATTTAGAACTTGACCTGTACGTGGGTGGCATGATGTGAGAGAAACAGGGAAAATACCAGAGCCTACATGACTGCTTGCTGATAACAGCCAGATGTAGACGATACATAAAGAGGTCTTTCAGTGGTGGTATAACAAAAAAGAAAAGGACTTATTGTAAAAGGAAAACATGCTTCAAACTAGAATACACATTCACTAAAAAACTGTGTGGCAGTTAAACAGGTCAAGGTTAACCGTGTACAAGCACAAATGTAAACAGACATGATGATGGCCTAGGCCCAAGGCATTCCCCGAGCTCGGCCTCCAGCCCCCTTTCCCTTTTGGTCTGCGCCTCAGTATTAATAGCAAAGTTTATATTGCGATAGAATGGATCAGACACTTTTCCTATGCAGTGTTTTCAGAAATAAAACAGATGTGTTCGCTATCTCTGTTTGAACTAATCCTGCTCGAAATAAAGCAGCTGATCCTAGACTACACAGTCTGCCAAAGCCAGCCAGAAAGAAAAAGAGGGGGTGTTGGAATACAGCAAATGAAAAGATATGGAAGACAAAAAGCCTTCGCAGGCAGAAAGATTATCTCGTTCAGATCTGCCGCTCCGCAGACCAGGAACATTTTCTGAAGTTAAACACAAAGTAATCTGAGCAATCTGCCTGCTGAAAGCTTTTACAGACCTGTTCTCTGCATTTTGTTTTTTAAAAATGCTAATTTTTTTAACCAAATTAAAAACAGAAAATTAGCATGCCCGTCTCTACCAAATGTTAAGCTTTTCGCATCCATAGGCAACAGATGTTGCTATGTAAAAAAAAAAAAAAAAAGTGAAAATTTCCTCCTCTTAGTGTAATGTTGATGTAAAGTAATTGAAAGGGTGTTTATGTATGCCTCATCTGTTTCAATATTTGTTCCTCACTTTGATTTTGCTTTCTCTGTTATCATCCCATGCCTTCCGCTCTTCTTTCCTGATTAGTCCATTTGCTGATTAAAGAATGTTCTTCTTTGAAACTTGACTGGGGATGGATTACCTTTAATTTTAGGGCATGATGACTCCCTTTCTCCAGAATTTGCTTTGAAATTATTGGCGGTTACCAGGACTTGTTTTGGGGCAGGGCATTGTGCTCTCCAGGGAGTCTCAGAATCAGACATTTTTTTTGTAAAAGTTCATAGAAAAATGGCAGTTTGTCAAGGCATATAGCATTTGTAGTGTCTATTGACTTTATTGACTATATAACACATTATATAACAATTCTGGTTATAGATTAAAGACATTTGAGAAGGCATTTGTATTTTCTCTGTTTTTAGGGCCACCATCAAAGGGGGAAAAGTGTAAGTTCTGTCAGGAGCTCAGTGGAAAATGACAGATGCAATGACTAGTGATGGGCGAATTTATTCGCCAGGCGCAAATTCGCGGCGAATTTGCGCGATTCGCCGCCAGCGAATAAATTCCCGAAACTCCCGCGAAAATTCGCGTCAAAAATTCACCGCCGTCAAATTTTTTTTTCGAGAAAATGGCATCAAAAACAGGCGCCGGCGTCGAAAAACGGGCGCCGGCGTCAAAAACGAGACGCTGGCGCCGTTTCGCGAAATTCGCTAATTTTTCGGCGAAGCGAAACGGCGCAAATTCGCCCATCACTAGCAATGACAAGGGTAATAGGCAAAGAGTGGGCTGATTATGGGAGTGGTTGGGTGCAACTGGACCAGGGTAAATTAGGTAAATTATGTAAATTATGGTAAGGTTCAATGGATCATGGGACCTAGGTAGATCAGGGCATGGTAAGGTATGTCCTGTTGTGATTTCTTTTTTGTAAATTACCATCTACTTGCTAATAATGTAACTAGTGCTGGTGGGCCCCTGTCTCCCCCTTTAGACATAACTTCACTATGGATGAAGGCTCCAACGGGTCCTGAGGAGGTGCAGGTCTGGGTGCAATTCCACCTGGAGCACCCTATTAGTTCCACCACTGCTACTGGCTGTACACGGAGCTATAGTACTTCACTTACCTTAGCCATTACCAACTAAATGTATTCTGCAGGCGTGCACCTCTATCTAAAAAGATATCTGGTATTTAACTAGATCTGTGGAAAGAAATGACTCAGACATGACTTGAGATGAGTGTAATTAGGGTTTGTATGGTCATGAAATGATGGTTGATATCATTGCCATCAATATAACATATGGATACATCATGATATATAACTGATACACAAGTCCCAGACTCATTGACACCTGTGAAAAAAAAGCTGTGACTCCTCTCTTCCTAACCTGCAGATGCACCATACACTGACATCATGAAACTAATGCTATATCTATGGTACATGGGATCGTTAGTCTGCCATACATGTACCAAAAGTGGAATAGATCCTTTTCAGTGCCAGTAAAAATTTCATTTTGACTAATGGTATCCTGGATATCTTTCTTGCAGACTTCCCCAGCTGTTTATAGCAGACAAGGCCTCTTTGGCAGCTCAGTTTATTCCCAATATCGTCTTTCATATAGTTGCCACTCAAAGTCTTAATCTTCTCGCTTCTTTAGAATCTTTTTCATGTTGTTAAGGAAACGAGGGACACGTTATGAGTTTTAAGCTCAACAGCCTGAGCTACCTAAGAAATCCACTGTCTTCTTTCCTTTCCCTCCTTTAGAAACCCCTAAACGTGGGTGAAATAATGTTTCAGAATAAACAATTGTACATAAGCAATGTGTTAATGCTTCATCACGTTTTGTTGGTCATTCATGCAGTTTTTACTTCTAAAAAATGGCTTGTGTAAATTCAACATGGCACCAAGCATATTTGCCGGAGTATTTGCACTAGTACAAATGATGGAATTCCGAGTACAGGTCATATTGCATTGGCAGCTTCACGCTGTATTATACGTTTACTCATGTACAATTGTTAAATTCACAGCTGGGATTTTCACAGCAGTTTTGCGTTGGATGCCCAGAGGAAGCTTGACATGATGAGTCTGTAAATTCTAAGTAGACTCTTAAGAATAATGGATGTATTTAATCATTAGAGCCACTTAAGGCACAGTGTTCTGGCTGGTTTTCTAAGTCAGGCTAAGAAAGGGAAAGGAAATTTAGACTGCCTTTACATGATTTGGGCATAATCTGGCCCAGAAATGCACACTATTTTCAGCATACCTCCCAACATTTGTAAAATAGAAAGAGGGACAAAAAAATTTGAAAAAAAAGTTTTTTTGACCATGACGATTTTATGGCCACACCTCCTAAATACCACATTCATTTTACAAATTGTGGCAGGCTATGAAAAGTTTGAACACATTTCTGAGGTTTTTAGGGTCAGGTTTTATGTGTTATTACAGTTTTGCCCTTTAAACTGGTAGTCTCAGTTCTCCCAAGAGACATGCTTATCTTAAATAGTTACAATTGTATCATTGCTTATCTTAAATAATAACAAATGCGCAGCCGCCACATATTCTGGGCTCTCTGCCAAAATCCAATTATATTTTTGAAACTTTCTATCTTTTTCTGGTTGTTCAGTGCAGGAGATCAAAGAGAAAGTCAGGACATTTCAGTAACAATCAGGGATTACAGGTTGAGCTGTCAAAAACGGGACTGTCCCGAGAAAAATTGGACAGTTGGGAGGTATGTTTTTTGTTCAAACTTTGAAGATATAAGGTTAGGAGGCACACCCAGGGGAATCATTTTTAGGTGCTAATACAAAGGAGGCTCCCCATGCGGGTCTCCAGAATTAACACGCACTAAATCAAGTGAGGGATTGAACATTTAAATTGAAGAAATACAAAAGTATTTGTTACATCAAAAAAAGGTTACAAAAAATATACCAAAGTAAATAGCATCATTAGCCCAACGAGTTTCGACCATACCAATCTTCCTCAGGGGCACAAAAAAAATAAATCAAAAGAAAATCCCTTAGTTGATTTTAGCCGGGTACAATTGTAGATAAATGACAGGTCAAGTGGCCGCATTCTTAGTCACTATGTTGGTGGAGATTAAGCTACATGTGCCATAGGCCATAACCCTCCCAACTACCCACGTTGGACATCCTTGATTAAAATACTGAACATTATAAAAACAAGCACACAATCTAATATGTCATTGTCATTTCAACTTCCTTTGATGTTGAGATGTTGAAGGACATGGGCCCTTTCTGCCATACACTGTAATTGCCCTTGAACAAGTGCCTCTCCCACTGGCTCTGTTTGCACTGATCTGGAACCTGTCTGCGTTATCAGTAAACTCGCTGTCAATCAAACGTGAACAAACCAAACCAGAGAACATGTTCAACCACTTCTCAGCCAGGACAATGTGACATGGGTGTGGAAACCTTCCCCAAGCTTTAGAGAGAGAATTACGTTTGTTGCATATTTCCACACCTCAAAAATGAAGTGTTTTCTGGGTCATAAAAAGGCATTTTCCTCTCTGACGTATGGTGCTCACAATCTAGGAGTAACATCAGCAGACAGGCGTGGCACTCTTCAGGGAAGGGCAGCTGTGCCTGCTATGGCAACCTTTTATATCGACAACATCGGCTCTGGAAACGGTTTCCTCCCCTGCTCACGGCCTGGCAGCTTTAAATCTGAATATTGTTTTAGCATGGAGATAAGCTGCCTGCCTGAGGCTGTGTATCTGTTATATGTGTTTGCCTTTTAAACACTACTGCTCATGGGATTCAGTGAAAATTATCCGTGTTTTCACCCATGAAAAGGGATATAAACCCAAAAATAAAGCCGCTACTTGATCTGTTTTCACCATTACTATACTTCTAGTGGGTGGGCTTGTGTGTGTCCCCAACAGTTGTTGCAATATCTGCCTACTATGTCACTCTTTCATATCTGAGTTTTGTGCGCTGACTACCAATACAACATGTACCTGTCAGGGAGCTGGGAGCTCCCTCCAGGGAGGTAGTCAGGATCGAGGAGGAAGCCCTCTTGAGGGAGCAAGGTTGCGGTGTCCAAAGGGTTAAGCAAAGGAGTAGTCCGAATCCAGGCAAGAGTTTCACGGGCAGGCAGATAACAGCAAAGTCCAGGCAAAGGGTCAGGATAATAATCAGGAACAAGATTACAGCAATATGTCAGGGAACCCAGGATACACACAGGAAATGATTCCTATACTTGGGCGCCATTCTGGCGTCTTGGTAGCGTTTTTATGTTTGAATTTGGCGCCATAGTGATGTCACCGACGTCCTGACTGGGCGTCGATGCACTGGCATGTTTGCGCCGGCGCCGCTACCCACGTGGTGACCATGGGCGCCGCCATTTTGGGAGCGACGCCTGGAACTGCTCCGGGCGGCGTTCGTGACCGTACCAAAGTAAGTGTGGATTCAGTGTTTGATGTGGTCTTCCTAAACAAATAACAAAGTCAACAAGTCCCCCTCCGTATGGGCTCCAACAATAAGTGTATATGTAGACAAGCTACAAGGAAGTGCGTGAAAAATATATACCATAGTGCAGTATGTGTGGTTTAATACACTCAAGAGAAAGGGCTATCCGGCACTCAGAGGAATCCAGAAGGCCAATGATATAAGTTAAAAAAAATAAATATTTATTGATCATAGTAAGTAAGTAAGTATTTTGTGGCCCATGATTAAGTAACTTGGAGGTACGAAACGAGTAGGGCCTATAGAGATGTATTTATACTTTTAACTATAATCAATAAAGATTTATTTTTTAAAGATTATTTTTTTGACATCATTGGACTTGTGGATAGCCCTTTCTCTTTGCTGTTCAAATCAGTTTGCCGCTCCCTGAAGCTGGGGGTCTGGGGCTGGTGCACCTGGACCACATGATCAACTTGGTGAGCTATTTACTTTATTATTCTGGAGCACCACTTGATCTCTAGGTTTTGCATGATTTCAATACACTCCAAATGGAGTGTGTATTGTAAATGAACAAAAATTTAAAGTGACAGGCAGGTAAACTGCGTGCCCACCAGTGCATTCATGCTTATCCACCTCCAGCAGTCGCACTGCGAGCCAACCTACTCACCAGACTCAAACTGAAAGCAAAACCCATCCTATAAGAAGGAGGATGCTTCAACTTTGAATTAAAAGGCCACTCTGAACGTCACCTTATAGGGATGGTTCACCTTTATGTTAACTCTTAGCATTCCATAGAATGTCCGTTTCTAAACAACTTTTGATTTGGCCTTCGATTTTTAATCATACGCCTTTTTCTTCTCGCACTTTCCAGCTTTCAAATGGGGTCTCAGTAAAGCTGCAAATGTATTGTTATCACTACTCATTGTCTTTTCATTACTCATCTTTCTTTTTTGACCCTCTCCTATTCATATTCCAGTCTCTTATTCAAATCAGGAATTTGAACCCTAGTATCCAGATTGTTGAAATTGCAAACTGTAGAGCTGCAGAATAAAAAGCTAAATAACTCTGGATCTTGCCCCCACAAGAGACCGGGCACTGAGCATTTGCCATATTTGAGCAATATAAAAATCTGCAGTGTAAAATTTCTATAAAAACAACCCACATTGCTGATCAGAAATACAGAAAAAGTACATTTTTGTTTGTTCTGAGTGGAAGCAGATTCAGTACTGTGGGTATCCATTGAAAGAAAATGCCTATAAAACTAATAGATAACCCAAGGTCCCGAGACGGTGCCAAGGTCTTTTTTTTTTTTTTAAATAATCCCAACTATCTTTATTTTGTCCCTCTTCGCTACATTAACAACCGAGCATGGTTCGCTGTTACAGCTATGCATCTTGTGTTTTGTGGCCCAATATTTTCATTAATCATTGCATGCCTAAAGCTTTTAAATTGCTGTACTAATCATGTAACGATGAGGCTAATTGTCACTCCAGTACTGTAATCATAGGATGCTAAGGAACACGGGTATTGTACACAGCCCCAAGGAATATTGATATAGTGATTGCCTTCGTTTCATTCATAAATGAGTTTATTAATCTCACCTTTCCAAATGGAAAAGGATTCAATGGCTAATTTGATGTCATTTGTTTTAAAAATAAAGAATAACTGGTAGAAATAAGAACCTTTATGCCTGCCAGTTAACCTTTCTGTCCCCAGGACTGACCTGATCTTAAAGGAAAAATAGGGGTGGGATTACAGAAAGGGGGCAGGGTAATTGTAGATTGGTGTGGGACAGAGGTGGTTTTCTTCCTTGACAATATTGGCAGGATAAAGAGTCCCCACTTGTGGTGCAGTCTACCTACAGAAACAAGTAAGCTTATTTATACAAACTTGCAAGTGTTGTGGGGCATGGGTTGCAGTGGACTTTAACACTGAAAGCAGGGCCTTCGCAAATTGGAAGACGTGAAGGTGTGGTGTAGTCAAACTACAACTCCCACAGGCTACTGTGCTTTAACCAATAAAGAAATTGGTGCCAGGAGGTTCTTGCAGTCAAACAGAACAAACTTTTATTTGTCAGAGACCTATGATCCACAGGTTTTGTATTTACAAGCCACAGAGGCCCCAGCCATGACATGGCTACAACATGTCCCTCAGAGACACAGTGGAACTCCCTGAGGCGATAGCGTAACACCTGGATAGATACATCCTCAGTATCTCAGCACCGTAACCTGGATCCTCACACTCAATCACTAGCCCTAATTCACTATTAGTCTGTGTCCTTATTCTACTTGCCAGTCTTGCCTGAGGGGAGAACTACCTCCTTTTTATCCCTCCAAGTTGGAGCCAAGCTGCTCTTGCTACTTAACCTGCCTATCTTACTCTCCTAGAGAGTCCTATTACAATTAGTATCCTATCTCTAGCTGGCCTCATTCACAGGGTCCCTGCTCTCCGACATCCACACTAGAGATAGAGGTCCCTCTAGGGCATCCTGGCTTTACTGGGCCTTGCTGTACCCAGGCTCCCTGGAAACACCCAGCTGGATCAGCACTACACTATACCAAAGTGTGACAGAAAGTGGTCACAGCAACTCTTGAGCAATAACTGGGCTATGTAAATTATAACTAGCTACATGGGCATCTGCCCAGCAACTAGGGAGATCAGGAAGTGTAGGAATTTAAAGCCATAGGGGCACATTAACCCTTTGGGTCGAATCCTGGATTTTGCCAAATCTGAGCCTTTCACTAGGATTATGATTTGGCCAATCCAAGTGCCTATCTTAATTAAACCCAACCCCTTAAAAACGACATGACTTTAGACAAGTGATATTTTTTTTTCTGTGCTTAAATCTTTTTTTCTGGGATTTGTATGGATTTGGTTCAGGATTTGTCCAAATTCTTTGTGGAACATTCGCTATCTGTCCGAAAAAAGTACTGTAGATTCGGTGCATAGTTTTCAGTTTCATAAGTTTTTAGCTGAACATATAATACATACCCCCTTAAAATTGGATTGTCCCAAATGGCAGACTGCAAAAAAATGGAAGGTTTTCGAGAAAAATGGGTTTTAGGGGGTGCTTTTGCCATGCTATTGAATACAGGCTCCATATACAATGTGATGCACTTCTCAACAGACTGGATTCTCAACATGGCACACTAAAAATAACTTAAATGCCTGAACATTTACTACATTTCAGTCTTAATGCATTTACATGTTATTTTACATGTACTTCTCTGGGATTCAGTGACAGGGACTGTTGGTATACCTCTGTGGGGAAAGTTCTTCCATAATACTCGGCTGCAATGTTCTTAACTGATCAAGTCAAATTAGTTCCTTTACAAAGCAGAAAAAGACAAAGTAGGCCAATTATATTTCTGTTGCAGAGTATCCCTTTGCTTCTTTTATTATGTTTCTTATTGGCCCTAATGTGTGTGAATGTGATGGGAACCTTAGATGGTAAGCTCCAATGGTACAGAGACTGATGCAGAAGATGTATAAGCTCTGTATAATCTCTGTGCTGTGGAATAGGGTAGCTCTATCATAAGAATCATGAAACTCAATATTCTTGTAGACTCGGGGCTTATGGTTCCTTACTTTCTCCCATTTTGCTTTTTTCACCTTCCAAAGCTCCTCTTCTCAATCTTATTCATGTGTTCAGATTGTCTCACTAAAGCTTTGGGCATGGCCCAATGGGTGGAGGTATATTATGATGTTATTTTGTAGTCAAAAACTGAAGAAGATGACAATGGCACAGTGCAGGTCCTGAAAATACTGACATAATCAGTATAACTGTGGTTTTCATATGATTTATACGGTTCTGGGTATATATATATATTTTTTTTTAAATAAAAATAATTTTTGTATTTGTACATAAAGGCAATGTGTAATATTTAGAGCTAATGTCACTTGAATGAGATACACACCTAAGCAAGTTTTTAGGCTTAAAATGCTCTGGTTCAAGCTGAAAAGCACTGGAAATGATGATGAGCCATAGTAAAGGAGTTTTCAGGAAAAAACATTTCGGAATCTTAAACTTTTTATAAAAACGGAATGTATTTACTAATGGAGAATTGCCTTCACTTTCAAGCGTAAAATCACATATTGAGGAATTGTATCACCCACTGCTAGAAACTCTAACTAACTAACCTAATTATTAAACAGTTTGAAGGAAAGAAGTTGGAATTTCCTAGCTAAAAGTCTATACACTTAAAGGAACAGTAACATAAAAAATGAAAGTGTTTTAAAGTAATACAAATATAATGCAGTGTTGCCCTGCACTGGTAAAACTGCTGTGTTTGCTTCAGAAACACGACTATTGTTTATATAAATAAGCTGATGTGTAGCCATGGGGGCAGCCATCCAAAGAAGAAAAGGCTCAGGTTACACAGCAGATAAGCTCTGTAGAACATAATGGTGTTTTCTGTTATCCACTATTTATCCTGTGCCATGTAGACTTTTTTCAATTTCTGCCATTGCTACACTGCAGCTTGTTTGTATGAACTATAGTAGTGCTTCTGAAGCAAACACATCCGTTTTACCAGTGCAAGGTACATGATATTTTCATTACTTTAAAACACTTGAATTTTTTGGTGTAACTGTTCCTTTAACTGGCAACTGCTCAGTTGGTCCATGGACTGATAGCTGGATGTTGTTTCAATACAGACAGTGGGCTAATTGAAAGTGAGACAGACCTACGTCCTCTTCACTTCCTGAATCGAAGCCTTGGCAGATAGCACCCAAATTAGTGTAACTGTTTTCCCACCAAAAAGTAAATGCGTGCTGTTTGACAAACCTAAGCTTATTTTAATTTGTTTTTATAGGTAACCTTTGGTGAAACATTTATTGGCATTGGGCGTAAAACTCCAGACTGCCAAGGAAACACCAAGTACTTTCGCTGCAAATTCTGCAACTTCACGTACATGGGCAACTCGGCCACAGAGTTGGAGCAACACTTTCTTAAGACGCATCCTAACAAAATGAAAATGTCCTCTGATTCTGGTAAACCTTCTGAGAAAAGCACCAATAAATCAAGCCCCATTCCTCGTTCATGTGAGCCTGGAGATTTGGGAAAGTGGCAAGACAAAATCACTGTTAAAGCAGCAGATGATATACCTGTTGGATATTCAGTACCCATTAAACCAGTAGATTCCTGCAGGCAAAATGGTACAGATGATACCAACTACTACTGGTGCAAGTTTTGTAGTTTCAGCTGCGAATCATCCAGCAATTCCAAACTGTTAGAGCACCACAACAAACAGCATGGGGGAGGGAAATCAGAAAGCCCAAATTCAGATTTGAATGACGAGATCTTCAGGGGATCGGTCATAAATCAAAATGAAATTACCAAAAGTTCTGATGAACAGCTCCCAACAAAAATAGACAAAGGATTGGCTAAAAAGAAAGATGTCTCCAGTGTACCAACTGAGGATATTATAGTTACAAACTACAATTGTCAATTTTGTGACTTTAGGTACTCTAAGAGCCATGGCCCTGAAGTAATATTGGTTGGGCCTCTTCTACGCCATTATCAACAGCATCACAATATTCACAAATGTACTATTAAGCATTGTCCATTTTGTCCCAGAGGCCTTTGCACCCCCGAAAAGCACCTTGGAGAAATTACTTACCCGTTTGCTTGCAAAAAAAGTAATTGTTCTCACTGTGCCCTCTTGCTGTTGCACTTGTCTTCTGGGGGGACAGAGAGCACAAGAGTTAAACACCAGTGTGATCAATGCTCATTCTCCTCTCCTGATGTAGATGTCCTCCTGCTTCATTATGAGAATGCACATGAAGCCCAGGCATGTGAGATCAAGCAGGAACTGAATCACCAGCATGGGGCCGATGGGCAGCCGAGCATCAAAGAAAGCAAAGAACACTCATGTACCAAATGTGACTTTATTGTCCAGGTGGAAGAAGATCTGTCCCGACACTACAGGTAGGGGCTGCTATTACGTTTAAAATGTACCCAAAATCTTATGTTTCCTGTTGTGGGACCATACAATATAATATATACTTATCAATCATTAAAAACATTTAATTATAAGCAGGGGCTCTTTTTTTTTTTTTTAAATAATTGTCCAATTGAGTGACTACAACAGGTGGCTTTTGCCTTTAAAAAAAACTCTTTGCCATGTACTTTGTACTTGACAATAATAATAATAATTATATCTATACTATATAATAATAATTACTACAGGTATGGGATCCGTTATCCAGAAACCCTTCTCCAGAAAGCTCCAAATTACAGAAAGGCCATCTCCTATAAAGTCAATTTTATCCAAATCATTTAATTAAAAAAAAAATGAATTCCTTTTTCTCTATAATAATAATAAAACAGTGCATTGTACTTGATCCCAACTAAGATATAATTACTCCTTATTAGAAGCAAACCCCGCCTATTGGGTTTATTTAATGTTTACATGATTTTCCAGTAGACAAAGTATGAAGATCCAAATTACAGAAAGACCCCTTATCTGGAAAACCTCAGGTCCCAAGCATTCTGTATAACGGGTCCCTTACCTGTACTAT